>OX940965.1:2400000-3000000 GCA_954870475.1 Euphrasia confusa
CTAGCGTCCTATGAACTACAGACTAAAACAGATACTCTATGAACTCCTTCTAGCGAACTAGTTCTAAGCGTATCACAGAAGAGTGAACCGGAGCTTTCTAGCGAATACTCTCGGATTACAATATTTCTCTCTCTAAGAAATTCCAGATAAAAGCATTAAGTTCTACAAATAATCTAGCGACTATTTATAGACCTCGTGAAAGAAACCCTAATGGGCTTCCGGATTTTACGCTTGATGGGCCGAGCCCACAGCATTTTCTATGGAATCTCGAATATTCCAACACTGACTTGTTCTCTGTTCTTCGTCTCTGGCGAGCCTTCGAACTTCAAACGGGGAGTGCGTAGAGCTACTTGACGTTCTACTTCAGCGAGCTCGAACTCCCTTAGCAGGGCCTTCTCGCTCTTCGCGCTTCTGGCTTCATAGCCCTAGCAGGATGAACTCCAGAGCCATCAGCTTCTACAACACTCCTTTGAAGAGTCAGTGAACAGATGAGTTCGAACCCTTTGCAGCTAAGAACTCCAGGGACTTATCAGCACCAGTGCTTCCAAGACCCACAATGTAATTTGCACTTGCAGATGGCTAAGTCTTCCAAGTACTACATACTTAGGATTACTCAACCTGTACAAATAGCAAAAACATATAAGAATGAAGTTCATTCAAAAACCAAAGTGTGAAGTTCAAGCTAGTTCACAGGAGTCCGAAGACTCCATGTGAACGAGAGCGAACTTTCACACTAACAGCGCGATCTCAAAGAAGTGAATGCGCAGGAGCTCCAAGATGAGGTGTGGAGGCCGCAGACAATGGATACAATATTAGATGCTTCAACAAGTAAGCAAAGAATATTTCGCTTCAAATTGAAATGGAAACCGTACGTCGTGTTGGCATGAGTAGTGTCCATGGTTTTTGTTTGAATTACCACGCGTTATGTGATTTCATATAATTAATAGAATTACTCCATCTGTTGTTTCAAGAATCTAGCTAGCTAAGTTACATGGGTTGTTATAGGTGTTTGGATTATCGGATCGGAGTTCTCCAAATTCAAGTAAACAACATTGAACGATCAAAATTGAAATACTCGGAAAAAAATACTGATCACACCGGCCTTTTCTTGTAAGTGTGACTGATCACACTTTATTTGTATTTTGTAAAGAAAGTAATATTGGTATATGACAGAAGTAATATATTATGAATTAAAGAAAGTGGTTTTTTATTAGAAACAGAATATTACTATTCCTTCTGGTTGGTCCTTTATATATTGTGAAGAACGTGGTTTCTTTTTTGAAACAAATAGAGTAAGTTCCTCTTCTTTTGGAGTTGTTTTTTAGTGCACTTTCACTTCGGTTCAAACTTATTAAGTTCAACTTAATTCAGTTCAAATTAATTAAACTAAGTTCAGCCATATAATTATTTATTTATTTATTTATTATTTTTATAATTATTATTCTATAAAAATTATTTTTTTTATAAAATATTTAAATTACAAAAAATATATAAAAATATTGACAACATTATCATTTTAGTCACATAAATATGGACCTTTTTCTATTTGGTTGCACAAAGTCACATATTTTTTCAATTTCATAAACGATTTCTTCAAATCGATTCAATTTAGTCAAATTTCCGACAGAAAATTCAAAACATAGTGACTTGAAATCGAGCACGTGAGATGCACATAACAATTAACTTGGGGCTTCGACGAACTAGTACACGTGGCACACTCTAATTGGCTAAAGTTAATAAAAAAAATCCACTTGGACTGTCATGTCATATATTACATAATAAAAAAAAATGAGCGGTTGATGAAAAGCGAGAGTTTATAATCGATTCTGCCATATCATATTCAGAAACCTATTTCCCCAAATACCTCTCATCACACTAAGAACCTAGCTACTTTTTGAATTCAAATTAAAAATCATCCAAATTCATCAGACTCAAAGCTTTCTCTTTGCATATCCGACTTCTTGGTGAAGTCACATTAAGTGGGCTGAGGAGATGGTTTATAGCCACAGGTGACGTCAAAAGAAAGGGGCGGGATTAACTAGTTTTTAGGCGACTGTAATATATGACATGGTAGTCAAGGTGGATTTTTTGTTTTGTTTTTTTTAACAATTTCAGCCAATTAGAGTGTGCCACGTGAACTAGGTCGCCGGAAAGCCCAAATTAATTTTCACCTGCATTTAACGTGCTCGATTTCAAATCAATCAATTTTGAATTTTTCGGCAGAAATTAGATTAAATTGAATCGATTAGAACTAATTGTGTATGAAATTGAAAATCTACGATTTTTTAGTACCTTCTCATAAATATTTGATTAATATTTTAATATTTTAAAATTTAATTTAGGAGAAATTGTACTTTAGTAGCGGAACTTAAATCATTTTTGTACTTTGGTTACCGAAATTTGTTTTTTTACACTTCAGTTACTAAACTAATGTAAAATTGCACATTAGTGTTAATTTCGCTGGAATCCGAGTGACAATCACGTGCTTAAAATGGCATTTTCAAAATTTTGCATATATTTTAAATATATAAAATTGCACTTTTATAGAGATAAAAAACTTTTTAGTCCCATAAATGTAGTATTTTATCGATTTAGTCTCACATAAATCCGTTTTTTCAATTTAGCCCCAAATATGTCGAATTTGGTTTCAATTTAGTCTTTTTTGTACGAAGTGCCCATGAATGTTGACTCAGCACTACGTGTCAGCATCCCATTGGTCAACAACTTTTTAAAAAAGAAAAGAAAAAAGTCGTTGACCAATGGGATGTTGACACGTGGCGCTGAGTCAGCATCTATGGACACATTTCGACGGAAATTGAAATTTTCGTACAAAAAAGACTAAATTGAAACCAAATTCGACATATTTGGAGCTAAATTGAAAATGTGGATTTATGTGAAACTAAATCGAAAAAAGGCTACATTTATGGGACCAAAATTTTTTTTATCTCCACTTTTATATAATTGTTTATTTTATTTTTATTGTATTTTCTTCAATGATTTAAGGTGTTTGACGAAGATGAAAGTGTAATTTTATATTTCCAAAATATATGCAAAATTTTGGAAAAATCATTTTATGCACGTGATTGTCATGTGTCACCTGATTCCACCAGAATTAACACTAAAATGCAAATTTAGATTAGTTCGTTCAATCACTAAAATGTAAAAAAACAAATTTTCGTAATCAAAGTACAAAAATGACTTAAGTTAACCTAATAAAATAGAGATAAAAAATTTGTTGGTCCCATAAATATAGTTTTTTTTCGATTTAGTCTCACATACATTTCGATGGATGCTGACTCAGCGCCACGTGTCAGCATCCCATTGCTCAACGACTTTAAAAAAGAAAAAAAAAGAAAAACACAAGCTGAAATAAATGAATAAATTAATATTTGGATTAAAAAAAAGCAAAATACACAACAACAAATACCAAAAAAATACACAGCAATTAAAAAAAAAAAAGAAATTACTGTACTAAATTTTCAATACGTATACTATGCTCCCAGGAGCATAATTTGTTATTGTGCTCTCGGCACATTAATCAATAAAGCCCAAAATCAATATACTCATCACTTAAATATTCATTGTCTAAAAAGAAAAAAATCATCATATAAATCATCATTCTTGGTAGTTAAAATCTTCATTTTCAAGCTATAGAATCATCATCTTAAGGTTATAAAATCATCATCTTGAAGATAATTTTATCCACTAATAAAAATCACTAACTTAAGCATAACAAAATCACTAACTTAAGCACAACAACATGAAATCAGCGTGTTACTAAAAACTTCATCACAGTTAGTAATTATCTTTTACAAAAATAAATAACACATTAAAATTAAATAAAATTATTTATTTAATTACATAAATAAGTAATCATCTTAAAAAAAAAAAATTACACATTAAAATTAAATAAAATTGTTTACCGTATCAAATCCTCCGTACATTTAGTTATAATCTTCATCAAATAATTAATAAATCATCATTAATATATTTTCGTATAAATTTTCGATTATCAACGAGAAGTCGATAAGTATTATTAAAATACTTTTTGTTAAACCAGATATGTGTAATCATAAAATAATTTATTGATTTTAATAAAAAAAATTAGGTTGTGAAATATACTGATAGAGAGATTAAAAATATTGGGGAGAGAAAAAAAAACATAGAAATAATTTATTTTATATTTTATTTTTTATAAAAATAAGTGGGTACACGATTCTCATTTTATTCCTAAGTACACATTATAAATTGCCCTAAATTTTAATGATATTAAAACAAAAAAAAAACTAAAAATTAAAATAATTAAATGAATTAAAAATCGTAAAGAGGGATCTCAGATTTCTTCCACCGCGGTCCACACATTCGCTTCTCCTTCTCCGGCGGCCATGACAGCAAACATTGACGCCGTCGGTTCCAGCGCTGCTACGAGGCACCCATCTCACTCTTCGTGGCCGAAAAACAACATACATGTGAGATTTTATTTTATTTCTATTTTCTATTTATTTTTCCAATTTGCTGAAACTTGAACCAATGTTTGTATGAATTTTTGAAGGAGCTCTTTATTATATTCAATTCATTATGTGTGTGTTATTATTGATATACAAGTTTGTTTATTCTTTTTCTCTGTTTTTTGGTTTTGTATTTTTATGTTTTTTTTAAGGGATAATGGCAGTTTAGTAGCTGAACTTAGAGCACTTTTGTACTTTTGTTACTGAATTTTACTTTTTTACATTTAAGTAACTGAACTATTGAAAAATTGCACTTTGGTGTTAATTTGGACGGAAAAAGGCAACATGTGAGGGTCACGTGCATTTCAATTCCAAATGTCATTATTTCACTTGCTCAAATAGAGAAATTACACTTATATCCTTGTAGACTTTTTTTTAATAAATAAACAATCATTTTCTTTTTTAATAAATAAATTAATAAATTATTATTATTCACTTTTCTGAAACAGTCGTCTTCTTCGACTTGAATCTCAACAAATTAATAAAAATAAAAAAAATAAAAATCACAGAAATTGTATGCTAATTCATTCTATGTTTAAAAAGCCCAAAATCAATTGCGTGAGGAGCTCGTCATTGCCGTGCGGACATTTCGATCCTCCCTTTGAAGAGTACCTCCTCCATTGGATCTGAGTGATGTAGAGTACCTCCTCCATTGGAGCATGCGATTGAGACAACGGATTACCAAAAAGACGTCGAATCGCAACTGGAACAGATCCTTGGAGACTCTATAGATTCGGATGCGGATCTCCGGAGCTTCGGTTTGTTTTCGGTGCGGACGCTTGGGCTGGGCTGGCGCGGGGCTCCGTCGGTCGCATCGAAATCGGGTCGGATCTCTTTGGATGGAAATATCTGTTTGCATCAATGGTGACCCTGCTTTCGAGTGAAAAACTCGAAGTCTTATTGCGGAGTCGTGGTCTTGCGGAGCCTCAATGATGAATCGATGATATACCCTCTTTTGACGATTCTTGTATATAATCTTCGGTTTCTTGAGGGAGTTCTGTTCCCAATTGTCGTGCTCAAAGAAAGGAAATAGGGAGGAATGAATTAGAGTTTAATTAGTGAGTTCGATCTAAAAATAAGAATTATATTTTGACTGAAATATGTTTATATTAATTAATATTTAAAATGTCTAAATTAACCCTGTCAACTACTGAAATCATCACGTGTTTCTCACATGTCGTCGGAATCCGCCTGATTTTGCATGAAAATGCAATTTGATTGAAGTTCAGTTACTGGAATGTAAAAATTGCAAGTTGGGTAATGAAAGTACAAAAGTGACTATAGTTCAGTAACTAAAGTACAATTATCCCTTTTTTTAATCTGTATGTTCATAGGAGCCTTAATTTGTTATAGAATTAGATGGTTGCTGGAGTTGTGTTTCGATGAATCTATTGCGTGCTCGGATAGAGGATCTCGACTGTGGTGTGTGGGGTCTTATTCGCGATGGGATCTCGACGACTCGCGGAAGTCAGCCATGGAGGAGGGTTCTCCGGCATGAGTTGTGGCTTTCTGGGAAAGAGATGAAAATGGTCTCTTTGTAACTATTGAAATTTTGTGATTTTACTCATTTAAATTATTCCTAAATAAATTAGGGTTCTTGGTGTTTGAACGGTAAGAAGATGATGGAAATAATTTTAATTTATGAAATACACTTTTGCTTCTTTTTTTTTTAATTTTTGTGTATTGCTTTGCTTTCGTATTTATTGTGTATTTTGTTTTTTTTAATCCAAATATTAATGTATTCATGTATTTCAGTTTGTATTTTACTTTTCTTTTTTTTTTAAAGTCGTTAACCAATGAGATGCTGACACGTGGCGCTGAGTCAGCATTCAGATCACGTGATTTTCACGTGCACATTCCGGCGAAAATTGAAATTTCCGGCAAAAAAGACTAAATTGAAACTCAATTCGACATATTTGGAACTAAATTGAAAACACGAGTGTACGTGGGACTAAATCGAAAAAATGCTACAGAACCAACAAAATTTTTATCCCAATAAAATACAAATTTTCCTTTAATTTAAATAAGGGTGTATTCAATCAGGATTTTAATGGATTTTTTAGGATTTTTAAAAGTCCGTGGATTTTTGTGGATTTTCTAAATCTACGGAGTGTAGGAAGAGTTTGATTGACTTTTTCTTATTGATTTTCACGGATTTTGATAGACTTTACATAATTGTGAAATTCATTTTTTAATTGATTTACTTGAATTATCATAGACTTTTACATATAAAGAAATCCAAATTGTTTTAAAAAAAATTCAAATTGTTTAAAAAATAAAATACAAAAAATGCATTAGTTTAAAAATAAAAAATATAATTATTCAACATTATTATTCCTATTTTTATTTACATATTGTTATAACATCATTTTTCATAAACCATTAGCAAGCAATACTCATTGTATGAATTAGCTTGTTCATTTTTCAAATACCATTAGCAAGCAATACTCAATACTCGTTGAATGAATAGCTTGCGTTTTTTATTTTGATGTAAATAGTATTCATGATATATATATATATATATATATATATATATATATATTATTTTTTGTTTTCTTTATTTATTAATGTTTTTTTAACTTCATTATGTTTATTTATATATTTTTAAAATTTTATTATTTTTTTAATAATTAATTAATAATTTTATTTTATCTATTTCATGTTTACTAATTTTATTTATTTTTATTTATATAGTTTTAAGTTTTATTATTTTTTTAATAATTAATTTGTCAATTAAAATAGAAATCCGTTGAAATCTCATGTATTTGGGAGAGATTTCAAATAATGGATTTCCTTTATATTTTTAGGATGAAATCAATAGAAATCCATTGACTTTTAAATTTTTTTAAAATCCATTGAGTTTTGAATACCTGTAGATTTTAATAGACTTTTTAAAATCTGAATTGAATACCTCCGGATTTTAATAGACTTTTAAAAATCCGGATTGAATATCCCTGGATTTTAAAAGTCCAAACAAATCCTACAGAGTTTTAAACGAATACACCCCCTAAGTAAGAAGAATCCCATGAGGCCAAGGGGG
This sequence comes from Euphrasia confusa, assembly GCA_954870475.1. Classification (NCBI taxonomy): domain Eukaryota; kingdom Viridiplantae; phylum Streptophyta; class Magnoliopsida; order Lamiales; family Orobanchaceae; genus Euphrasia; species Euphrasia confusa. The sequence goes on from OX940965.1 coordinate 2,407,549, forward strand.
TCGACAACCCGATGGGTGATAGGTCAAGTTAAGGTAGGTTCATTTCTGTTTGGGCCATCGTAGTTATGGCGATAGGGTTCAAGCGGATGGGCCCATTTTGGTAATAAGTATAAATAGTGGGCACGTACGTACCTAACCTAAGCTAGGGTTCCAAACTAGAATGACGGCGGCAGGATGAAGAATTATTCAGAGCTTCCCATACCCATAATCATTCTCATACAATCATTCCTCACCCGCAAAGAAGCCACCCAAACAACCCTTGTCTCCAAATCATGGGACACCGCCTGGTCAACCCGATCGATCATCGACCTCGACGAAGACCGCGTTCCAATACTCGTCCTCAGGTCCTTCGCAGCCAAGACATTCAAAAGGTACGAGGAATCCAACATCACCGTCCGCACTTTCCGGCTATGTCTTAACAGCCTATTTTACGTGAGTCCCCCTTGGTGGACTTCCATGGCCGTGAAATTGAGAGCCTCCGATATCACCATCCGACTCAGGTATAAAATCATCCCTTTTCCCATGGCCGAGGTCTTTGCCTCCGAACACGTCCTCCGGTTATGCCTTACGAATTTGATAATCGGTCGACTCGAGGCGGTCAAATGTTCAGGGCTCAAGTCCCTAGCGTTGACCCAAGTCGATTTATCGATCGATTCCCTTCGTGCCATAATCTCCTCCTGCCCCTCGATCGAAGAGTTATCGGTTACGTCGCCTATGTTTAAATTTTCTGGTGATCTTAGTGCATGCATGTCGATCAGTCATCACAAACTAACGTCTCTAGATTTGTGCCGCGTTGAATTCGACCAATTACGAACATTGTTTCTGTCTGATTTGTCGTCCAAGTTTCCCGTCCTGAAAGACCTCACCTTAACATTCGACGAGGAAGTCTTCCAGCAACGAGCACAAGAGATACCTGTGATCTCAAGCCGTTCATTAGAGATTTTTAACTTTAGGTTGAGTGGTGGTGGTGGTGGTGGTGATGGAAGTTCTTTTATTAATATGCCGAGGGTCGATTTTGATTTCCGGGTATTCGTAAGTTTACGTTTGAGGGTTTGTGCATTCCTAATCTGTGGTTTAGTCCAATAACAAACGATCAACCGGACTTCCATGTATCGATAAGTCACCATGGCAACCCCCATATAAACTGGTTCCGTCAGTTGGTTAAATTCATAAAAAATCTGATAATGTCAAAGATACATCTCACTCTCCATATTCATGGTTTTTATAACAATGTGAAAAAGATGACAGGTCGGACTCCATGCAAAGTGGAGTTTCTGTCCATTTACACGGAAGAGGGTCGTGGGATTGAGAATTTTAACTCTCTTTTGGATGGGATGTTTCTGGTGTGTCGACCAAAGATGATTACTCATTACGTTGAAACTTCTTACAGGAAGATGACAAACAATGGTTTGTTGCTTTGTCGGGCGCTGAAAAACCAATTGATGAATGGGTCGCGTGGTCTCGAAGAAGTACGTGCGCAGGAGCTCCGAGACGAGGCGTGGATGCCGCGGACAATGGATTCGATATTAGACAATTCAGCAAGTGATCAGGAGAGAATAGTTCGCTTCCAGTTGAAATGGAAACCTTAATCACGTACTAAATTTTTAATTTGTTATTTTGGCAGAGTACTGCCCATGAATATTTTTCTAAATTAGTAAGCGAATGTTTCTATGATTTCATATAATTACCAAAATAATATTCATTATATGTATGTTGTTTTAAGAATCTAGGTTACATATCTCTCCAATGGAGATGCAGGCCCAAGACGCGTGGCTTAGGTGTGATCCGAGACGTCCGGCAGGGCTTGCATGCTGTGTTTGGGCTTACCAGATGCAGTCAATTGTTGATATAGGCAAATGTGTATTTTCAATTACCATTACAAATATTTATAGGCATAAGAAGTTAACCTTTCACAATCCTTAATCCTTATTCACGGTGTTATCTCTAAAGTCACTAACACCAACTCTTTTCTAAATAAATAAGACGAGTTGTGGATGCCACGTACAATGGATAGGATATAATTAGATGTTTCAACAAGTAAGCAAAGAACAGTACCAGTGGCATGACTAGTATCCATGATTTTTGTTTAAATCACTATATATGCGTTCTATGATTTCATAAAATTAATAAAAATGCAGCTGAATTGAATTGTAATAATCATTGAAGTATTTATATATTAAGGAGTTTAACCTGAGTTGAGACATGTTGCCTCTATCCTACATGTGACTGTTATACGACAGTCACATCATTCGATTTACATCTTACGTGATCGAGTGGTCAATAATCGAATGAGAATGGAGTTTTTTTCGTTCTCCTTATAAAAAAATTTATGTACGTCACTATTATATATAATCAATGCATTTCATTTTAAAATATCTTTAATTCCATAATATTATATTTTTTTCATAAATTAAAATATTTTATTTATGTATCTCTTGTATGGAAAAAATAAATTTCACTAAATAAATTTATAAAATACTACTATAAATTATAGTAAAATATACTAGTATTATAGAGTATAAGTTTAGAATAATTGCTCGGTGTTTGTTTTCAAAAAATATATAGAAAAATAATTTAAATTTATAAATGGGTGCCTCCACTTTTGCTATTCCCACCCCTTTTTAAATTCACCTTTTAATTTGCTGTTCACACCATTTGTAACGCCCCGGCCCGTTGAGGGGTCGAAGCCCGACCCTAATGGGCCGGCTCGGTTACCAATGACTGCCGTCGGGAGTGATATCCTGGCCCCACTGTACCAACACTTGTCTTTTCCAGCGCACTTTGTCCTCACTCGTGCGCACCCGGGAGACTTCCCAGGGGGTCACCCATCCTAGAACTACCCCAGAGCCAGCACGCTTAACTTTGGAGTTCTTATAGGAGGATGCCCAGAAAAAGAAGATGCATCTGTTGGTATGAGTAGCATATTCAATTCCTTTAAGCCTTTGAATTTTCTGGGGCGCTACAATCCTATCTCAATACCAAAATTACCCTTTCTTTCATAAAAATAATTTTCACAATTCCTCCGAGCTGCACCGCCGCCTCTGGCCTCCTCCACCCAACACCATCGCCTTCCTCTGATGTCATCGCCGTCGACGCCCTCTCTACTCTCTCTTCGCCTCCTTGATTGAATCCATGTCCGCCATCGCCGATTTCTCCTTCGCCCCATCGGAATTTCCGATCTCCTCATCCGCTTCTATGTTCCTGAGCAGCCGCCGCCCACCGCCATTCCCTCTCCATCCTCCTGGCCTCCTTTACCACACCACCAATTCTGATTTTGGGTGGAACGTAACTTGTGTTTATGTTAAAAGGGTAGTTTTGATATTCTGCTAGGATTGTAAATAATAAATTAGTGTTGAGGATTCGCACAACAAGGTCTAATCAACCGAATAAATCCGATCAAATTAGACTTTCATAAATCACACGACGTGAAAAACTCAAAATCGAACGAATATGATTTGACTCTCCAGCTCACAATCACTCACGTATATGTGAACTCACAAGAATATAAAAGCACGATAAACAACACAAACAAGACAAGATTTTACGAGCTTCGGTATCGCGCTGCCTATGGCGAGGCAGCCGCTACCTACGTGCTCGGGGAGAGGGGTGTTTCTTCTTTATTAAACGTAAACGAGATTACAATCACTCTTGATAATCCTGAGCCAATAAGGCGTAAGCGATTATCGATCTAACCTCACGTCTAATAACAAGTATTGAAACCCTAATACTTTCGCCATGCCTCTCTCTCACGTTTCGCTGCTGTAGCTCGACGTGATTATATAGGCTTCCTGGACGTCGCTTTATGGTAGGAATAGGTTCCTTGTCCTCCAAGGATTCCGTTGCCTTTTGAATCACCTCAATCGGATAAGTATGGAAAGAGATATTCAATTTTTGGTCTCTTACCAAAAATAGGATATTCTGCCTAGATCATGCCTCCTGCCAGGGAACCAGTTTCTGCCTTCGCACAACGGCAGAGTTAACGCCTTCGTCCTGCCGCATGGAACTGCCTTACATAAATTTAGAATTTCGAACATATTTTCACAAATCTCCACCTTGTTCAAACTTCTAAACACATGTCACCTATCTTGCAGTAGTGATCAAGTACTGCTCATCCCTGCCGAGTTAAGAAATCAAGCAAATCCTTTGCAACCACCTTATTCACCAATCCATGATCGAACCCGAACATCCGACTCCAGTCCCAGCATGATTTCAGATCATACTGACCCTCCATATGATCATACCCGATCATATATCTCCTAGTATTGTCATTAGGCTTCAGCCTGCCATGCCCAATACTACCGCAGCTCCTACCTTAGGTTCTGCATTCCCAAATTCTTCAACACCACCATGCGGCATCAAGAATTTGCATATGACATAAGTCATATAATCCGAAAGTAGATGTCACTCCACCTTCCCGCACCTCCAGACACCTCTAGATACAACTTCATCAAGTTAGCAACTCACAACCCTGCCTGCCGCAGCCTGAATCTTGTTGCCTAACTCGGACCCCTGTGGCAGCACGAAGCCTACCACAGCCCTGCAGCACCACGAGAGTGCCTACTGCAGTCCCTGCGGCACCACGATGGTGCCTGCCGCAGCCCCTGCACAATTTCATCATTGTGAGGTTGTCCTCTTGGGACTTGATGCAAACATGCATCTCCGACATGAAATATGGAGCGCGATCCATTTTCATATCTCGAAAAGTTGATGTAGAACACCCTTCCCCACCTCCGGATATCACCAGAGCGTGAATCCTCCAAGTCAACAACTCACAGAACTGCCTGCCGCAACCTGAGTCTTGCCGCTGCCCTTGAACCTTGCAATAGCATCGCAATGCCTACTGCAGCCCCTTCACAATGCTCGGAAGCTTGTGAAACAGTCCACGTGGGACCAGATGTCGATGCACATCCCTACTGGTACTCTTTGCCGCAATCGCCCTTGCGGTAGTTGCTACCGTAGTCGCTATCGTAGTCTCTGCCTACAGTCTCTACCATAGCCAATGCCTCCACCTCGAGGAGCATTATATCCTGTTGAAGTATCTCGAATGAGTCTAATCAACCCCATGCATCACATAACAAGAGTCTTAGCATAACCGCTTCATCTTGTTATATCCGGCAAAAGATCGTCGTCTCTGCCCCTGCTATGCTATATGGCAGACCCTGCCATGCCTGTACCCTACCACACAAACACTTGAATGCTTTGTGCTTTCAGGTAGTTACACCACACGGCTACCAGTAGAGTTCGTGCAGTAGCTCCTACTGCTGTCGTGGTTACCACTTGTGTGTACAGCGGTTGTTCCTACTTAACCAAGCCTTTCCAAGAAGTCTCTCTGCCTCTAAGCTTGAACAAGCATTACTAAGAAGAAGTCCATCTTCTCTGCTTGAAACAAAGTGAACCATCACTTATCTATAAGCAATGAACAACTTTACACCAAATCCACCTTAAAATGTCACTGCCTTGACACTTGGCTCTACGGTAAACCTACTGCCTCTGCCTAGGCAATAGTAGTCTCTGCCTCCACTTGGAAATAGTGGAAACCCTCTGCCCTTTTCCCGGACAGATTTCAGGCCTTGTTGCTTTGTCCCTAAGTAGATTAATGATGGTTGAACCAATGGTTCCAGTCCATCCCCTTGGTACATATCTTGCACCTCCTTCTACTCATGAGTATAGCCTGCGACAGCGGATGCCGCAGTTGCCGCTACACCAACAACAATCCTTGTTGATTTAATAGTATCATGACTACTAAAATCAACATCCCCACATCCAATTCGAGTATCATCCCTGACCACCATCTTCTTGGACGTGAAACCGTAACCAAAGGTTACATTGACATACCTCAACAACCTTCGAACTGCCACCAACGACTCCTTCCCATACATCTCGATATCACACCCATACCTTGGTCAATATCAGGCCTGCTATACACCATAGCATGTATGAGACTTCCCAATGCCCTTGCATAAGGCACTGATGCCCTGGCTGTTGCGGTCGTTCACCCTGCCGCATGGCAATTCTCCACAGAAAGTCTTAAGTGCTGCCTAAGGGAAGTTGCGCAACTCCACCTCAAAAATAGCAACACTATCCTGTCATTCGCACCTTCTTCCACCATTAGAGCATTATACACAACATCAGTTCGTGCAAACCCCTTAGGTTGATGAATGACAATATCATTCGCACCTTCTTCCACCATTAGAGCGTTTAACACAAATCAAATTGTGCAAACCTCTTAGGTTGATGAATGATCCCTCTTTCTATATAACTGGACAACCGATACACTCCCGATCAGTTTTATGTTGAGTATTATCAATCAAGTAGTCGCTCTGCCGCAAACTACTTCATGACAGTCGCTCTGCCGCAGCCATACGGCTGCCGCTGCCCTGTCATTGCCATCGACGATGCCTTGGCCATTGTCTCCACCTTCAATGATGTCGCATCCTGAAGTATGGTAATATGGTAGTCGATGAAGCGAACTACCCCAGCGTAGTTGCTTCCGCAGTCAATGCCACTGCCCCTGCCTATGCCGCTGCCTTCGACAATGCCTCTGCCGCTGCCATGAGCGACCCCATCTGCCGATGCCCTCACCTTCAGCGATGTTTGAACATCCTAAGGCCATTTAATCCGGTAATCGTTGCTGCGATTTACCCCAGCGCAGTTGCTGCCGCAGTCATTGCCACTGCCTGCTGCCTCTGCCGCTGCCCGGCATGATGAAAAATATATACTTTTCATCATCCCTTGTCCCTGTTCTAGATGGGCCCGGAGATCAGAATGAATGTAATCCAAGTTCCCTTATCACCCGAAGTGACGGCAGACTCTACCGCAACTACTCCCGTAGCTACTGCCATAGGTGCTGCCTTAACCATGCCGCATGTGTTGCCTACCTGCTGCTGCCACCACAATACTGCCTGCCACAGTAATCGCAATGCCCTCAGATAACACACTCCATTCTTCTACTCTCCTTCCCGCACTAACGTGATACCTCTCTTCCCTTGGAAGAATCCTCCATTAGAACATGAACAATCCTTGGTTAAAAGCTTCGATGAGTTATCAACCAAGCTTCAGTATAGAGTCGAACCACCTCAACTTTACAAGTTAGGTTAATTTCCAAGAATGATAGAACCTCCATCCATCTCCTCAAAACCATTTAACCACTGCCGCATAGGTCTTATGTGAACCGTGCACCCTGAATCTTTAATCCACTATGCCCCATTCCTTGAAGTGACAATCGGAGGCCTGCCGCATAACCCTGCCGCAGTTGCTGCCTCGGCAACATCAGCTTCGTGATGTGCTAGATCCATAATCCACTTTGCCCCCTTCCTCGAAGTGACAATCGAAGGCCTGCCGCATAACCCTGCCGCAGTTGCTGCCTCAGCAACATCAGCTTCGTGATGTGCTAGATCCATAATCCACTTTGCCCCCTTCCTCGAAGTGACAATCGGAGGCCTGCCGCATAACCCTGCCGCAGTTGCTACCTCAGCGACATCATCATCGTGATGTGCTAGATTCATCCTTGATTCAGCTCCTTCTTAAAGAGATGACCCCTCCTTAAGAACCTGGTTTTGTTACCTTGAAAACACCCCTTTGTCACGCCCTAAATTCGGGGTCTAGGCACAACTGACCCCTTGCCGCACTCTCCTGCCTTGCTGTACAGTGCTGCTCCCAATGCCGCATCGTACTGTCTTGTTGCGCAGCACCACCCTGCCGCACAACTCTGCCTTTGTGCAAGGTCACAAAGAGGATGGACGTGACACCGTGCCTTCATGAGATGATGCCTCGTTCCCACTCTTCCGACTCCTCTTCTGAAGTTCCCTTGAGTACCAACTCTCCAGTTCCTGCCGTAACGTCTCGACAGCCGGCTCCTAGGACACCACAATAATTAACGTGCCTCCAAGACACCTAATCATCGTCGTAGTGCCCCTGCGAACAAACCTTGTCTTCTTGGTTCTGCCATAGTGCCTGCCTTTTCAGTACCTGCCGGAACTTCGTCCTGCCGCAGAGCCTGCCTGAGTACCTGCTGCCGCAGCGTCAGCTGCATCATCCATAGGTTTTTCAGTTCCCCTTGCCTGGAGAATGGCAGTGCTAGCAGCAACCTCCTGCTGTGTTTTCATCGCCTTGCCTTCGATCCGCCAAGGACCAAAGATATTCTTGTCGACGCCTTGTCCTCATCATCCTTCTTCGATCCAAGCTTCAGCATCTTCTCGTGATTTATCTTCCCACAGACGGCGCCACTTGTTTAGGATTCGCACAACAAGATCCAACCAACCGAATAAATCCGATCAAATTGGACTTTCATAAACCACACGACGTGAACAACTCAAAACCTAACGAATATGATTTGACTCTCCAGCTCACAATCACTCACGTATATGTGAACTCACAAGAATATAAAAGCACGATAAACAACACAAACAAGACAAGATTTTACGAGCTTCGGTATCGCGCTGCCTATGGCGAGGCAGCCGCTACCTACGTGCTCGGGGAGAGGGGTGTTTCTTCTTTATTAAACGTAAACGAGATTATAATCACTCTTGATAATCTTGAGCCAACAAGGCGTAAGCGATTATCGATCTAACCTCACGTCTAATAACAAGTATTGAAACCCTAATACTTTCGCCATGCCTCTCTCTCACGTTTCGCTGCTGTAGCTCGACGTGATTATATAGGCTTCCTGGACGTCGCTTTATGGTAGGAATAGGTTCCTTGTCCTCCAAGGATTCCGTTGCCTTTTGAATCACCTCAATCGGATAAGTATGGAAAGAGATATTCAATTTTTGGTCTCTTACCAAAAATAGGATATTCTGCCTAGATCATGCCTCCTGCCAGGGAACCAGTTTCTGCCTTCGCACAGCGGCAGAGTTAACGCCTTCGTCCTGCCGCATGAAACTGCCTTACATAAATTTAGAATTTCGAACATATTTTCACAATTAGAAAATAAATTAAAAAGGTGATGTGAAGAGGAAGGGTGGAAGTGTAAATAAACTCATGAGCATCTCCAATGTTCAATGGTGTATCTCTTATTAGGTACAAATTAGTTGACACATCATACATTATTTGTACCCATCAATTTGTACTTCAACTTCCCATTGGTTTTGAGGTACAAATTTCATTCTTTATGCATGTGAGTACCACTATACAAGACACACACCAAATTGTACTTAGTATCTAAACTTTGATACTTCTTTTTATTTCTCCTCAATTGTACCTACTTTCTCAATAGTATACTTAGGAATTGTACCTACCATTTACCATTGGGATGCTCTTATAAATATGGATAGTAAAAAATGTTTTTGAGCCGCCATAACTATGGGCCTATGGCGATATCCGATAGGGTTTAGCGTGCTGGGCCCATTTTGGTGATTGAGCGTTAATTCTATACCAACCCTAAGACACTAATCTTAATTCCATACACTTTACACCTAGCTAGGGTTGAAAAAAGAACGGCGGCACGGCAGCATGAAGAATTATTCAGAGCTTCCCGTGCCCATAATCCATTTCATACAATCTTTGCTCACCGACAAAGAAGCCGCCCAAACAGCCCTCGTCTCCAGATCATGGGCCTTCGCCCGGTCAACCCGACCGATCATCGTCCTCGACGAAGACCGCGTTCCGATACTCATCCTCGCGGTCATCGCAAACAAGACATTCAAAAGGTACGAGGAATCCAACCTCCCCATCCACACTTTCCGGCTATGTCTCAAAAGCCAATGGTACGTGAGTCCCCCTGAGTGGATTTCCAAGGCATTGAAATTGGGAGCTTCCGACATCACCATCCATCTCAACAAGCACCGAAAATTCCTATGGCTGAGGTCTTCGGGTCCGAAAACGTTGTCAGGTTATGTCTTGAGAATTTGGGAATCGGTCAACTGGAAGCGGTCAAATGTTCGAGGCTTGAGTCCCTCGCGTTAACCCATGTGGATTTATCGATCGATTCCTTTCGTACCATAATCTCGTCCTGCCCCTCGATCGAACATTTATCGTTGACTTCGCCTAGGTTTAAATTTTCCGATGATCAGCCGAGTGCACAATTACGAACAATGTATCTGACGACAATCGGCCATCACAAACTAACGTCTCTAGTTCTGTGCCACGTTGAATTGGTCCAATTACGAACATTGTTTCTGCGTGGTTTCTCGTCCAAGTTTCCCGTCCTGAGAGAGCTAACCATAACAATCGACGAGCACGTCTTCCAAAAAGCATACGAGATACGTGTGATCTCGAGCCGTTCATTAGAGATTTTCAACTTTAGGTTGAGTGGTGGTGGGGGTGGTAGAGAATCTTTTTGTCCAGAGGATTTGCGGAGGGTCGAGCTTGATCTCCCGAGTATTCGTAAGTTAACGTTCGAGGGTTCGTGCATGCCTAAGCTGTGGTTTAGACCAAAAGAAGAAGAAGAAGAAGAAGAAGAAGAAGAAGAAGAAGAAGATGATGATGATGATGATGATGATGATGATGATGATGATGATGATGAAGATGAAGATGAAGATGAAGATAAAGATGAAGATCAATATTTGGACTTCCATGTATCGATAACTCACCGTGGCCATCCCAATACTACGTGGTTCCGTCAGATTTGTAAATTATTAACAAATCTTCAAAGGTCAAAGATACATCTCTCTCCATGTGCATGGTTCTACGTTTAGCTCCGATTACCAAGTGAAAGATATCAAAGGTTTGAACGCGCGCAAATTGAAGATTCTGTCCGTTTACACGAAGAAGGGTCTTGGGTCCGAGTTTTTTAACTCTCTTTTGGATGGAATGTTTTGGGTATGTCGACCAAAGATTGTTACTCATTACGCTGATCCTTCTTACAGCGATACCTATTGGAGTTGGGATGATCATAATTACAGGAAGATCACAAACAATGGTTTATTGCTTTGTCGGGCGCTTCAACTTGGAATAAAGGAGAAAAATTCTTCGAGGGAAAATCGATGGACGAAGCATGGGTTGCTTGGTCTCGAAGATGTACATGCCCAGGAGCTCCAAGACGAGGTGTGGATGCCGCAGACAATGGATTCGATAATAGACGATTCATCAAGTGAGGAAAGATCGGTTCGCTTCAAATTGAAATGGAAACGTCTTGGATGTTAGATGATTCAACAAGTGAGGAAAGAATAGTTCGCATGTTTGTTATGTTGGCAGAGTACTTTCTACGAATTTTATCTGAATTAGTATGCTTACGCTTCTAGCTATGATTTCATATATTTAATAAAAATGCTGTTGAAGTAATTATTATTCACAGTTAATATTCATTATATATATGTTGTTTCAAGAATCTAGGTTACATATCTTGGCAAAGGAGATGCAGGCCCTGTGCCAATTTGAAATGGAAACCTTAATCACGTACTACATGTTTGTTATGTTGGCAGAGTACTTTCCATGAATTTTATCTGAATTAGTATGTTTACTATTGTAGCTATGATTTCATATATTTAATAAAAATGCACTTGTGATTTCATATATTTAATAAAAATGCACTTGTGCAGGCTTACCAGTCATGCAGTCATTCGTTGATATGACGAATCATTCGGCAGACAATTAGTAAATACTTTCTCTATCCCAGAGCTATAGGCAATTGTGGTTAACGTTGACTTTTTTTGTTCGTCCAATACATATGATAAACAATATATAAAAATTATGAAAAAATAACTAAAATATAATTTAACTATTGAATTTTATTTTAGTAATTTTTTCATAATTTTTGTATATTAGTTAACGTACCAGAGGGACAGAGGGAGTAAAGTATCACTACAAAAAAATAGTTGAGAACACTGACTGTTTTTTACTGTTTTTTACAATCGGTGTAAAAAACAGTCGGTGTTCACCGACTGTAATACCGACCTGCACGGACAGTCTGTACCCAATGGTCGGTGAAACAATTCCGCCATCTCTAATTTTTTAATAATAAATTTTATGATTTTGAAAATGCAATTTGTATTTTTTTTTATTTGATTAAATTCGAGTATTTGGTCAAAATATAAGTATATTTATAAAATAAATTCTAAGAAAATGAAATTAATTGGGCCAATCAAGCAAGCATTATTTAGTATTTACATATAAATACTCCATCGCCCTACCTAGGGTTCTTACTACCTGCCGCAAAATGAATGGTACGGCGGTAGAACAATATTCTCCGGAGCTTCCCGATCACATAATCCACCGCGTCCAATCTCTCATCAACCCTAAAACAACCCTTCTCTCCAAGTCATGGCACGCGGCATGGCCCACTCGCCCGACCGTCGACCTCGACGAAACCTACTTTCGAAAAAGAAAGCGTTCCTTCTCTTATCCCAAAATCAACAAATTCGCAAAGTTCGCAAACACGACACTGAGAAGGTACGAGGAATCCAACACGAGTATCGAAACTTTCAAGCTATGTCTGATGAGCCATGAACTGCATACTCAATCCGGCCTCGCCACCGAATGGACTCTCAAAGCGTTGAATCTCGGCGCAACCGATCTCACTTTCCAACTCAATCATCCCGACATGGCTATGCTGCTCGATGCGGTCTCCGGCCGCAAAAACGTGGACAGCTTATGTCTGCAAAGTTCGAGAATCGATCGACTAAAGGTACTCAAAATTCCGGGGCTTAAATCTCTCACTCTAAGCAATTTGAATGTATCAGAGACAACATTGTGTACCATCCTCTCTTGCTGCCCCTTGATTGAGAATTTGTCATTATACGATGTATATAACCGTTATGATGAAGATGTTGATGATGATGGTGATGGTGATGGTGATTATGATGATGAATCTTCTTCGGATGATGATGATGATGACCGAAAACAAAACCTAAAACAACAACAGGGTTTGGTACCTTTTCCTCGGAATATCTTACTTCATAATCTAAGATCTCTAGTTCTGGGCCGCATTGAATCCATGCTCGGAATGAAAACCATGTTTCTAGATGACTTGTCATCCAAGTTTCCCAACCTCAAAGACTTGTACTTTTGCTTTTTTCCAATTTCTTCAGTTTTATGGTTGAACGCAATTTCAATCACAGTGGTATTATAGTTGTAACATTTTCGTGACTCCAAACCTCTGAGGGCTCTACCAGCTTTGGTTACGACCTGTCCGTTAACGAAATAGTCGATATTTGTAAGCTCCGCAACTGTCGACCTCTCTTTGGGAAACTTTGGCTCAACAATTGCTCGATCTGATCCACCCCTCAACAATGGTAAAACACCAGGACAAGTCTTATACTTTGTATGAAGGAATAGCTGTTGTATCATCCGACAATTCTGCCCTTTGATCAATTTGACTGGCTCCAAAAACTATGTTAGGAATCTGATCAATGCTATTGTCAAAAATCCCAATGATAGCAATCAAGGAATTTTAGGATTTCCTCTAATTAAGTACCTCTTTACTAAATACACCAAGTTCCAAAATTAAAAAACGACACATTTTATAAAATACACAATTATTTAATTATAAAATACCCTTGAAATCAATCATTTGACACGTTTTTTTAGATTGATGAAGAAAATTACATGAATAACCTTAAAATAATTTTTTTCTTAAATTAAATCAAAATATAAAACATCATCCATTAATAAAATATAAATAACAAATAAAATTAAAAATAGAATTCTATAAATTATTAATTAATTTTATTATTAAATTTATATTATTAAAAATGCAATTTGAGTTTGTATTTGATTAAATTTTTATATTTAATCAAAATATAATATATAAAATAAATCCTAAAATAATGTAATTAATTGGGCCAATCCACGCCACGGCCCAGAAAACATTATTTACATATATGTGTGTTGTATCGCCACCTACCTAGGGTTCTTACTACTTCTTTTTTTTTTTGAAAGGAGAAATAGGTATATTAAAAATGAGTACCAGAAGTACTCAACAGAATAAGAGTTCACCTAAGTCATACACAATCTAGGATTACAACACCAATCGTGAAACGTCAAATTACGATTAATGCAACTTTTTAAAGAAAGTTGACTCCAAGACTTAGCTCTAGCTTCTTCAAATATTTTTACGGAAGTTGTTTCAAGGCCTTCAAAAAGACGAATATTTCTTGCTTTCCAAATGAACCAAAGCACACAAGACCAAATACACACAAGAATCTTCGTCGAACGTTTTTTTCTCCAAACTCCCAAGTGTTGCAAAAAGTGAGCCGCCGGCCTATTCGGTAGGGCTGTGGAGACAAAAAGCCAAGAATAACAGAGTTTCCAAACTTGATTTGACTTTCGACAATCGAAAAAAAGGTGAGCAATATCTTCATCTTCTTGGTCACAAAGACTACAACAAACAGTCATGTCATCCCCAATAACCTTCCTCTTTCGTAATTCAACTTTGGTAGGCAAACGATATCTTAAAACTTTCCAAACAAGCCCCGAGAATTTTGATGGCGTTAAATTGTTATAAATTTTTGGAAAAAGCAAGCCAGGCATCCCCATCCAAATTAGCAGACATCAGAAGCGAAGAAATAAGAAAAGCGTAAGCACCCTTTACTGAGTAGCGACCGTGTTTTGCATTCTTCCAAACCCAAGAGTCCTCGGAATGAACATGAAACGTAACACCATCAATAACAGAGAGGAGCTCACAAACCAAATCATGTTCCCACGAGAAGAGATTACGTCTCCAATCAAAGTTCCAACACCAAACTCCATTAGAGCAAAGAACCAAGCTCTCCTACCAGTGCATCTTTGTTGACACAAACAGAATATAGTCTGGGAAACATGTCCAGTAACCTAGCATTACCGATCCAAGAATCTTTCCAAAACAAAGTGTTCATACCATTCCCAATCTTTCTACAAAGATTTGACATAAACCAAGAATTATCAGATAAGAACAAGTCAAGGAGATCTCGCCACCAACTAGACATGCTTGATCTACTAATACCGCCACCATATTTAGAATCCAGTATTTTCACCCAAAGTGAATTAGGCTCAACTCGAAGTCTCCAAGCCCATTTACCTAACAAAGAGTGATTAAAGAGAAGAAGATTTTTAACTCCAAGACCACCACTTGCTTTTGGCAGACAAATATTACTCCAAGAGACCCACGGAATTTTTTTCGCTAGGCCGCTGCCCCCCCCCAAAGGAAATCTCTCTGCAGTTTCGTAATCTCGGTCAATGTTTTTTTTGGCATGCGATAGAAGGAGAAATAGTAGACTGGTAAAGAGGTTAAAACAGCATTAAGTAAAGTGATTCTCCCTCCGAACGAAATATGCTTATCTCCCCAAGACCTCAACCTGTTCCGCAACTTATGAATCACCGAAGACCAAGCTTCGGAGTTACGATGATTAACCCCAACCTGAATTCCAAGATACGACATAGGAAACTGACCTACGCTGCAACCAAGAACAACTGCCATTTGCTCAAGCAGACTCTCCTCGACATTTAACCCAAAAATATGACATTTTGAGTAATTAATACGAAGGCCAGAGAGAAGCTCAAAATTGAGAAGGATGCATTTAAGAGCCCAAATATTCTTGGTGGAGACGAGTCCCGTCAAGATTGTATCATCAGCATATTGGAGGTGAGAAACACTAACTTCTTTGGCCCCAACTGAAACAGCATCAAAAAGACCCAGATCACATGCCCGCGAGATCATCAAACTCATGCCCTCCACAACCAGGAGGAAGAGAAAAGGTGACAGAGGGTCACCTTGTCGAAGCCCACGTTCCAGCAAGAATTCTTTAGTCGGGCTCCCATTAACAAGGATCGAAGCTGTGGCCGAGGTAACACATTCCATAACCCAACCTCTCCATTTTCGGTGAAATCCCAGACGATCTAACATAATATCAAGGAAATTCCATTCCACCGAATCGAAAGCTTTTGCAAAATCAATTTTAAATAAAAGTCGTTGCAATTTTTTCTTCTTTGCTTCATCAATGATTTCATTAAGAACAAGAACCCCATCAAGAATTTGTCTTCCTTGGATAAAGGCAGATTAATTCTCAGAGATAATACTATTCATGACAAAAGAAAGCCTTCTTGCAAGGACCTTAGAGACAATCTTGTAGACACTACCAATCATAGAGATAGGTCTATAATCATCAATACTTGAGGGACAGTGCTTTTTAGGGATAAGAGCAATAAAAGAAGGATTGAAGCCTCTCACAAATTTGCCGTGTTTATGGAAATCATCAAACAGCTTAATAATATCATTCTTCAAGATGTGCCAGAATTCTTTGAAGAACGCAAAGGAGAAGCCATCCGACCCTGGGCTTTTAGTCGAATCACAATGCCAAAGTGCTTCTCTGATCTCAACCTCAGAAAAAGGTACCGTAAGCAAATAGTTATCTTCCGCACTAACTTTTTTCCGGGCGAAGTCCGCGATTAAGGACGGTCGACCTCTTCTGGGGGATTTGAAGTGATGCATAAAATAATCATGAATGGCCTCCTTAGTTTCGGGCGCAGAGTTGTACCAAGTACCCTCAATACTAAGATTACTGAGGTCGTTGATTTTACGCCTACTGTTAATACACTTGTGAAAGAATTTCGTGTTGGCGTCCCCCTCCTTTATCCAAGTAGCACGAGCCTTCTGGCTAATAAAGCTATGACGAAACCAACAATCTTGGTAAATCTCGCTCAAGATGACTCTCCTCTTCACGACTTCATGCTCCTCAAGACCGAAGGTATCATCCCAAATATCTAACTGAAATAATTCAGTTTTATTCTTCTCGATTCTAAAATCCAGGTTTCTAAAAGTAGTCTTATTCCAATTTTTCAATACTGTTTTTAACAGCTTCAATTTCTCTTTGATAACAAAACTTCCCCAACCAAGCACACTAAAGTTCTCCCATGCAGAAGTCACGAGATCCTTGAAGGCGGGATGAGCGAGCCAACCATTAAAAAATTTGAAAGGCTTAGGCCCCCAGTCCACACACGGGTTAACCAAAATAACTGGGCAGTGGTCAGAAACCGACCTAGGAAGACCTTTAAGACAAGCATTCGGAGCAAGAGAAAGCCATTCATCGTTAAATAAGATTCGGTCGAGTCTACTCTTACAGGAACCATCAGGTCTATACCAAGTGTAGTTCCTTCCAATCATAGGAAGATCAAATAAATTTGTTACCCTGATGAACTGATCAAACAAAACTATATATATCTCTAGTCATACCAGATTCGCACCTCCCCACTCGTTCAGACGGACATCTCACAGCATTAAAATCTCCAGCCACTAAAGTACACTTGTTACGATTTTGGTCAATAACCGCGCAGAGTATATCCCAAAGTGTCTGCTTTTCACTCAGAATACAAGGAGCGTAAATATTGATAAGGCAGAAGTCTTTGCCATCAGAAATGCGAAAACAATTCACCACGAGCAGTCCAGTAGTATGCCAAGTACTAACATCCTGTAAGACTTCAGAATCCCACAAAGTGGCAATCCCACCTGATCTTCCTGTAGCTGGTCTCGAAGCCCAACCACATTTCTTATTACCCCAGAGACTACTGGCCAAGCCCGCTCCAAAAGACTCTAATTTAGTTTCCTGGATATATACAACACACATTAATTTTATGTCGAAAAATAAGCTCTTTTATCTCCCTCTCTTTCACACCGTTCCCCAATCCCCTAATATTAAAACTCAACACATTCATTGATCAGAGGTAATCCCACCTTTCTTCACACGTTGGCGACGATTCCGAGTTTCGATATCTGCAATGTCTTTCAATACAGTATTTCCAGAGCTAGGATCAATGAGACCAACCTGTTTCCCAAAGTCCCAAACCTTAGAAGCAAAAGCACCATTGAGATCGTTATCATCCAAACTCTCAAGATCTTGAACAAAAGAAATCCATTCCTCCTTATCAAACCTCTTTTTTGATTTTAGTGGAGGTTTTTTGTTCCTATTGCAGGACGTAGGAACATGAGAAACAACCATATTCGAAGTTTGCAGACTTGTAGAAGGTAGTTGCTGCTGCTGAGAAGTATCCACAACACCAACACTTTCAGTCTCCGAACGTATAGGGAAAGCATGACTGAGATCCACTACTAGGGAGATACCCTGGTGATTAGCAACTGAGGCTTCTTCTAGATCACAAGGCCCACCTCTATCTACCACCGCAGTAATTGGAGACGAAGGGTGAGCTGAAATAGCTGGGATATCGGGAGAAACCTTTTCCTCTAGAGTGCATTCTTTGTTAACGTCCACAAGGGCACCAGGTTCAATACCACCACGGATAGTACAGTCTGCATCCGCCTTGTCCTCTGTGTCGAAAGAAGCGTTGGCGGCATCAACTGGAGGCAAAAGAGAGATCGGACAAGTCCCCTGATCTGCAACATCCACCTTGGGGGGCTCCTCGTCCTCGCCCGAAGAAGCAGATCATCCACCTTGGGGGGCTCCTCGTCCTCGCCCGAAGAATATACAACAGTACCCAGTTTCTCACCAGTAGTCAACCATTCACCAACATTACCCTTCTCATCCTCTGATGCAGTGTCAAAATCTGTACCCTTACTTGAGAAGTCAGGCGACTCAACACATTCCAACTCTTCAAAGGCTGTGATAAGAAAACAGGCTCCGTCGATAGAAACGGTTAGAGACCTAGTAATAGATTCAAGGTTAGAGGTAAGGATCCGAAGGCGAGCAAAGGAGAGACTCGATCTGTTATCGGTAGCAGAGTCCACGTCTGAAAGGTTGCCAAAAGAAAGAGCAAGGCGACTAAAAAATCTTTTGTTCCAGGCATGAAGGGGGATACCATAAAATCTGACCCAAGCAAGTCTTTGACTACAGACATCCTTTGAAGACCATGGAGAAACGGAGATAAACCACTGGCCTACCCAGTCTTTATAATCCGCCAACACGTTGCCCAGGGGCTCCCCCACCATTGGCTGCAGAAGCACAAGGTTACCACCCAAGTGAGCAACTTTGATCTTGGGGAAACACTCCCCCTGTAGGTCCTCTCTATCTTGTTCCCAAGAGAAAATTGATTTAAGAGTCCCAATAGAGCTCCCTTGAACCCAAGCAGATTCCTCTGGTACTGTTTGGAAGTTGAATAAAGCATTATTGGTATCCGAAGGTATGGCCAGATTTTGCGACTTACCCACTTTACTATCCATTGAATCCTTGGAAAAATCGATCTGTGGAGATTTAAGATTACCCCGAAGCTTGTCTGCGTAGGAGATTCCCTTCACAACCAAGCTGTTTGAGGGATTATGCGTACTTCTGGCAACAACCCACGACTGCCACTCTGCCCCAGATCTACTATATTTAGAGATGTTTGCCCGTAACCTAAACGAATCGAACCAGATGTCGTTGAGTCGTACTTCCATTTCCCTAGCGTTGTCGGTCACCAAGAAGCGAACAAACCCAAAATTTTCCCCAAATTTATTTTTTTTCCGGGCGATGTAGATATCCTTCACTCTCCCGATACCATTAAAAATCTCTGAAAATTCTGGAATTGAACAACGATCTGGGAAATTTCTGAAGAAGAAAGTGACCGAGCTCGCCTCCAAACGTCTCACCCATTCAGATCTGTGGAAGGGGTATTTTGCTCGCTGCTGCCGAAGCTCTCTAACTGCCACGCTTGAGGAAGCCCTGCGGGTGAAGAGAGGGCGAAAAGAATCATGCCTAGCCGAATAGCGCTCGTCGGAACAGTGGAAAACCCTCCTCGGCCCTCTTCCTGCCCCCTTTCTCTCTCTAGCTCTCATCTCTCTCTAATCACCTGCCTTTTATTATCTTACTACTTCTTACTACCCGGCTGCAGCATCATGAATATTGGTACGGCGGTAGAACAATATTCTCCGGAGCTTCCCGATCACATAATCCACCGCGTCCAATCTCTCCTCAACCCTAAAAAAGCTGCCCAAACAACCCTTCTCTCCAAGTCATGGCTCGCGGCATGGCCCACTCGCCCGACCGTCGACCTCGACGAAACCTACTTTCGAAAAAGAAAGCGTTCCTCCTCTTATCCCAAAATCAACAAATTCGCAAAGTTCGCAAACACGACATTGAGAAGGTACGAGGAATCCAACACGAGTATCGAAACTTTCAAGCTACGTCTGAAAAGCTATGACGTGTACGCTTGTTCCGGTGTTGCTACCGAATGGACTCTGAAAGCACTGAAATTAGGAGCCACCGATTTCACTTTCAAAATCAATCATCCCAACATGGCTATTCTGCTCGATGCGATCTCCGGCCGCAAGAACGTCGCAAGCTTATGTCTGCAAAATTCGGAAATCGATCGACTAAAGGTACTCGACATTCCGGGGCTTAAATCCCTCACTCTAAGAAAGTTGAATATACCATGGTTATCATTTTGTAACCTACTCTCTTGCTGCCCCTTGATTGAGAATTTGTCGTTATATGATATAGACCAACCTTACGATTCATCTTCCGATGATGATGATGGTGATTCTAGTTCTGATGAATCTTCTTCAGAAGATGAATCTTCTTTGGATGATGATGATGATGATGGAAAAAAACATGTACAAGGTGTGGTATCTTTTCCTCAGAAAGTCTTACTTCATAAACTAAGGTCTCTAGTTCTGTGCCGCATTTCATCCAAAATCTATATCAAAAGTTTGTTTCTGGATGACTTGTCGTCCAAGTTTCCCAACCTCAAAGACTTGACCCTAAAGTTAAGTTCGTCCTGCTTCCGAAAACAAGGAGAGATGCTCATACTCTATAGCCTTTCACTAGAGGTTTTGAACTTTAGCGTGGGTGATGATAAGAATGATATTGAGAAAAAGGAGATGCCGAGGTTCGTGTTTGATGTGCCGAGTCTTAAGGAGTTCACACTTGACTGTACGTCGTACATGCCCGATCTTTGTTTTACATCATCGCCGATGGAGTCTCGTGTGTCGTTAACTCAACATGACCGGCTAAGTGCTGCGTGGTTCCTTGAGCTGAGTATGTTATTAACAGGCATGAGAGGGTCGAAGATACATTTGTGTTTGCACTTGGATAATAAAGATAGCTTGCATTATTATCAGCCTGGAGAGATTAATTGTTTGAATGTGTGTGGACTGGAGAATCTGACCATAAACGCTGGGTCTTTTCCGTTTCTTAGTTTTATTGCTCTTTTGGATGGTTTGTTTCGAATCAGTCGGCCAAAGATGATTACTCAACACATTAGCCCTCCTCCTGGAAATGAAGGTGATGATGATGATGATGAGGAGGAGGAGGAGTCCGATGAGGAGGATGCTATGTCTGTTGATGACGCTGAGAATACGGTGAACAAAAATGATGCAGTCCTTTGTCGAGGACTAATACAAGGAATGAAAGCGAGAAGCTTATTGATTCCAAGCCAACTTATGTATGATTTGCGTGACGTCGAGGAACTTAATGTGCAGAAGCTCTTGGATGGAGTGTGGAGGCCGCAACCATTGGATACGATATTGGAGGATTCAAGTTATAAACAAAGCAAATTTCGTTTCCAGTTGAAGTGGAAACCGTAAGTCGTAGCTTAGTCCCAACATTTATTTATTTTCTACTATGTTTTTTCTATAGTATTATATGGTATCTAATGCCTAACACAAAAGATGTTATTGCTTTTTTCTCGTTGAAAGATTTGTATTTTTGCTTCTTTCCAATTTGTTCAGTTTTATGTGGCTGAACCACAATTTCAATATTAACATAGGAGTAACATTTTCGTGACGAATTGAAGGCCCTATCAGCTTGGTTACGACCTTCACGAATTGTCACCTCTCTTTGGGAACTTTGGCTTAACAAGTGCTCTGATCCTACAATGGTAAAACACTACACAAAAACGCTTAAATATCTCCACCAATTCAAACTCGCTGCTCCGCTATCAGTCTCATAAAAAATTCGACTGAGCTAGCTCACCCCATTCAATTTCTCGTAGCTCTCCCCCAAATCTTACATGCAAGAACCATTTCCAATCAATTTCTTTATTTTCAACTTGAAATCTCTACACACCCTAAATTTGTTCGATTTCAAATCAAATTTCTCAATTCGCATAAACCCTAAGTCCTATATTTCAATTCAATTCTCACCGTCCCTCAATTTCTTTATAGTCATGTGTCTCTCAAAGTGTCGTGAAAATTTCAAATTGTGTAATCAGATTATAAAATTGTCTATATATTTTTTTTGATTTTATTCCAAAAATATAAAAGGGATACTTGCATTTTAGTTCCTACACTATAGGCACTTTTGTACTTTAGTTACTGAACTTTCAACTTTGACATCTCAGTATCTGAACTTTGCCGAAATTGTACTTTAATGCATTTTTTGGTGGTTCCCGGCGACACGTGAGATTCACGTGAGCATCGGTGCCACGTGTCGCAGTCTGTGTGGGTTGAGGAGGGCAATTACAATTTTAACCCTGAAGTCATTTTCCCTATATCCCTTTAAATTATATATACGAAAAACAATTTCTGAAATGGAGAAATCCCGCGGCCCCCAATTTCTCAAAGCGATCCCTAACCCAAAAAATGCGACACGGGGCACCGATGCTCACGTGCATCTCACGCGTCGCCAGGAACCACCAAAAAATGCATTAAAGTACAATTTCGGCAAAGTTCAGATACTGAGATGTCAAAATTGAAAGTTCAGTAACTAAAGTACAAAAATGTCTATAGTTCAGACACTAACATGCAATTATCCCAATATAAAATAAAATAGCATTGTCTATATATTTGTTTTAATATAAATAAATAATTTGAAGTAAAGGATATCTTACCCTAGTTTGTACTCGGGCCGAAGGCCCAAAAGCATTATATATACGGTATATATTAAAGGATTGAGTACATCGCCATACATCTAATTACTAGGGTTCTTATTCCAACAACAATGGATTGTACGGTAGAACAATATTCTCCCGAGCTTCCAGAATCCATAATCCACCGCGTCCAATCTCTCCTCAACTCTAAAAAAGCTGCACAAACAACCCTTCTCTCCAAGCCATGGCTCCAGGCATGGTCGACTCGCCCGGACGTCGAGCTCGAAGAAGCCGACTTTGAAACAGGTATAACTTTGTACTATCATCCGGACCCCAGAATCATTGAGAAAAATCCGTATCCCACACTCAATGAATTCGCCAAGAAGACACTTAGAATGTACAAGCAATCCAAGCTCGGCATCCAAACTTTCAAGCTAAGTCTGAAAATTCGCGAAGAACATTCATGTTATCTTCATTCCGGCCAAGCTTCCGAATGGACTTTGAAAGCATTGAAACTCGGCGCCACCGATCTCACTTTCCAGATCAATCATCCCGACATGGCTATTCTGCTCAACCAGGTCTCCGGCCGCGAAAACGTTTCCAGCTTACGTCTGCAAAGCTCGAAAATCGATCAACTAAACGTATTCAAGTGTCCGGGCCTTAAATCCCTCGCTTTGAGCAAATCGAGAATTTCACGGGAATCACTTTTTAATATAATCTCTTGCTCTCCCTTGATTGAGAATTTGTCGATACAATCTGTTCACGAGAATATCAATCATCAAAGTCATAGATACCGTGGATATGATTCTTATGATGAAACTTCTTCCGATTATGACTATGAAGAACAACAACAAGAACATGGCGGTGAAGAACAACAACAAGAACATGGCGATGAAGAACAACAACAACAACATGTCGTGAGATCCGCTCCTCCCGCAATCTTCCTTCATAACCTAAGGTCTCTAGCTTTGTGTCGCGTTTCATTCAAATTCGAAATCAAAGCGTTGTTTCTAGACGACTTGTCGTCCAAGTTTCCTAACCTCAAACACCTAACCCTAAAATTAAGTTCGTCCAATTTATCCAACTTCTGGAAGCAAGGAGAGATGCACACAATCTCGAGCGGTTCGCTAGAGGTCTTAAGCTTTGGTGTGAGTGTCGATCATCGTAACGGATATAATGAGAAACTGGAGATGGTGAGGTTCGAGTTTGACTTGCCGTGTATTCGGGAGTTGACACTGGATTGTAAGTCATACATGCCGAACATGTTTTTCACATCAGCTTCGATGGATCGATGCGAGTCTCACGTGTCGTTAACGCAACATGGTATGCTCAGTATTCAGTGGTTCCATAAGCTGAGTAAATTATTAGCAGGGCTGAATGGGTCGAGGATAAATTTATTTCTCCGTGTGGATAATAGAAAGAGCTTTCATTACCGGTGTGGGCAAGTTACATGTATGAGTGTTTGTGAACTCGAGAATCTGACAATGAACACGGAGGGTTTTCCGTCCATGAGTTTTATTAATCTTGTGGATGGTTTGTTTCGGATATGTCGGCCAAAGATGATTACTCAATACATTGGCGATAAGGATGATGATAAGGAGATGTCTGATGATGATTACGATGATATGTCTATTGATGACCCTGAGAATACCGAAAACAATGACGAGATCCTTTTTCATGAACTTCAAGAAGCAATGAAATATAAGAGCATATTGATCCCAAGCCGACAGATGTATGGTTTGCGTGATCTCGAGGAACTTCATGTGGAGAAGCTCTTCGATGGGGTGTGGATGAGGTCGCAGCCATTGGATTCGATATTGGATGATTCACACAAAAAATTTCGTCTCCAATTGAAGTGGAAGCCGGGTGGTACGTAGCTTAGTCACAACATTTATGTTTATGCTGGCAGAGGGGTTGATGATGTTTATTTATTTATTTTCTAGTATTAATTTTTTCTAATGCATCAGGTGTTTTGTTATTCTTACTTTTATTTTTTAATGTTAGTATCAGACAGACTCAGTTAAGTTATTTATTACTCTTAAAGATTTGTGTTTTTGCTTCTTTAAATTGTTCATGAGTACTACATATATATTTAGAAGCTCTTTTATCATCAGCTCATACCATGCCAATTCCTCAAATCAATAAGCTTCCTGCCCTTGGATCAATTCGATCAACCAGTTCAAGGTTAATTTGGTTCCAGAAGTGTTATGAATCCGTTTTACTGCCCTTGGATCAATTCTTTGGTTCCAGAAGTTGTGTCCGATTAAAGCGAAGAAACAAGAAATAGCATGAAGAAATGAGAAATTAAACCATACAATGAATTTTCGGACACGGAAATAAATAAAATGTTGTTTTAATAATTTTTTGATCAACAAAATAAGTCATTTTCTTAAATATAATAACTTTTTTATTGAAAGTATTTGGGTGTGCTTATATGTTATTTATAACTTTTTTAAATTTGTTTAGTGATATTTTTTTAAAATATCTTATTTTCCAAAAATATAAAAAAAAGTATAGTATTGTCTATTTTTGTACACATTTCGTAAATTTTAATTTTTTATTTAAAAACATCACGAAAAACATTATTAACAATTTAACACATTTATAAGTTATTTCATATATTATTTAATTTAAACAATATATTCAACATCTTATATTTTGTAAACTTCAATTTAATTATAAAGTCTTTAATTTAGAAAAAATAAATCACAGATGTATTAATATAGAATTGAATATAAAATCACAGATGTATAAATCATGTATATAAAATCTAACAAAATCCGAATCGAATACATCCTCCTAAAAAAATAAATATAGAATTGTATTTCGGTTCTATTTAATTACCAACGAAAACCCTAGCTTTGGTCAATCAATTGCTAGGATTCTTGTATAATTTCTTGCCGCATCAATAACAATAATCATGGATTATAGGGCGGTAGAATATTCTCCGGAGCTTCCCGAACCCATAATCCTGCTCATACAATCTCTCGTCAACCCTGAACATGCCGCGCAAACAACCCTTCTCTCCAAATCATGGCTCCGGGCACGGTCGACTCGCCCGACCATCGACCTCGACGAAACCCACTTCCCAGAAGATCACTCATCCCCGTTCCCCGAAATCCACAGACTCGCGGTGTTCGCGAAGAAGACCTTCCGAAGGTACGAGGATCAAAACCTAAGGATCGACACTTTCAGACTGTCTCTGAACACCGAATGGTATTGTCGTTCGGGCCTCGCAACAAAGTGGACCTCCAAAGCATTGAAACTCGGAGCCACCGATTTCACTTTCCGATCCGTACACGAAAATATTGAAATTCCGCTTCGTGTCGTCTTAGAGTCCGAGAACGTTGTCCGCAGGTTATGTCTGGAAGAGTCGAACATCCGTCAACTGAAGGTGATCAGATGTATGGGGCTTAAATCCCTCGAGTTAATCAACACGGTGTTATATGATAGTTCGTTTTTCGACATTATCTTGTGTTGTCCCTTGATTGAGAATCTGTCATTATCCAATGTCGATGCGCAATATGACAACGATCAACGAGCAGCTGGTTCGAAAATCAGCCTCCCGAACCTAACGTCTCTAAGTCTGTACCGATGGCAGCAATTAGAAGGAGTCTTTCTGGATAACTTGTCGTCCAAGTTTCCGAACCTCAAGGAATTAACTCTAAATATAAGGCTATACTCTAGTTATGGTGCTACTGTCATCTCAAGCAGTTCGCTAGAGATTTTTAATCTTAGGGCGGATGGGCATTATAATGCCGAGCTTGAGATTGATTTACCGAGGATTCGGAAGTTTACATTTAAGGGTTCAGTCATACCTAATTTTTCTGTTGGGTCAAAATCCGGTGATCAATTCGAGTCTCGTGTATCCATAATTAGTCATGAAGGGCTCCGTGCCGATTGGTTATATAAGTTGAGGGAATTCTTAACTAGCATGCACATGGCGGGGTCAACGACACATCTCTGTCTCCATTTGCATTGTAAAAATATCTCACATTACCTCGTTGGAGATGTCGAATGCGTGAATGTGTGTGAAGTGGAGGATCTGACCGTGGAGACGAGGGATCTTAGTCCGACTCTGAGTTCGGATGTTATTTTGGATGTTTTGATTCGGATATGTTGCCCAAAGATGATTACTCCATACTCGAGCCCTGCTGAGAAAGAGTATTGTGGGATTTGCGACCAAAGTAGTGACGAAAATAGTGATGAAAGTAGTGATTGAAAGTATTCCTGGTGTAATCCTCTGTCGGGTACTTGAACAAATAATTAAATGAAAAGGAAAGGCCTTGTTCTTCTTTAAACTGTTATTGGTGAAAAAATATCATTTTTTTTAATCTACAATACATTTTTATCATTTAGTTTTTGGTGAAAAAATATAAAAATATTTTTTTCCGATAAAAAAAAATAAAAATATTTTTTTAATCTACGTTTAACCTGTCTATAAATAGTCGGTATTTGATAAAATTACATACAAATAATAATATATAAGAATAATAATTATATTTAATATATTTAATTAAATTGTATTTAGTCAAAATATTTAACTTATAAATCATTGAGTCAAAATAATAATATTGTAATTTAGTCAAAATATTTATATCCATACTCAAAATAAATTCTAAGTTAATGGAATTGTTTATGTGTTTTGGGCAACCCAGCCCTAACTATAAAAAAAGCGGCAGCCCGCAGCATCATGAATATTGGTACTCTACATATCTACTGGGCCAGTGTATTCATCTTTCCCCAGGGGATTATTCATCTTTCCCCAGGGGATTATAGAGGAGATTGAGAAGAGGCTGAGGAGATTTCTTTGGTTTGGGTTGAGCAACACTGGATATGCCAAGGTCCGATGGGTTGACATTTGCCGCCCTGCCAGTGAGGGTGGTTTGGGTATTGTTAGTGTGTAGTTCTTCCTAGTTCAACATAGAACTATGTTGTTCTTGCTTGAACTACGTTGAACTATACACTATTGTTTTGTAGTAACTTCATGTGATTTGTTTGTTTGTTTTAATTGATTAAATTCACACAAGTCTGCTAGGTATGAGTAGTGCTAACTGGAAAATACAAGTGGTTCTTCCTGGAGCCACGATATGCAAGCGTACTCAGAGTTGGACTAGCGGACTTGGCGATACAAACAACATGGAGTTCTCTGTGTGCACAACTGTGAATGACCCATGTAGTTCTATGTATAACAGTGTGGTCCTCGAATTCACTGTTGCACCACCAACAAGAGAGTTCAAGTTCTATTGTATAAAGATCTTGAATCAGTGCTAACACATTGATGGACACGGAGCAAGCACAGATAGACATGGGGCTGAGGGAATGACTGCTAAGGAATGAAGTCAGCCACGGGTGCGACTAGAAGACTTCGCTAGAAGAATTCAAGTCAAAGAAGAAAATACGAAGTAATCTAACTGTGCATGCAACAAGCTCGAAGCGCGAACACATGCTAATGTGGCAGCGGGTAGAGCTGCGTTCATCAAGTACGGAACAATGGAATATTCGCTTGAGATGCCTTGGGCTCGGTTGTTCCATTGGGCCGTCATGGGCTTGGCCCATTAAGCGTGAATTCCGGAAACCCTACTTATCGATGCCTATAAATAGTGGGTTGTTGGAATTCATTCATTACACTTTTGATTAGACATTTTCTAGAGAGAGAAATATTGTAGACCGAGAGACTTCGCTAGAAAGCTCCGGTCATACCCTCTATTTAGTCTTAGTAGTACTCATCGCTAGATTAGTTCTACCTAGACTTAGTTTTTGGTCGTGTGACCTTTCTACAAGATTCGCTAGAATTTTGTAGATGTTTTTGTAAAGTGGTTCCACCCATTACAGATCCAATACAAGTTTACTTTATAGAATCTCAAATTGTGTTAAGTAATTGTACTCTACTCCTTACTACTTCTCTGTAGGTAGATCTAAGTACAATATACACAATTTCAATTGGTATCAGAGCGAGTTCACCCCTTTCGGTGTGATCCTAGGAAGAGATTCTATCATGGAGTCGTTTACCGTCCTCAAACCCGTCATTCTCAACTCAACAAACTACTCCTACTGGAAGAGCAAGACAAGGTTGAAGCTGAAGAACGTAGACTCACGTGTGTGGGCTGCTGTTCTACACGGATGGAGTCCGCCAACCTACACCGATGAAGATGGTGATGTGCGCATCAAGGAAGAAACTACGTGGACTACTGCCGAACATGAAGCTGCTACTTTCAATTCGAAGGCCATCCACATTATCACCGATCTCATCGACGTTCATATGTTTTCGGTCGTGAGGCACCTTGTATCTGCTAAGCATGTGTGGGACACATTGGAAAGAATGTGCGAAGGAA
Organism: Euphrasia confusa; assembly: GCA_954870475.1. Lineage (NCBI taxonomy): Eukaryota > Viridiplantae > Streptophyta > Magnoliopsida > Lamiales > Orobanchaceae > Euphrasia > Euphrasia confusa. Next base: position 2,436,468 of record OX940965.1, read on the forward strand.
GTGAGAGTATCAAAAGGTCTAAGCTAAGAGGACTTACTACTACCTTCCACAAACTCGAGATGAGGGAAGATGAGGACCTTGACTCTTTCTTTAACAAAATTATGGCTATTGTCAGCGAATGCCAAGAACTTGGAGATCCCATACCCCCACCACTCATTTGTACTAAAGTTCTTCGAGGTGTAACAGAGAAGTTCTCTGTCAAAGTGACAACTATGGAAGATACCAAGCTTGGTCTCTCTGGGGACTACAACGAGATTATGAGTCACTTAAAGAACTATGAGTTGAATCTAAAGTTGAAGGACAAGTCCTACTCCATGACTCCATTTGAAAATTCGATGAAGGCACTTGCTATCACTCAGAGTGGCTCCAGCTCTACCTCTAACAACACAGGAGCTACACATCCCTCTCAGTCTACCGATCAGAATGCTTTTCTTGCAGAGGACTCCGACGATGAAAGTGAAGCTCTCTCTCTCCTCAACTCTCCAAATCCCGATAAGTTTGCTGCTCTCCAAGATTCCGTTAGCTACTTGGTCCGCCAAGATATCAAGAGGAAGAGAAGGTTCAAACAATTCCGCAACCAAAGGAGCCCTGGAAATTCTTACTCTACTCCACCTGCTGCTGGCTCTAAAGGATATAGCCCCAACCGACGGTTTGTGGCCAGCAACCCCAACAAGGACATGTCGAAAATCAAATGCTTCGAGTGCAAGGGCATGGGGCATGTGAAGAATGAGTGCCCAAATCTACACCGGAAAAACAATATGGATGTGAGCTATTTGGTGTTTGATGGAGATGACTCTTTGTACTCGTCTGAGGAAGAGCAGGGAAAGATGGTGGAGACAAATACTGTGAATGCACTCTTAAGTGCTATTGATAGTGAGAGTGATGAAGAGTATGAGGTAGACCAAGCTGACTTGGCCACTCATGAAAATATTTTTTGCTATACCTCTGTGATTGCAGGTATGACTGGGAAGGCTGCCACCTCTACCCCCTCTACTGAGAAGGTGAACAAGAAGGACTTTGATGTTGTGATGTTGGAGCTGGAGAGAGCGTTGAAAAAGGTGAAGGAGCTGGAGGCGATTGTCAACAAGGAAGACTCCGAGAAGGACTTTCTCAGAGATTCTCTAGCCAAGATGGAGGAAGGCTATGCTATGCGCACCAAGGAGCTTTATCAAGCAAAGGACAAGCTAGATGTTGCAAATTGTCTATTCAAAAAGCTTAATACTGGCACTTCCAAACTTGACTATATGTTGAACTGTGTTAACACCAAGCACTTTGGGCTTGGATTTAAGGAAACTTTTGATTCCGTTTACTCTGACTCTCTTTATGCTTCTACTAAGTTTGTGCATGCTAAAGATAAAGCTATTATCGAAACCATTGAGGCTAAGCCAGAGGATGCCTTGTCTGTCAAAGGAACCTCGGCCTCTACCTCAGACGTGAAAATTCTCAAACGCAATATTTCCACTCCTTTGTCCCAAAATGCTTCTATGTCCTCGATGACACCGACTACTAGTTCTGAAATACCCATGACGAAATCCGGGTCTACATATGACAAGAAAACCTTCACACGAAATGTATCAAATCGGTCTAAGACTTTGAATCCTACAACTAAGTCTTCTTGGAAGGCCCGTTCTCTAAACTCTACCCGTAAGCTCAACTCAGCTACGGGCATCACTACATACAAGAACAAAAACCCTTCTCCATCCTATAAGAAAGTCTACGTGTGTGATTATTGTGGGAAGAAGGGACACATCAAACCTTTTTGCTACAAGCGTTTTGATAACTTAAACATGCATGGTGTGAGTTTGAGACAAGTGTGGAGACCAATCTTGAAACCTACCCACAGTCAAGCTAAACTAGTATGGAAAGTCAAAGCAGCTCTCCCCACACCAGTGACAACAAAGAGTAAACAAGTTTGGAGAAGGAGGGAAGAAGAAGTAAGATGCAATGTTGCATTCACTGTGGCTAAGGGCACTACAAAAGAGACATGGTATTTTGATAGTGGGTGCTCTCGACACATGACAGGAGCCAAAGAATCCCTGATCGATTTTGTTCCACACTCCGGTGGTCCCGTCACGTATGGAGGAGGAGCAAAGGGAAGTATTGTGGGTAGTGGTACCTTAAACGTGAAAGGTCTACCCGCATTAAAGAAAGTTTTACTAGTAGATGGTCTTTGTGCAAATCTTATAAGCATTAGCCAATTGTGTGATGATGAGCTAAATGTGAAGTTTAACAAGGAAAACTGTGAAGTGTACAACGCAAAAGGGGAGTGCATACTCACTGCTGCCCGTGCAAAGAACAACTGCTATGCCATCAGTGAATCTTGTCTAAATGCGTCTACCCATGATGAAATTGATATCTGGCACCAGAGGCTTGGACATACTAGCCTTCGAAATCTTGAAAAGTTAATACAAATAAAAGCTGTTAGAGGCATAGAGAGCTTGCCCAAGTTTGATAAAAGAGTTTGTGGAGACTGCCTCATGGGAAAGCAAACAAGGTCACCACACCCATCTCTCTCTACCCTTACCCGGACAACTGAGTGTTTTGAGTTGCTACATATGGATCTTATGGGTCCTATGGAAGTTCAAAGTCTTGGGAACAAGTGGTACACATTGGTTATTGTTGATGATTACTCTAGATTCACCTGGGTAAATTTTCTTGGTACTAAGGATGAGGCATTTGAGAATTTTCGATCTCTTGCTCGGAAAATCCGTACTACCCATGCCAAGAAAATCCAACGAATTCGAAGTGACCATGGTGGAGAGTTTCAAAATAGTGTATTTGTTGAGTATTGCACTCGCAAGGGAATTCATCACGAATTCTCTGCCCCCAAGACGCCTCAACAAAATGGTGTTGTTGAGAGGAAGAACAGGACTTTGCAAGAAATGGCAAGGGTGATGTTGGTGTCTGCGGGTATGGCAAAGGGGTTTTGGGCTGAAGCACTTAGCGCTGCTTGCTATGTGATTAATAGGATTAGCATTCGTGCTGGAACCCAATGCACGGCATATGAGTTGTTAACTTCCAAGAAACCAAATGTTGCTCATCTACGTGTGTATGGGTGCATTTGCTACATTTTGAATGATCGTGATGCCTTGAAGAAGTTTGATCCTAAGTCGGACAAAGCTATCTTTGTTGGCTATGCCCTCAACAGTCATGCCTATCGTGTGTTCAACCTAAGAACTAAGACTGTGCAAGAATCCACAAATATCAAGTTTGATGAACATCATTTTCATCCTTCCAAGTCTACCTTGACACAAAGCGTTTCACATCCTGTTCTACCTCTGATGGATGTTATGGTTGAGGGGGAGGTGAACCAAGGCGAAGGAGTGGTCCTACCAGCTCCTGAAAATTCTATCTCTCACAACTCTGGTGACTCTACCTCCTCCGGTAATGGTGATGAGGATTCTGCTCAATCTTCTGCTACCCCTGTTCTGGGTACAACTGGAGCATCTACTTCCACCGGGGTCCCTAACTCCGGTCCACCCGCATACATTCGAAAGAGACATCCGGATCGACAAATGATAGGAGATCTAAATCAAAGAGTCACTCGATCTACTCACTCTACCACCACCTTGCCCGCCACCTATCCTAACACTCTTTCAAATTTGGCATTCCTATCTCCCGATGTGGGCATTATGAGTTTTGTCTCTGAAATTGAGCCCAAGAATATTAAGGAAGCCATCAATGATGAATTTTGGATTGCGGCGATGCAAGAAGAGTTACATGAGTTCGAACGGAACAAAGTGTGGTCTCTGGTTCCTAGACCCAAGAATGTGAATGTGATTGGCACTAAGTGGATCTATAAGAACAAAACCAATGAATTCAATCAAATAGTGCGCAACAAGGCACGCTTAGTTGCTCAGGGGTACACCCAAGTAGAAGGAATTGATTTTGACGAAACCTTTGCCCCTGTGGCACGCATAGAGTCAATCAGACTCCTTATTGCGGTGGCTTGCTACAAAAATATTCCACTACGACAAATGGATGTCAAGGCAGCCTTTCTAAATGGAGTATTGGATGAAGAGGCCTATGTAGAACAACCCAAAGGTTTTGTGGATCCCCACAAACCAGACCATGTCTACCTACTCCACAAGGCATTATATGGGTTGAAACAAGCACCTCGTGCCTGGTATAGCTGCTTGACGGAATTTCTGTTGAATTTTGGTTTCACTCGTGGTAATGCCGACACTACACTCTTCATAAAGATTGTCAAGACCGAGATGCTCATTGCCCAAATCTATGTGGATGACATTGTGTTTGGCGCCACCCACGACCGTTTAGTCAAAGAGTTCACTGAAGCAATGGCCTCATCTTTTCAAATGAGCTTGGAGGGAGAACTAAGTCACTTTCTTGGCCTTCAGATCTCGCAACGACACAATGGCATCTTCATTTCTCAAACTAAGTATGCTCTCAACATGTTGAAGAAATTTGATATGGCAGATGCTAAACATATGAAGACTCCTATGGCTACCACTGACAAGCTAAGCAAGGCAGAGAATGGCAAGGATGTTGATATCTCCACCTACAGATCTCTCATTGGAAGCTTACTCTACCTCACAGCCACCCGACCAGATATTATGTATAGTGTGTGCCTCTGTGCCCGCTACCAAGCACAACCTAAGGAAGAACATCTTGCTGCCGTAAAGCGTATCCTTAGATATGTTGCCGGGTCTACCAACCTTGGCTTATGGTATACTAAAGAAACTTCTTCTTTTCTTGTTGGTTTTGCAGATGCTGATTGGGGGGGTGACAATGATGAAAGAAAGAGCACTAGTGGTGGGTGCTGCCTATTGGGAAATAACTTGGTCTCATGGCATAGCAAGAAACAAAATTGCATTGCCCTCTCTACTGCGGAGTCGGAATATGTGGCTGCGGGTAGCTGCTGCACCCAGTTGTTATGGCTACAACAAATGCTTGCGGATTATCAAATCGAGAGCACACCACTAACCTTGTTTTGTGACAACGAGAGTGCTATAAAGATAAGTCAGAATCCAGTACAACATTCAAAGACCAAGCACATTGACATCCGACACCATTTCATTCGAGACTTGGTTGAACGGGGTAAGGTTGTAATGGAACATGTTCCCACCGAGAAACAACTCTCAGACTTCTTCACCAAACCACTTGCTTCGGAAAGATTTTTGTTTCTAAGGAATTCTCTCTGCATGGCTGCGTTTTGAAGGGTAGTAGGCCGCAAGTGGCTACCTCCACCCACAGCCGTTTATTTTGTCAATGGAACCATGAGGTAGAGCAAGGTGAGGTTTGTAGTTGACAGTTGCAAAGTGACGTAGTATTTGGACATACTGTTCTTTAAATATATACATAAGCAATTCGATGGAGTGGACTTTGTCTGCTCTTCGTCTAGCAGGAAAATTCGGCCTAAAAGATTTCCTCGACGGACTCGAGTCTTGGATGACTAGGTCTTCGGGCAATTGCAAAAGACATGGCCTTATACATATAATGATGAAAACAAAAAAAATATATGGAAACATCATCTATAACACCCATATGATGGGCATTAACAAACCTGTTACACGCTTGAAAAAGCACGTGACATGGTCGTGGTTACACGCTGAACTGGCCAAAATAGCAATACCGTCCATAAAGCACTGTCACTCTACCTCCAATATCTCTACTTAATGTTCTTTCCAGCGATTTTGATTCACTGTGTGGTGGAACGTATGTCCACCTTGTGTGTGCTTACTATGCCTTTAACTGAATTTCATTTTTATTTGCAGAAGTTCTTCAGATAACCGAAGTGTGCTTGTTATACCTTGAAGCGCTCCTGTAGGCTTTGTTGGTCAAGACAATTTTTGTGAATTTTGAAATCTGGGTATTTCTTTGTAGGTCTATGTGTAATTACACCTGCTCTACGTATATGACTTTGAGTTCTCATGATAAACTGTCTGTCTCACGTGCTACTCTTTGTATTTTGTACTCCTTGCTGATTTTTCACATAGTTTTGTTGTCCTACCCACAAGGGATTGTGGTGTGCGTGCTTTGGTTTGTTAATAATGCCTGTGCAGATGTGCAGAATCAAATGAAGGGTCGTGTTATGTGTGATCCTGCGTGTTCTACTGCCTGTGCTGACGCGTTGGGTCATCATCCGTGTACACTGTCCCTGGTCAACGCCCTGTCATACCTTCAATATTTTTCTCCTTTGCGTTTGGCCATCCAGAAATCACGGGTTATTGCAATTACATTCTGTTGTATATCTTTTCTTATTATTCCCTAACCCACTGTTGTTATTCGTATTCCCCTTTTGAGTTCTCTTGCAGGTCTACGATCGTCCCTGGTATACCCCCCATAACACTAATTCTCTATCTCCACGTCTTCGTCCTAGGGCTACGACCCACTCAGTGATTTTTATATGTTCCCTCAACGCTGACTTCCATCGCGTACACGTGGCTACATCTGAACCACAGAATTTGAACCGCTACAGTTTCCCTATAAATACCCCCTCATACCCAACACACAGTACACCTTTCACTACGTGTTTTCGAGAGCAAAATCATATCTTCAAGTTGTTCTTATTGTCTGCGCAGAGATTCATATTGTCTACCCTGAATTATTACTCTTCTCTCTACGCCCCTTCCATACACCACACGCATCACTAATCATGTCTACCTTTGAGACTCCTGAATTTTACGCTGCTCAAATTGTTGAACTCAACGCCCAGCTGGTCGTTCTTGAAAAACAATTCGACGAGGAAGAGGACTTCTCGAAGGCAGAGCCCATTGGGGTTCAAATCTCTGATTTACGCAAAGTAATCACTGAACACAAAAGAAATAAGTTTATGGCTGAAAAAGAAATTGCACGCATAGCCAAAGAGAAAAAGGCTGAGGAAGAAAGGCTCGAGGCTCTACGGTTAGAAAAATTGAAACAAGAAGAGGAAGAACGTAGAGCAAAGGAAGAGCAGAGAAAAAGGGATGAAGAGGCACGTATTGCCGAGGAAGAGAGAAAACGAAAAGAACAAGAGGAGGCAGAACGCATAGCAGAAGAAGAAAGGAAAAGAAAAGAACAGGAAGAGGCTGAACGTATTGCAAATGAACAGAAAAAGAAGGCGGATGAAGATGCTCTACGCATACGTGCGGAAAAAGAAAAATCTGATAAGGCAGCGGCTGACCATAGAGCCCGCATGGAACAGAAACGGCTTGATGAAGCCAACGCTCTTGTAGCTCACACTCTTTCACCGCAGACTCAGGTGATTGAACACCCCGCTGCCCGCACACCCACTCCTGATAGCCCTATTACTACTGTCTCGCCAACTGGGTCCCCCGTCCATCAGCCCACTGACACTACAGTGGTTCTACGTGATTCCACGCCGCCATTCGTGGAGGAGGAACGCAAGGTTGCCTCTAATTTAATTGTAAGAGCCTCGCCAACACGGGTTGTTGGGCCTGGATACTCTGATAACTTCCACACAGAGCTGGCGGCCATACGCTATGAATTTCTACAAGGACAGGATGTCAACTCTGAACGTTACTACGGGCAGAGTAAGTGGGTCAAACGTGGGCTGGAGGCCTTCATGCGTGAGATGCATTTAGCTGACTCCATAAATTTCGACGTGGACTACAGTATGTTTGTCCACCCGTGTGTTTTTCGCCCACGTAGACCGGGCATTTGGAACCCCTGGCTCTGGGTCCTACGGGAAGGTGGTTCTCCGTGGAACTGAATATGACTTTAGCCCCCGCACTATCAACAAATTGTTTCGTCGTTCGCGGATCCAGGCAACTTGGGAAGAGCCATCTACGAACCATCCTGACAGTATGATGATGGGATTTATTCTCACCGGTGGTCTTGTCTCTACGGACCAGCCACCCATTTCAAAACTCACACATTTCTTCTCCCACCTCAACCGCGTCGTTGCCAATAACTGGATCCCCACGTCCAACACGGGCGTGCTCCACGCTGACGCCCTTCACTTAATGTATAAGTTGAGCAGGGGAATCCAGGTGGACCTGGGGCAGGTTGTGTTTAACAAGATAAAGTCATATGGTGAAATGACTGATACGCAAATTCAAAGTGCAAAGCTGCCGTGCCCACATCTAATCAGTACCATTTTGCAAAGTCAGGGCTTCAGGTATAGGAAGACTGATGCTCCGCTGACCAAGATTATTGGTTTCCGTTTTGATTGTGCTTATGAGCACAAAAGCAAGGTGAAGGATCTACCCTGGCGTAGACTTGGTAACGTTGAAGCGGATCGTGCCTTGTTCAACGCTGGTCCGGCTCTTCCTCTACTCCCACAACAAAACCAAAAACGTGGGAACTCTAAGTCATCCCGTTGTACGCAGCGGCTATTACAAAAAGAACTGGACTCTTCGTCTGATGAAGCTGATTCTTCGGAGGACGAGCTATATTTGTGTCAGCCGAGCACGCTTCTACGGGACTTTGAAAGGTTGAATTATATTATTGATATGAGTTCAGGACTGTGTGGCCACATGCACAACAAAGCACGTAGAGCGGCCCGTCTAGGGGGAGATGGGTCGTCCTACGAAGATCTAGGACCATTAAAAGTGTTACGTGCACGCTTGGCCGCTGTGAACGAATTTATTGAGGAACAGATGGAGGCCTCGAGGAATGCAGCTGACCGTCCAGCCAGCAAGAGTGAAAAGAAAAATCTAAAACGAAAAGTTGAAGTGGTGGACGTTGATCAGGATGACGATGAACCATTGAATGAGGAAGAGGTGTTACGCGCGGAGCGTAAGAGAAGAAGAACTGAAGCTGCCCTTGGGCATAGTGACTTGGTGAAAGAAGGTGATGGTACGGTGAGGGAAGTTGATGAAGTGAAAAAGAAAGAAAGAGCAAAGGGAGCTGGCTCTTCGGGCTCTGGGGCTGTTGCAAAGCCAAAAACAGGTGGGTCTACGGGGATCCTTAAATCTGGAATTGCTAAATCCAAAGTATCTGACCCTGCGTACCCCAAAGTCGTTTTTGTTGATAAAAATGATCCCAAGAGAGTTATGAAGCGTGGACCAGGAGTTGGCAAAGACGTTTCCCTACTTACCCCTGATATGTTCAAAGATAGTCTGGATGTTGCACGCAGGCCTCTACGGCTTTCACCCATCAGAGAAAAGAAAAAGGGAACAGCTCAACGTAGGAAACAGATGGCTACCAAGACACCGGTCAAATCCAAGAGGCAGATTATTGACGAGCCAACCGACGACGAAGAAGAACAGGAGTACGAAGAGGAAGAGTTCTCTGATCCTGACAACACTCGTGATCTGCGTCAACATACACCCACACTGGACTCAGACGAGGAAGGAGCAAATGAAGATTAAATTCTTCATATCAAGTGTTTTCCTATCTCTATCCTACCCATGAACAATATTTATTTTCTGTTGTTTTTCATAACTCTGATCTACTCTGGTTTGATACTCATGTTTTTCAGTTTTGATCATTTTGAGTTATCCTTCCTTGCTATCTCTGCTACTTATTCGTATGAATGATTATTTTCTATGCTTAACTGCTCGCATGATTTATTATATGCATGTTTGTCACACGTTTAGTTTTTTAGTATGATACTTGTTTGAGGGGGAGTTGCTCTACGAACCCCACTTATGAAGTTGACTCAAAAAGGGGGAGATTGTTAGTGTGTAGTTCTTCCTAGTTCAACATAGAACTATGTTGTTCTTGCTTGAACTACGTTGAACTATACACTATTGTTTTGTAGTAACTTCATGTGATTTGTTTGTTTGTTTTAATTGATTAAATTCACACAAGTCTGCTAGGTATGAGTAGTGCTAACTGGAAAATACAAGTGGTTCTTCCTGGAGCCACGATATGCAAGCGTACTCAGAGTTGGACTAGCGGACTTGGCGATACAAACAACATGGAGTTCTCTGTGTGCACAACTGTGAATGACCCACGTAGTTCTATGTATAACAGTGTGGTCCTCGAATTCACTGTTGCACCACCAACAAGAGAGTTCAAGTTCTATTGTATAAAGATCTTGAATCAGTGCTAACACATTGATGGACACGGAGCAAGCACAGATAGACATGGGGCTGAGGGAATGACTGCTAAGGAATGAAGTCAGCCACGGGTGCGACTAGAAGACTTCGCTAGAAGAATTCAAGTCAAAGAAGAAAATACGAAGTAATCTAACTGTGCATGCAACAAGCTCGAAGCGCGAACACATGCTAATGTGGCAGCGGGTAGAGCTGCGTTCATCAAGTACGGAACAATGGAATATTCGCTTGAGATGCCTTGGGCTCGGTTGTTCCATTGGGCCGTCATGGGCTTGGCCCATTAAGCGTGAATTCCGGAAACCCTACTTATCGATGCCTATAAATAGTGGGTTGTTGGAATTCATTCATTACACTTTTGATTAGACATTTTCTAGAGAGAGAAATATTGTAGACCGAGAGACTTCGCTAGAAAGCTCCGGTCATACCCTCTATTTAGTCTTAGTAGTACTCATCGCTAGATTAGTTCTACCTAGACTTAGTTTTTGGTCGTGTGACCTTTCTACAAGATTCGCTAGAATTTTGTAGATGTTTTTGTAAAGTGGTTCCACCCATTACAGATCCAATACAAGTTTACTTTATAGAATCTCAAATTGTGTTAAGTAATTGTACTCTACTCCTTACTACTTCTCTGTAGGTAGATCTAAGTACAATATACACAATTTCAGGTATCCGGGATCTCACTGCCCAAAATAGAGCCCTTATGACCAGGCACATTTGGGCTATTTTGAGTCAGGACTCAGAATCCGTTTGGGTCAGCTGGATACTCCAGAGCCAGCACGCTTAACTTTGGAGTTCTTATAGGAGGATGCCTGAAAAGAAGATGCATCTGTTGGTATGAGTAGCATATTCAATTCCTTTTAAGCCTTTGAATTTTCGGGGGCGTTACAATATTCTCCAGAGCTTCCCGATCCCATAATCCACCGCATCCAATCTCTCCTCAACCCTAAAACGGCTGCCCAAACAACCCTTCTCTCCAAGTCATGGAGCGTGGCATGGTCGACTCGCCCGACCATCGACCTCGACGAAGCTGAATTTCCGACACGTGATCATTGGGGGTATCCAGAAATCGATGAATTCCCACACTTCGCCAAGAAGACGTTTAGAATGTACAAGAAATCAAACCTGAGTATAGAAACTTTCAAGCTACGTCTTACAAGTCAGAAACTGTATGCTCGTTCCGGTCAAGCTACCGACTGGACTTTGAAAGCACTGAAACTCGGCGCCACCGATCTCACTTTCGAAATCGGTCATCCGGACATTGCCATCCCGCTTGGTGCGGTCTGCGGGCAAAAAAACGTCGCAAGCTTATGTCTGCAAAGTTAGAGAATCGATAAGATGAAGGTACTCAACTGCCCGGGGCTTAAATCTCTAACTCTAACCGACTTGAGTATAACATGGGAATCGTTTTTTAACGTAATCTCTGGCTGCCCCTTGATTGAGAATTTGTCCTTGTCTGATATTAGTGATTATCTATAGTTCTGTGCCGCATTTCATCCCAATTCCGAATAAAAGCGTTGTTTTCTAACGACTTGTCGTCCAAGTTTCCTAACCTCAAGGACCTAACCCTAGAATTAAGTTCGGCCGATGTAGCCCACTTGCGAAAGAAAGGAGAGACACAAATCATCTCAAGCCGTTCACTAGAGGTTTTAAACCTTACGGTGGGTAAGGTTCGTGAGTGTTGTTATGAGAAAAACAATAGGTCGATGTTTGAGTTTGATGTGCCAAGTATACGAACATTCAAACTCGATTGTACGTAGTACATGCCGAAGCTCCGTTTTACATCAGCATCAATGGATCGATGTGAGTCTTGTGTGTCGTTAACGCAACCTGGCCAGCTCAGTAGTATGTGGTTCCTTGAGCTGAGAAAATTGCTAACAGAGCTGAGAGGGTCGAAGATACATTTATGTCTGCATTTGGATGATAGCAGTAGCTTAGATTATTACCAGCATGAAAAGATTAAATGTTTGAATGTGTGTGAGTTGAGAATCTGACCATGAACACGGAGGGTTTTTGGTCGGGGAGTTTGAGTGATGTTTTGGATGGTTTTTTTCGGATATGCCGACCAAAGATGATTACTCAATACATTAGCCCTTCTTATGATTATAATCATTACCATGATGATGAGGATGAGGATGAGGATGATGATGAGGAGGAGGAGGAGATGTATGATTATGGTGATGATGATCATGAGGAGGAGATGCACGATTATGGTGATGAGGAAGTGGAGGAGGTGGAGATGTTTGATGATGATATGTTTGATAATGATGAGCATGTTATAAACAACGATGTAGTCCTGTGTCGTGAACTTATACAAGGAATGAAAGCGAGAAGAGAATTGCTCCCAAACCAAAATATGTATGGTTTGCGTGATGTTGAGGAACTAAATGTGGAGATGCTCTTGGATGGGCTGTGGAGGCCGCAGCCATTGGATTTGGATTCGTTATTAGATGATTCCAGTAAACGAAGAAGATTTCGTTTCCTATTGAAGTGGAAGCTATCGTAGCTAAGTCACAACATTTATGTTATTAGAAGTGGTTTTGCTGATCTTTGTTTTTTCTATCAGGTGTAATTACAATATGCCTAACACAAAAAATCACTGATTTTTTTAGTGCTATATATTTAGGTTGGATGGTTGGAGAGCTAGTCTGTTAGCTCGGTGATACGGTGTGATTTTCATTATCTATGGGTTATTGTGTATCATACTTTTTTTCTTACCTTTACAAAAAAAATCACTGATTAATTTGTTATTCTTAGTTTATTTTGTGTATTTTTCTTCAGTTATAATTAGCATGTATTATTAGTTTATTATCAATTTACCAGTTAGGTACGTGCATCTGGTTCTTTAATTTATTTTTCTAATTATATAATAATTAAGGAAATGACATGGAATATTTTTTTAAATTGATTTAAATTTATGTACCAGACCCAATTAGAAGACGTCACGTGGTGTTTGAGCTATCGTAGATATACACTTTCGGTTGCCACATCATGCGTTGACCGATAAAAAATGAGTTTTTCGACAAAAAAAATCAAATTGACGCACATTTTTTATTATATGGAGACAATTGAAAATGGATATGTATATGGGAACAAATCGAGAATAACTAATTTTTATGAGACCAAAATAAAATTTTCTCTTTTGAAGTGCTTAGAATATAAAAGTATTAATTATTACATGTTGTAAGAGACTATAGAAAAATATTATTACTAAAGTGTGTATTTCATTTTGTAAATGACATTGTAGAAAAGTATTTAGGTATTATTTAATTTTTTTCGCATAAAAATCATCCAAAAAGAAAAAGAAAAATGTATCTATTTATAAGCATCATTAGATGAACAATATTAATTGAAAAATAAAATAAAAATAAAAAATAAAAAAAATGCTAGAACTGTTTTTCGGATCTATTTAATTACCAACGAAAACCCTAGCTTTGGTCTCAGACTTACAATACTATTAGTCTATTATCGCCACCTACCTAGGGTTCTCATAATTTCTTGCGGCATCAATAAAACCGCATCAATAATCATGATGTCGATAAAACCTAAATATGGTCTCCGGCCTCCACACCCCAAATTGAGAGAAAAATTTTATTGATCCTACAAATATAGGCTTCTTTCCTTTTGGTTTAGTACCACACACATCTACTTTCTCAATTTAGTCTCAATATAGGGGTATTGAATTCGAATTTTTAAAAATTCACTAATCCGGAGGTATTCAATTAAGATTTTAAAAAGTATTAAAAAATCTATAGGTATACAACACTTCATGGATTTTAATAGATTTTAATCGTTTGTGGATTTTAATGGATTCTCTTTACAAATTATAACTAGATTTGACTTTTCAAAAGCTCTCATAATTAGGAGAGATTTCGAAAGACTCTTTTCCAACACGAAAATCCAAACACGAAAAGTAAAAAAACTCCTTCCAACACGAAAATCCAAACACGAAAAATAAAAAATAAACGAAAAGTAAAAAAAAAAAAAACTCCTTCCAACACGAAAATCCAAACACGAAAAATAAAAAAAAACAAAAAAAAAACAATCGTTATTTGAAAAAAGTATTACACAAATCTATACAAAATAATCAAAATTATATTTGAAAAAATTGATTCTATCATGTTTTTGTTAAAAATAATTATTTATATATTATATTAATAATAAATTATTTTGTATTTATTATGTACAATAATATGTTTCTCAATAAAAATCAAAATATAATAAAAGCAACTAACTCATATGAATCGACATCATCGGCTACACTAAAAGCATAAGCGACTAACTCATACTCGGCTAACCTTCTAGGTGGTCGAGTCTCTCGCCTTGGCCTATCTCTAGCTATGCATTGCGGCTCCAGCTCTTTTGGATCTTCCGGAGTAGTCGAACTACTCGCCATATCGGTCGGGGAACTTGACCCATCATCTTCCTCTTGCACCCTGTCCGGCTCCACCTCAATAGGAGTACTTGGAACCTCGAGATTCCCTTTAGACGCCCGATCACCAATCATAGAAGCCTCATCAAAGACTACATCACGGCTTAGAATGATCTTCTTCGTCTCTGGACACCAAAGCTTGTATCCTTTAACTCCTTCCTTAAAGCCAACGAATATATATGCACTTCTTAGAACGTGCACTCAATTTCCCGTCGTTGACATGCATGTAGGCCGGACACCCAAACACCCTCAAGTCCTCATAATTCGCCGGAGATCCCTTCCACAATTCTTGTGGAGTCTCCTTATTAATCGCCATGGACGGGGATCGGTTGATAAGGTAACATGCTAAAGAAGCCGCTTCAGCCCAAAAACCTTTACTCAACCCAGAAGTTGCCAACAAGCAACGTACCTTGTCCATAATCGTGTGATTCATTCTCTCGGCTACTCCGTTTTGCTGGAGCGTGTATCTCACAGTGTGGTGCCTCACAATCCCCGAACCCTTACAAAATTGGTTGAATTCTTCGGACACAAATTCTAGGCCATTGTCCGTACGTAGGTTCTTCACGACTTTCCCGGTTTGTTTCTCTATCATCACCTTCCAATCTCTGAAGGTAGAAAACACGTCGCTCTTATTCTTCAAGAAGAACGACCAAACCTTTCGGGAATAGTCATCGATGATGGTAAGCATGTAGTAAGAACCTCCAGTGGAGGGGACCGGGGATGGTCCCCATAGATCGGAATGGACATACCCGAGTATCTCTTTCGTTGTGTGAGCGCCAGTGGTGAACTTCACCCTCGTTTGCTTCCCGAAGACGCACTGCTCACAGAACTCTAACTTTGACAAGCCCTTATCCCCAAGAAGCCCTTGTCTACTCAACTCGGCCATTCCGGAATCACTCATATGCCCTAGACGCATATGCCAAAGTCTCGTCGTATCGACATCCTGGACCTTGGAATCACCCACGGCTACTTCGCCTTTCACCGTGGTACCTTCAAGAACGTAAAGCCTATTTGACTTACGTTCGCCTCTCATAACGACCAACGAACCGCAGGCCACCTTCACGACTCCAGCTTCTCCGGTGAACGAGTAACCCTTAAGCTCCAAAGTACTAAGCGAAATTAAATTCCGCTTTAAGCCGGGGACGAATCTAACCTCGCTTAGGGTGCGGATCGCGCCGTCAAACATCTTGATCCGGATGCTTCCTATCCCTTCGATCTTGCATGACGCGTTGTTGCCCATAGTCACCGCACCTTGCTCCACATTTTCAAAGGACTCGAACCACTCACGATTCGGGCACATGTGGAACGTACATCTCGAGTCTAGAATCCACTCCTCGCTTAATTTGGAGACCTCACCCAAAGCCATAAGGAGATCACAATAATTCTCGGCTACACCAACTTCACCGGAACTCTTCCCGGAATTATTGTTGTTGTTGTTGCCGCCTTCTCTCTCCAACCTATTTTTCAAGGCGTAGCAATCGGCTTTGATGTGACCTTTCTTCTTGCAATAGTTGCAAACTTTGTTACTATGTCGTGACTTCGATCGAGACCTCTGGCTCGATTTCTGAGTTGTCCGCCCACGGACATTCAACCCTTCGCTTGGCGTCTCTCCCGAATTAGGATTCTCCATCATCATAATATTCTCTCTAGATGAAAGAGCTGAAATTACGTCTTTAAACGTGAGGCTATCACGAGAATATAGGAGAGTATCACGGAAGGTCGCCATAGAAGGGGGTAGAGAAATTAGGAGCCAAAACGCAAGATCATCATCTTCGATCTTCACGCCAATGTTGCCGAGGTCGGCAACCTTCTCCTTGAACTTCGCTACGTGCGCTTGGATCGAAGATCCCTCCGCCATCTTGAGGAAATAAATACTCATCTTTAAATTGTGCTTACTTGACACCGTCTTGGTGATGCACATCTCTTCAAGCTTCTCCCACAATTCTTTCGCTGTCTTCATCTCCATGATGTCCTCCGCCAAACTGTTCGATACATGGAGCCCTATGGTCGCCATAGCCATCTGATCGAGCGACGCACGCTCGTCATGCTCCATATGAACCGACATGTTGTCAATACCATTGAGAGCGATCTCTTGCTTCAGGGATCGTAGAACTAACCTCATCTTGTATTGCCAAATTGGGAACCTTGTGTTGAGATCCAGCATCGGTATGTCATACTTCACGCTCGTCATAGATCATTAGCTCTGATACCACTTGTTGACGATCGGACGATGTATAGTATGATGAAAACGAGAATACCGAAGAAAAGAAATCAACAATAAAATAGAGAAGACAAGAATTTACGTGGAAACCCAACTGGGAAAAACCACGGGAGGAACGACGAACAATTCACTATAATATTGCTTCACAATTACAAGGATGATATACGCTCTAAACCCTCAAATCTCACGCAATAGCTATAGAATTACAATTGATGTGTTTAAGCATATGGAGAAACTCTCTTTATATAGGGGAGAGACTAATTAATGTATGGAAACATTAATTCTCGCCCATAGCATGCCTGGTATGAGAAGGAAACCAAAACGGACCAAAAATAGGACTTTCCAAAAGTCCCCCGCGCTGGCACATTTGGCGACCGCCATTTTCAAAACTGCGGTCGCAGGATCCTTTCGGCGGTCGCCGAAACACCCCAAAACTGTGCAGCCCCGATCTCGTCATCTGACTCAAAACGGCGGGCGCGGGTCCAGGAACGACGGTCGCCGTTCTCCTTCGGCGGGCTTCCGGAACCCATAATCCATCTCATCCAATCTTCCTTCACCCCTACCGAAGCCGTCGGAACAACCCTCGTCTCCAAATCATGGCGAAGTGCATGGTCAACCCGCCCTACCATCGACCTCGACGAAGCCCACTTTCCACAATATTGCCCGCGGTATTCCGACCTGGACCCACTCATGGTGTTCGCAAAGAAGACATTCCGAAGGTACGATGAATCCAACCTAACCATCCACACTTTCCGGCTACGTCTTAAAAGCGAATGGTACGGCCGCTCGGGCTTCGCGGCAAAGTGGATTTCCAAGGCATTGAAATTGGGAGCCTCCGACATCACCATCCGATTCGGGTACGAAAACTTCCCGATTGACGAGGTGCTTGGGTCCGAAAACGTTGTCGCCCTACGCCTAGAGAGTCTGAGCATCGATCGACCAATTAAGTCAACCAAATGTTCCAGGCTCAAATCCCTCGCGTTGACCGAACTGTTCGTATCGATGGATTTGTTTCTCAACATAATCTCGTGCTTTCCCTTGATCGAAAAACTATCTTTAACGTCGTGCCCTTATGGTTTTCGACCTCGTGCATGCGTGAGATCTGACGGTGATCTTACGATGATCAAGCTAACGTCTCTAGAACTATTCCTCGTTGAATCGGACCAATTCCAAGCGTTGTTTCTGGCTGACGTGGGGTCTAAGTTTCCCATCCTGAGAGAACTAACCATAACATTCAGCAAATCCGTCTTCCTCGAAGCATACGAGATAGAGACCATCTCAAGCCATTCACTAGAGATTTTAAACTTTAGGGTTATTGGTGGTAGGGAAAATGATAGGGGAGAATATGATTTTCAGAGGGTCGAGCTTGATCTCCCGAGTATTCGTAAGTTTACGTTTGAGGGTGAGTGGATGCCTAATTAACCTGTGCTTTAGTCCAAGACCTGCAAGGGATCAATGGGACTCCCATGTTTCGATAAGTCACAAGGATCAAGATCTCAGCACTACGTGGTTCAGAGAGTTGTGTACATTCCTAACAAGGCTGAGAGGGTCGAAGATACATCTCGTTCTCCGTCTCTATTATCCTAAGATCAGCTCCGCTTGGTCGGTAAAGATCAAAGGTTTGAATGCGCGCAAAGTGGATGATCTGACCATTTACACGGAGGGTTTTTGGTCTCCGATTTTAACCTCTCTTTTGGATGTATTGTTTCGGGTATGTCGTCCAAAGATGATTACTCATTACACAGATCCTTCTTACATCGATAACCATCATTGGTGGGATGATACTGTTGATGAGAAGTCCAGGAACAATGATTTGTGGCTTTGTCGGGCACTTGAACAAGGATTGAAAGTACTTAAAAGCAGTTCATCAATGCAGAGCAAATTTATATACGGCTTCCATGATCTTGAAGAAGTGAATGCTCAGGAGCTCCAAGGCGAGGTGTGGAAGCCGCAGCCAATGGACTCGATATTAGGTATTGACTCGGCAGATGAAAGAAGATTTTTTCGCTTCCAATTGAAATGGAAACCGTAGCTTAACCGATATCCACTATATATATTTTTGTTTCGTTGGCACGAGTATTGTCCATGTTTTTTTGTTTCAATTAAAACATGTTATTTTAGACTGAAACTGGTTGAGTTGAAATGATCTGAATATATCTAAACAGAACTGAAAAATACATTTCCCTTGACGGCCAGATACTCTTTTTTATGTTAATTTCTTTTTGGATAAAGAAAAAATACATCTCCAGGTAGGAAAAATATGGCAATTTATACCGTGTTCCTAGGAGTAGTGTACACCCATGTTATATCTTCATGCATTATTTGATAAAGGAGTAGGATTCTAATTGTACACCCATGTTATATCTTCATGCATTATTTATCTTCATGCATTATTTGATAAAGGAGTAGGATTCTAATTGTACACCCATGTTATATCTTCATGCATTATTTGATAAATATTCATTAGTTATGCTAAAATATTCACTGATATGCTAATTTAATTTTTATAATAATTGTTTTTTGAAATTAAGATTTCTTAATTATTAAATGATGATTTTTATATTTTAAAGTCTGAGAGCACTATTTATATACTATTTATATTGTGCTCCCGAGAGTATGATATAGGTATTGAAAAAATATAGTGAAGTCCCCTGCACCAATGATGTTTTCAAATTATTGTTTAATAATTTAAAATAAAATTTAAGTATTTTTAAAGTGTTTATAATGTTATTTTTAAGTGGTTTTAAATAATTTTTAAAATATTTAGGTGTTTTAAAATAAAATTTATTTCATTTGAAATCCATTTTTAGGAGGGTTTATTGGTTTGGAATTTCGTTGAATTCTTTAAGACTTTTAAAGTTGGAGGTATTCAATACGGATTTTAAAAAGTCTATTAAAATCCTGGGGTATTTTGATTTTAAAAAGTCAATTAAAATCTATAGGTATTCAATAGTTTATGGACTTTTAAAGATTTTAATAGTCTATGGATTTTTAAAGATTCTCTTTAAAAAATATAAAGCAATTTCAACTTTCAAAATCGAGAGATTTCTACGGATTTCTTTTAATCAACTAAATTATTTTTAAAAAATAATAAAAACATAAAAAATATATATAATTAAATAAAAAAGATAAAATAAGAAAATAGAATTTCTTTTAACCAACTAAATTATTTTTAAAAAATAATAAAAACTTAAAAAAATTATATAAAATTAAATAAAAAAGACAAAATAGAAAAAGATTTGTTTTTAAGAAAAAAAATACTTTGAATAATAAAAAAATTAATATTTTAAATAAAAACTATGGTTTAACTATTAATAAAATTTTCAAAAAAAAAAATTATGATAAAAATAATTAAAGATGTATTTAAAAATTTAATGATATAAATAATACTATATTAATATTTTTTTGAATAATTTGAATTAATTTGACTCGGCAGATGAAAGAAGATTTTTTCGCTTCCAATTGAAATGGAAACCGTAGCTTAACCGATATCACTATATTTTTGTTTCGTTGGCATGAGTAATGTCCAATGTTTTTTTGTTTCAATTAGAACATTTTATTTTAGACTAAAACTAGTTGAGTTGACATGAACTTAATATATATACATTTCCGTAGTCGGCTAGATACTCTTATAAGGAGGGTGTATTTATAAGAGAGTATGTTGGATTTTTTAAGACTTTTAAAGTCTAGCGGTATTCAATTAGGATTTTGAAAAGTCCAAAACAATTTTAAGGTATTCAAATTTTAAAAATTCTTTAAAAATTTACCGGTATGAAAAGTTTATGAATTTTTAAACTCTATTGATTTTGTTGGATTTTCTGCTAAAAACATAAATATTTTTCACTATTTGAAATCTCCAGTAATGAGAAGAAATTTCCATTGATTTCACTTTTAATAACATAATAAAATTTTAAAAAATAAATAAATAATTAAATTTATATTTATTTCTTTTTTAATAAATTAAATTATTATAAAAATAATAATACTTAAAAAATTATATTAAAAAATAATCTCGTTTTTCTTTTAATTAATTAAATTATTATTAAAAAATAACAGAATTTGAAAATTATTTGTAGAAAAGTTATTAACATTATTATTAAAAAATAATAAAATTTGAAAATTATTTATAAAAAATAAAAATAAATAATATTGTTTAATTTTATTTTATATCAGTGTGTTCATGTAAATTTTTATAGCGAAAAATCAATAAAATCCATAAAAATAATTAAAATAAATATATTACGCAATTCAACGAAGTCTATGAAAATCCATATAAATCAATAAAAAAAATTCGTCAAACTCTATGCAGAGTATATGGATTTTCAAAATATATGGATTTTCAAAATATATGGACTTTTTAAAGTCTAAAAAAATCCAATAAAATCTGAAACGAATACACCCTCTTAAATTAAAATTTGAAACGAATACACCCTCCTAAATTTTAATTACTACTGGTACTCTTTTTTATTTTAATTCCTTTTTCGAGAAAAAAAAAATACATAAAAATATAGTGAAGTCCCACAGTGCACCAAGGATGTTTTCAAATTATTGTTTAATAATTTAAAATAAAATTGAAGTAATTTTAAAATGTTTATAATTTTATTTTTAAGTGGTTTTAAATAATTTTTAAGTGTTTTAAAATAAAATTTATTTCATTTGAAATACATTTTTAATATTTTAAAGTGTATGCAAATGTATATTTAAATAATTTTAAATAACTTTTAAACATTGTAAAGTACATAAAAACATTTTTAAATATATTTAAGACATTTTAAATTATTTTCAAATAATTAAAATAAATTTTAAACATTCTAATACAGTGTCTTAAAAATATTTTTAAAATAAATTTTAAAACATTTTGAAGTATAATTAATAATTTTAAAATAATTTAAAATATTTTTTAAATATTTTAAAGTTTCCTAAAATATATTTTTAAGTTATTATTAAATAAATTTCAATTTAATTATAATAATATTAAAAATAAATTATTAAATAAATTAGAAATACGGAGTACTAAATACACCAAGAAAAATCAAGACAAGGGCACGAGGGTGATTCTTTTTGGGCCACCATAATAGGGTTCAAAGGGCGGGGCCCATTTTGGTGTATAATTATGGCCATAGAATTAGGGTTGCAAACAACCTGTTCCCAAATCATGAAGAATTATTCAGAGCTTCCCGAACCAATAATTCATCACATACAATCTTTGCTCACCCACAAAGAAGCCGCCCAGTCAACCCTTGTCTCCAAATCATGGTCCACCGCCTGGTCAACCCGACCGACCATCGACCTCGACGAAGGCCACGTTCCGGACCTACGCAGACAAGACATTCTCAAGGTACGAGGAATACAACCTCAACATCCACACTTTCCGATTATGTCATAAAAGTGAATGGCATGTGACTCCCAGTCTCGCCGCAAAGTGGATTTCCAAGGCATTGCGAAATTGGGAGCCTCCGATATCACCATCCGAAACAAGCGTGAAAACATCGCCATTCCGATCGATGAGGTGTTCGGGTCCAAAAACGTTGTCAGGTTATGCCTTTCTGTTGGATAATAATCCGAATATTGGTAATTTAATTATGGATATTATCCATGATGTAGTTATTGGAGTTAGTGGGCTGCTACTTACGTGGTCAAGAGTTGTCCTAGTAATTAGGAGTCTTTACTTTGAATTAGTTTTTCCCTAATTTTAGGAAGTCTAGTTGTAGCTTTCTTTCCAAGTTTTGTTAGGCTATTTAATAGTCATGTATTTTTCATTTTAGTAATTTATTCCATTTTCAAGTGAAATAAAGAAAATAGTTCCCCAGAAAATTCATTCTTCATTTTTCATACTTTGTTCTTAAATCCCGTAATAGTATTCTAAACGTCCTGGTACTGTAACTTGGCAGTCACGTCCTGCCTGTGATTTGAACCAGTACAGAAACTGGTTTATCAACATTTGGTATCAGAGCTTCTAGGTTTCCAGTGAATGCCAAAGTACCAGCCACGTGACATGGATGCAGCCAAGAACAAGGAGGGACCAGTCTCATTTCATTACCCGATGCTGACAAGAACCAACTACACCGCTTGGGCCATAAAGATGAAGGTGTTCATGCAAGCCCAAGGCGTCTGGGACGCTGTCGAGCCAACCGATGAGAAGGCCGATATGGAGACCAGGAAAGATAAGATGGCAATGGCGGCTATCTATCAAGGAATTCCTGAGGAAATGTTGTTGTCTCTTGCAGAGAAGCAGACGGCGAAGGAGGCGTGGGAAACTTTGAAGACGATGTACATGGGCGCGGACCGTGTCAAAGTTGCGAAGATCCAAACACTAAAGGCTGAGTTTGAGATCCTCCACATGAAGGAAAGTGAGTCAATTGATGACTTTTCCATGAAGTTGAACAATCTCGTCAACAACATAAGGGCGTTGGGTGACAAGATTGATGAGGCCTATGTGGTCAAGAAACTTCTCCGTGCTGTACCAGCGAAGTTCTTGCAAATTGCGTCAACCATTGAGCAGTTTGGAGACTTGGAGACCATGTCCGTTGAGGAGACAATCGGACGTCTCAAAGCACACGAAGAGAGACTTCGTGGTCATGATGACAACGGTGGTCATCTCCTACTCACTCAGGCGGAGTGGTTAGCGAGATCGAAAAAAGGAGGCAACGGTGAGTCGTCCTCCAACTCCCAGAACAGCAGTCACGGTACTGGTGACAGTGGTCGCGGTAGAGGACGCGGCAGAAGTCGTGGTGGCAGAACTGGAGGTCGTGGTAACACCAAGGATGGTGAGAAGTATCGTAACCACGACAAGAGCAAAATCAAATGTTACAATTGTGACATTATGGGGCACTATGCGTCGGAGTGTCGCAAGCCTCGACGGGAACGTAACCAGGAGTCCAACCTCACACAAGTGAAGGATGATGAGCCAACACTGTTGATGGCTCAGTGTACTCAACCAGGAAACGTTGTATCAGTTACAGAACTGAACAAGTCAGGAGACCGAAACATGATTCTGTTGACTGAACAGAATGTTGTGCCGAATCTAAGCTCCAACCAAGAAGGAAGGACAGAGTCTAATGTATGGTACTTAGACAATGGTGCAAGCAATCACATGACGGGCCAACGATCGAAGTTCAGGGACCTCGACACAAACGTCAAAGGACAGGTCAAGTTTGGTGACGGGTCAACGGTGCACATTGAAGGGAAGGGGTCAATTCTCTTTCAATGCAAGAATGGAGAGCAGAGGCTCCTTCAAGAGGTATATTACATACCAGATTTATGTAGTAATATCATCAGTCTTGGACAACTGTCGGAGAATGGGAACAAAGTTGTCCTCCAAGGTTCATTCTTATGGGTTCGTGACAAGACTGGGAAGTTACTCATGAAGGTGAAGAAGTCACCTAACAGGCTGTACAAAATCATACTTGAGGATTGCAAGTCTATGAGTCTGTTGACTAAACGGGTGGAACAAACTTGGTTGTGGCATGCAAGGTTGGGTCATGTCAACTTTCAAGCAATGAAGATGATGCACTCAAAGGAGATGGTACGTGGACTACCTGAAGTTGAACAGCCTACACAAGTGTGTGAAGGTTGTCTCATGTCTAAGCAAACAAGGAAGAAGTTCCCTCAACAGGCAGTCTATAGTGCTGAGACCACCTTGGAGTTGATACATGCTGACCTTTGCGGTCCTATTTCACCTCCAACACCTGCTGGAAATAGGTACTTCATCTTGTTTATTGATGATTATAGTCGTATGATGTGGGTATACATGTTAAAAACTAAGGATGAAGCGCTGAGTGCATTCAAGAAGTTTCAAGTCCGTGTGGAGACTGAAACTGAGCGCAAGGTGAAGGTGTTGAGAACAGATCGTGGGGGGGAGTTCACCTCGCAACTGTTCACTAACCATTGTGAAGAAGGTGGAGTTCTGAGACATCTCACAGCACCGTACACTCCACAACAAAATGGAGTCGTGGAACGCAGGAACCGTACCGTGGTGGAGATGTCACGAAGTCTTTTGAAAGGCATGAAAATGCCATCGTACCTTTGGGGAGAGGCGGTCAGACATGCGGTCTACCTTCTCAATCGTCTACCAACGAGGGCCTTGACCGGTGTGACTCCATATGAAGCATGGTCTCGGAAGAAGCCAAATCTAGAACACTTGAGAGTGTTTGGATGTGTGGCATACATGAAACTTCCGAGTGTTCATACTAAGAAGCTTGATGATCGAAGTAAAGCTATGGTGTATCTTGGTACTGAACCGGGAAGCAAGGCGTATCGACTCTACGATCCCCAACATGGCAAGGTACATGTTAGTAGAGATGTTATTTTTGATGAAAATAAAAGTTGGTCATGGGACCAAGTTGTTGCTGAACGGTCAGAGTACTTGACATCATTTGCTATTGATGGAGACCAGTCAAGTACTTATGATGAAGAGGAACAGGAGGTTGAACCGCACACACCCCAGAACAGAACAAGTGTGAGAACTGAGTCTCAACCAACGTCTCCTGATGGGTACTCAACAGGTTCTCCTGTCAACACACTTACTCCAGTTCCGTTTGGAGACTTGAGTGGTACATCCTGTACTAGTACACCCAGTACAACTACTACATCCAGTACGTCGAGCGACGGTGCACCAAAGAAGTACAGGCGTCTCAGTAGTATTTATAGAAATACGGAGGAGGTCGAGCTTGATGATGAGCTGCTACTTCTTGGAGTTGATGAACCGTCAACGTACCGTGAAGCAACAAAGAAAGAAGAGTGGCTGAACGCCATGAAGACTGAAATTGAAGCAATAGAGAACAACAAGACTTGGAGTCTAACTGACCTACCACCTGGTCACAAACCTATTGGGCTGAAATGGGTTTACAAACTGAAGAAAGATACTCAAGGCAAGGTTGTCAAGTACAAGGCGAGACTTGTCGCGAAGGGTTATGTTCAGCGACAGGGAATTGACTATGAAGAAGCATTTGCTCCGGTCGCACGTATCGAAACCGTGAGGTTTCTACTTGCATTTTCAGCTAAAGAAGGATGGGAAGTTCACCATCTTGATGTGAAATCAGCATTCCTTAACGGAGAACTTCGAGAAGAGGTTTATGTTGTTCAACCGGAGGGTTTTGTGATGAAGGGTCAAGAACACAAGGTCTACAAGCTGTCTAAAGCTTTGTATGGTCTACGACAGGCACCAAGGGCGTGGAATGCATGTCTTGATAAGTGTTTGAAGGGGTTTGGCTTCAAAAAGTGTCCACAAGAGGCGTCTGTGTACACAAGACACAAAGGTAGTGAGACACTCATTATTGGTGTTTATGTCGATGACTTGGTTGTTACAGGGACGAGTATTGCTGAAATCAAGGAGTTCAAGGCGCAAATGAGCAAAGAGTTTGAGATGAGTGACCTTGGATTGTTGGCATACTACCTTGGAGTTGAGGTACATCAAACGAATGGGTGTGTCACGTTACAACAAACTGCCTATGCTAAGAAAATTCTGGAGAAAGCCGGTATGATGGACTGCAACTCTGCAAAGTATCCGATGGAGCCGAAATTTCAACTTACCAGAGATGAGCAGGGTACTCCTGTTGACTCAACTAAGTACAGGTGCATAGTTGGGAGTCTGAGGTACCTAACTCACACTCGACCAGATTTATCTTTTGCTGTTGGCATTGTGAGCAGGTTCATGGAGAAGCCTACTGTACTACACCAGCAAGTCGTGAAACATATACTTCGGTATGTGAAGGGAACTCTGAATTTTGGTCTGGAGTACACAAGGGGAGAAGGTCAGTATACCTTGACAGGGTACTCAGACAGCAATCTTGCTGGAGATGTCAATGACAGGAAAAGTACTAGTGGCATGGCTTTCTATCTTAATGGAAGTCTAGTTACTTGGACTTCACAAAAGCAACATACTGTGGCACTATCATCATGTGAAGCCGAGTTTATGGCAGCCACATCAGCAGCATGTCAAGGGATATGGCTAAAGGGTTTACTTGCAAAACTGGTGCAGTGTCATGACGACTCAGCAGTCCTGAAGCCAGTTACTATACTTGTTGATAACATATCAGCAATTGCTTTGATGAAGAATCCGGTGTTTCATGGGAGAAGCAAACACATCGACGTACGTTTTCACTTTATACGTGAATGTGTTGAAAGGGGCGACATCATTGTCAAACATGTTCGTACCAACGAACAACGTGCGGATATTCTTACCAAAGCCTTACCCAAAGTCAAGTTTGAGGAGATGCGCAAGCTACTTGGAGTCAAAGAACTTGTGCACGATTCGGATTAAGGGGGAGATTGTTGGATAATAATCCGAATATTGGTAATTTAATTATGGATATTATCCATGATGTAGTTATTGGAGTTAGTGGGCTGCTACTTACGTGGTCAAGAGTTGTCCTAGTAATTAGGAGTCTTTACTTTGAATTAGTTTTTCCCTAATTTTAGGAAGTCTAGTTGTAGCTTTCTTTCCAAGTTTTGTTAGGCTATTTAATAGTCATGTATTTTTCATTTTAGTAATTTATTCCATTTTCAAGTGAAATAAAGAAAATAGTTCCCCAGAAAATTCATTCTTCATTTTTCATACTTTGTTCTTAAATCCCGTAATAGTATTCTAAACGTCCTGGTACTGTAACTTGGCAGTCACGTCCTGCCTGTGATTTGAACCAGTAAAGAAACTGGTTTATCAACACTTTCGAATTTGATAATCAATCTACCGGAGGTGATCAAGTGTTCGGGGCTTAAGTCCCTCACGTTGACCCAAGTGTATTTATCGATCGACTCGTATAGTAGGATAATGTCATGCTGCCCCTCGATATATAGAAGAGTTATCGTTAAGGTCGCCTTCTTATGCTGGGTATAGATTTTCTGCTCATCAGGGTGTGTCGATGATGATCAGCCTTCACAAACTAACGTCTCTCGATCTGTGCCACATTGAATTGAACCTATTACGAACATTTTTTCTGCATGATTTGTCGGCCAAGTTTCCTGTCCTGAAAGACCTAACCATAACATCCGATGAGGGCTAGCTTCATCCGATTACCTGTGATCTCAAGCAGTTCATTAGAGAATTTCAGTTTAAGGTTGAGTTGTAATGGTGGTGGGAGTTTTTATAATCCAGAGAATTTGTGGAAGGTCGAGCTTGACCTAGCGAGTATTCGTAAGTTTACGTTTGAGGGTAAATGCATACCTAAGCTGTGTTTTAGTCCAACATCAGGAGATCGATCAGTGGGACTCCCATGTATCTATAAGTCACACTGGCCATCTGAGTAATGCGTGGTTCCGTCATTTGGGTAAATTCTTAACAAAACTGAGAAGGTCAAAGATACATCTCACTCTCCATTTGCGTGGTTCTACGTTTAACTCCGATGACCAAGTGCTAAAGGTCAGAGCTTCGAATCAGCGCAAAGTCGAGGTTCTGTCCATTTGCACCGAAGATGGTATTCGGACTAACTTTTTTAACTCTCTTTTGCATGGAATGTTTCGGATATGTCGACCAGAGATGATTTCTCATTACGTTGATCCTTCTTATAGCGATACCTATCAGAGTTCGGATTATCAAAATTGTAGGAAGATCACAAACAATGGTTTGTTGCTTTGTCGGGCACTTAAACAAGGAATGAAAGTGAAAATGTCTTCAACGCGAAGCCAATTGTTTTATGGATTGCGCCATCTCAAGGAAGTGAATGCGCAGGAGCTCCAAGACGAGGTGTGGATGCCGCAGACAATGGATACGATATTAGATGTTTCCACAAGTAAGCAAAGAATATTTCGCTTCCAATTGAAATGGAGACCGTACGTCGTGTTGTCATGAGTAGTGTCCATGATTTTTGTTTGAATTATCATGCGTTCTATGATTTCATATAATTAATAAAATACATTCAGATAAATTGAAGTAGTAATAATCCTTGAAAAACATGTATTTAGATAAAAATGTCATGTATGTGACTATTATATTCATCTCATTTTATTAATATATTATACATTATATTATATTATATTTTTCATAAATTAAAATATTTTATTTATGTATCTTGTACCGAAAATACTATTCATTATATTATATTTAATAGTAATAATTTTTTATATTTAACATATTTTATTAAATTTTCTTAAACGTCAAATATTTAACATATAAATTTTATATAATTATAAGTTTATAATTTTAATATTATAAATTATAATATAAATTTTATATCTTATTATCTAAATTTTATAAGCAATAAAATTTGAGTTTGTAATTTTTTAGAATAAAATTTGAGTTTGTAATTTTTTATATTTGATTCTATTTTTGTATTAAGGTAAAATATTTGTATCAATAAAATTTAAGGTAATGAAATTAACCTGGCTAATCAAACCAGGCTCACGAATGTCGGTCTCTTTTGGTTTGAGCTCGATTTTTCCAAAGTTGAAAATATTCAAAAATAAACAATATTTTTTAATTATTCTACATTATTTTCAAAATAATTTAAAAATAAATTATAAAAAAAATTAAATTATGATTAAATAATTTAAAATGCATTAAAGTGATTTTAAATTTATTTTTAAGTCATTTAAAATAAGGTTTAAAAAATTAAAAGTTTTTTTTTACATAAAATACATTTTAAATATTTTAATTTGTTTGAAAATAAAATTTGAAGTAATTTTAAGTATTTTAAATTAAATTTAATTATATTCTAAAAAAATTTAAGACATTTTTAATGTACTACTTCCGTCTCAATGTCTCATACTAGTTGTAACACTAAGTATGTATGGACACATAGGTTAATAAATAATATTATTATATTGTTATTAATTAAAGTCAAATGAGTATTGTTGGTCATTTTTTAGTAAGATAATAATAACTTTTGTTGGGTAAAAAGTGATGGTATTTTAAAATATTGTGTTGTTTTAAGTATATAGAGTGTAATAACCATTTTTTTTTGCTATGACAATTAGTACGAGACAACACAAAATTGAAAGTCCGACAACTTCAACGGGAGAGATATATAGTATCATTAATAAATTTTAAATTTATTAAAATACTTTTTAATATTGTAAATTAATTTAAAATAATTTTTAGATAATTAATTAAAATAAAATTTAAACATTCTAAAGTGTCTCCAAAGCTTTTTTAATAAATTAAAAACATTTTTAAAGTATATTTAAATAATTTTAAAATAATTTAAAATATTTTTGAATTTTTTTAAATTGTTGTAAAATATATTTTAAATGATTTTAAAGAATTATTAAATAAATTTAATATTAATTATGATACTTTTGTAAAGATTTCAAATAATTTAAAAATAATTTTAAACATTTTAAAATTGTTTTGAAATTAGTTTTTAATAATTTATTGTTGCATTGGATAGAAAAACTTTTTTATTGTAATAAATCAAAATTTAAAATGTGATTTACAGAAAACATATTTATGGTAATAAAATTTATTTTAAATATAATTAATACTCCGTTATTAATTACTTTGTTATTAATACATGATTAATGCAAAGTGAAAGGAAGTGTTTTGATTGATCAACTTATTAAACTAATATTTTTTAATTAGTGCGAAAAAAGTGCTAACGCGTTTATGGAACAGAGAAATATTATTTACTCCAAGAAAAATCAAGACAAGCCCACGACAAAATATATTCGACCTATTGCTTAACCTAGTTAGGGTTGCAAACATTAACCCTTGATGAAGAATTATTCAGATCTTCCCGAACTATTGAAAAAACAAGAGTAATGAACAGATTCAAGCAAGAATAAGAAGCCCAGAAATAATTGCGCAAATACCCCTAAACAGGGACCAAACTGTAATATAAATAAACTTTGGTGAATTCCATTTCTCAGAGTATTTTCATTGATATTTCACACTCTAAAAAGATGTTCATCAGTACATATATATAGAGCTGAAGGAATGATCTAGAATAGGGACTCAAAAGCAAATATATAAGAAATAGTACAACTACAGCTGCACAAGGGAATTGCAGCGTCTCACAGAATATTTTCTTGGTCCCCACTGCATGATGTCATCACCAGGTGCACAGCTCCCATGCACACTCGATCCCTTCTCTTTTACCTCAACAACATTACTTTTTACTGCTTGATTATGAAGCTCAACATTGCATCTTCTAACACCCCCTCTCAATTCAAGTGTACCTCTGTTGGTGACATTCAATTTATTCCTGAGGTACAAGAAGAATTGTCCTGAAAGAGCTTTGGTGAAACAATCTGCAATTTGTTCCACACTTGGCACATGTTGAACTTTGACTTCCTTGTTCATCACTTTCTCCCTAACAAAGTGTATATCCAATTCAATGTGCTTAGTCCTGGAATGGAAAACAGGATTAGCAGCCAAAGACACAGCTCCCACATTATCAACCCAAATAATAGGTGTTCTATCTATTTTCCTCCCAAGCTCCTCAAGTAAAGACTTGATCCAAACAACTTCACAAGTGACATTGGCTAAACTCCTGTATTCTGCCTCAGTGCTAGATCTTGAAACAGTTGGTTGTTTCTTTGAACTCCAAGCCACTAAGTTGCCTCCCAAAAATACACAATATCCTCCAACTGACCTTCTATCATCAATGTCATTAGCCCAATCAGCATCACAGAATGCTGAAATACTCAGATTCTGTTGTTTATTGAAATTCAGCCCAAAGGTCCTGGTTTGTGAAAGATACCTCAATATCCTTTTGACAACTTTCCAATGCTCATCAGTAGGATTTTGCATGAATTGACTGACTTTGCTGACAGAGAAAGCAATGTCTGGTCTTGTTATAGTTGCATATTGCAATGCACCTACAGTGCTCCTATATAATCTTCCATTTGCAAAAGGTTGTCCCTTGTTCTGTCCAAGAAAGTTTCCAGTAATCATGGGGGTACTTAAACCATTGGATTTCTCCATATTAACCCTCTTTAAGAGGTCTTCAATGTATCTTGTTTGATTGAGAAACAATCCATTAGCAGTGGTAATTATCTCAATTCCTAGAAAGAAACTGAGGTTGCCAAGATCTTTAAGAGAAAACTGACTGTTCAACTGATATATAACTTTCTCAATTTCATTGGTATTGGACCCTGTGATGATTATATCATCAACATAAATGAGAATATAGATGGTAGCCATAGCAGAGTGTCTGTAGTAAAGAGAACAGTCAGCTTTACAGGATGAAAAACCAAGCCTTTTAACAGTTGCTCCAAATTTTGAGGTCCAAGCTCTTGAAGCTTGTTTGAGACCATACAAGGATTTGTGCAATTTGCAGACCAATCCCCCCTCTTGCTCAAATCCTGGTGGTTGCTCCATGTAAATATCAGTGTCAATATCTCCATTCAAGAAGGCATTATCCACATCTAGTTGTTTGATTGGCCAGGATTGAGAGAGAGCAATAGAAATGATGACTCTAATGGTGACAGGTTTGACCACTGGAATAAAAGTCTCAGTATAGTCAAAACCTGGTTGCTGAGTAAAACCTCTAGCTACTAATCTGGCTTTGTGCCTAGCAATGGAACCATCTGCATTATGCTTAAGTTTAAAAATCCATTTACAACTGATGGCATGCTTCCCAGGTGGCAGAGGACTTAAAGACCATGTGTGATTTTTAATAAGTGCTGCAAATTCTTTATCCATGGCTGCTTTCCAAGGAGGAGAAAGAAGAGCCTCTTGATAGGTGGAAGGTTCCTGTGAGCATGGAAGTTGAGATTGGTATATTTTGGGCTTAAATATACCAGCTTTGGCTCTTGTCATCATAGGATGAGAAGCAGTGATGGTGGGAACTTGAGAACAACCTGCTGTACCTGCAAGTTCATGAGTAGCACTGGAAGGAGAGTTATTATCAATCACAAATGGTAAATTAACATAGAGTTGACCCTGTGAATCCACATGAATAGGGCTACTGGAAGAAGAATGATTAGAAGAATGAGGTGATTGATCAAAATGAGGAGAATTAGGAAAATGAAAATTGGAAAGTGGTGGAGACTGTGGAGTGTGTGTGGGGCTGGTGGGGGGTGTGATTGGTTGATTGTGAGAAGGAGAATGAGATGTTATGATGGGAGGAGAGATGAGAGAATCTGTGGAATTTTCAGAATGAGAGTTGTTGTCAGAAACAGTGGGTGAAGGTGTTTGAAATGGAAAAACAGATTCATCAAAAATTATATTTCTAGTGACCAGAATTTTTGAGGGAGGTAAGAGAACTTTGTATCCTTTATATTGAGGGCTGTAACCTTAGTAAATACCAGGAGAAGATCTATAATGAAGTTTATGTGGATTATATGGTCTGGTGTGTGGATAGCAAAGACATCCAAAGATTCTGAGGTGTTTATAAGGAGATGGTTTTTGAAACAACAGGTTATAAGGAGATTTGTAGTTAAGCAATTTGGATGGAGTATGATTAATGAGGTAAACAGCATGTGTAAAGGCATCAGCCCAAAATCTTTGAGGAACATGAGATTTAGCTAAAAGAGAAAGGCCAACTTCAACAATGTGTCTGTGTTTTCTTTCTGCAAGACCATTTTGGGAAGGAGTATATGGACAGGATTTTTTATGTATGATACCAAATTGTTGTAAGGTTTCAGTAAGGGTAAAATATTCAGATCCACCATCAGATTGTAAGGCTTTTATTTTCTTATTAAACTGAGTTTCAACAATGGCTTTGAAATGTTTGAATGCAGCAGGGACTTCAGTTTTAAGTTTGAGGAAATAAATCCAGGTGAATCTACTAGCATGATCAATGAATGACACATAATATTTATACTGACTGGCAGAAGCAATGGGAGCTGGCCCCCAAAAATCAGTATGAATCAGATCAAAAACAGAATAATTATGTGAAACAATTTCATTGAAAGGAAGAGTATGGCTCTTGGATTTCATACAAGCATCACAAACATAATTATCACAGTCATCAAAAGGTATAGAAGCTTGTCTAAGAGCTTTCCTAACAATGTCAAAAGAAGCATGTCCTAGTCTATCATGCCAGGCTCTTAGAGACAACTTGGACTGAGCAGAATTGACCCAAGCAGGTTTGACAGACTGGTGTTTATTGAAAGCAGATAAAGGTTGTTTGGGATTGGTGCTGAGTTTGAAAGTGTAAAGGCCATCACTGACTTTCCCTTGAAGAAGGATTTGACCTGTTTCCTGATCCTTCACAAGACAAGATTCAGGGTGAAATTCAAAAAAGACTGAGTTATCTTTGGCAAACTGAGACACACTAATGAGGTTCTTATCAATGCTAGGAACATGAAGCAAATTTTGTAGAAGAAAGGATTTAGTGGAATTCACAGGTCTAACTATGGAATTACCAAAGTGAGAGATATTCAAACCTGTTCCATTGCCAATATGAACTTTCTCCTGTCCCTGGTAATCAGCACTGATGTTGAGATTGTTGAGATCATATGTCACATGACTATTTGCCCCAGAATCAGGATACCAAGAATCCTCAGAAGCAGAATCTGGGATATTTTGGTTATTGGTATTGGACTGGTTGCTGTAATTGGCACTGATTCTCTGAGGATTTTGATTGTTCATGTTGTTCCCAC
Source organism: Euphrasia confusa (assembly GCA_954870475.1). NCBI lineage: Eukaryota > Viridiplantae > Streptophyta > Magnoliopsida > Lamiales > Orobanchaceae > Euphrasia > Euphrasia confusa. The sequence goes on from OX940965.1 coordinate 2,470,564, forward strand.
TGCTGTTGTTCATGCTGTTGTTATAGTTGGCATTAGGAGTGTAATTCAAATCAGCCCTATAGAAGCACTTGTCAGCTATGTGATTGTTCCTATGGCATATTTGGCATTTGACTCCATTTCCACCAAAATAATTTGTTCTGCCTCTGCCTTGGTTACCACCACCTCTTTGGTTTGATCTTCCACCTCTGTAGTTACCATTGGCTCTACCTCTTCCTCCTCTTTGACTGTAACTCTGATTTGTGTAGTTCACATTAGGTGAAGATCCCTCAAATGCCAGTTGTTGATTATCAATCTTTTCAAGCCTAGCTTCAAATGTCAGCAGTAAAGAACTAAGCTCCATGACAGATACTGGTTCAAATTTGGATGACATAGATACAATCACAGGGTTGTATTCAGCTCCTAAACTAGACATGATGTATAAAACTTGGTCATCATTAGATATTCTGCATCCTGCTTCTGCCAAGGTATCACAACAACTTTTCACTTTGTTCAAATAATCTCTCATGCTAAGTGACCCCTTTTTCATGCCCTGCAGTTGCTGTTTGAGTTGTAAAACCCTAGCCCTAGACTGACTACCAAAACCAGACTCTAGGCTTTTCCAAATTTCACAAGAGGTATTCAATCCCACAGTACTCACAAGTAAGCTTTCAGTAAGAGAAGCCAATAACCAAGAAGCAATTAACTGATCTTGTCTCATCCAAGTTACATATTCAGGATTGAGAGTACCTTCTTCATCAGAGTTCTGGTCAGATTCAAATTGAGGAGGTGCCTTTCTTCTTCCTGTGAGAAAATCCTCCAAGCCATATCCTCTGATGGCTGCCATGATCTGGTGTTTCCAGATGATATAGTTGTTGTCATTCAACTTGATGGTGATGAGCTGATTTAAAGGCTGAACCACTTGGCTTGGTGGTGGTTGAGAGGAAATCTCTGTTGTCACACTCATGGTTATAGATCTGGGTGAAATCTACTGCAAGAATCAAAAGGGCTCTGATACCATATTGAAAAAACAAGAGTAATGAACAGATTCAAGCAAGAATAAGAAGCCCAGAAATAATTGCGCAAATACCCCTAAACAGGGACCAAACTGTAATATAAATAAACTTTGGTGAATTCCATTTCTCAGAGTATTTTCATTGATATTTCACACTCTAAAAAGATGTTCATCAGTACATATATATAGAGCTGAAGGAATGATCTAGAATAGGGACTCAAAAGCAAATATATAAGAAATAGTACAACTACAGCTGCACAAGGGAATTGCAGCGTCTCACAGAATATTTTCTTGGTCCCCACTGCATGATGTCATCACCAGGTGCACAGCTCCCATGTACACTCGATCCCTTCTCTTTTACCTCAACAACATTACTTTTTACTGGTTGATTATGAAGCTCAACATTGCATCTTCTAACTCGAACCCATAATCCATATCATACTATCTTCGCTCACCGAAAAAGAAGCCGCCCAAACAACCCTAGTCTCCAAATCATGGGCCACCGCCTGGTCAACCCGACCGACCATCGACCTCACGGTCATCGCAAACAAGACATTCTCAAGGTACGAGGAATCCAACCTCACCATCCACACTTTCCGGTTATGTCTCAAAAGTCAATGTCATGTGACTCCCGGTCTCGCTGCAAAGTGGATTTCCAAGGCCTTGAAATTGGGAGCCTCCGATATTACCCTCCGACACGAGTGTCAAAACATCGGCATTCCAATCGATGAGGTGTTAGAGTCCGAAAACGTTGTCAGGTTTTGTCTTACGAATCTGAGATTCGATCTACCGGAGGTGATCAAATGTTCGGGGCTTAAGTCCCTCGCGTTAACCCAAGTTGATTTATCGTTCGATTCGTTTCGTAGGATAATCTCGTGCTGCCCCTCGATCGAAGAGTTATCGTTAAGGTCGCCTTTTTATGGCGGGTTTAGATTTTCTCGTGATCACGATGCAACGATGATCAGCCTTCACAAACTAACGTCTCTAGATCTGTGCCACGTTGAATTGGACCTATTACAAACATTGTTTCTGCGTGATTTGTCGTCCATGTTTCCCATCCTGAAAGACCTAACCATAACATCCAACGAGGGCGTCTTCCGGATACCTCTGATCTCGAGCAGTTCATTAGAGATTTTCAACTTTAGGTTGAGTAGTGGTGGTGGTGGATTTTTTTTTCATCCTCGAGATTATTTGCGGAGGGTCGAGCTTGATCTCCCGAGTATTCGTAAGTTTACGTTTGAGGGTTCGAAGATTCCTGATGTGTCTTTTAGGTCGACAACAGGAGATCAATGGGAGTGGGACTCCCATTTATCCATAAGTCACACTGGCCATCCGAGTAATACGTGGTTTAGTCCGTTGGGTAAATTCTTAACAAATCTGAGAAGGTCAAAGATACATCTCACTCTCCTTCTGCATGGTTCTATGTTTAGCTCCGATGACAAAGTGGTAATGGTCAGCGGTTCGAATGAGCGCAAAGTAGAGGTTCTGTCCATTTGCACGGAAGAGGGTCTTCGTACTGACTTTTTTAACTCTATTTTGGATTGTATGTTTCGGATATGTCGACCAAATATGATTACTCATTACATTGATCTTTCTTACAGCGATAGGGACGGTCGTTATAGGAAGACAAGAAACAATGGTTTATTGCTTGGTCGGGTACTTAAAATGAAAAGCTCTTGGAATATGCGAATCCAATTGTTTTATGGGTTGCGCGATCTTAAAGAAGTGAATGCGCAGGAGCTCCAAGACGAGGTGTGGATGCCGCAGACAATGGATACGATATTAGATGTTTCAACAAGTACGCAAAGAATATTTCGCTTCCAATTGAAATGGCAACCGTACGTGGTGTTGTCATGAGAGCTTTATGTGATTTCATATAATTAATAAAATTACTCGATATGTTGTTTCAAGATTCTAGCTAGGTTACATGATTTTGGCAATTATTTCATATCATTTATGAAGAGTTTTGATTGGTCAACTTTTAAATGTCACATCTTTTAGATAGAAAATTATATTTTGTTTTTTGACGAAAATTTTAATTTTGACGGGTGAAATGATTACATGCATTTAAATTTGAAGAACTTGGTTGTCTATTTTTATTTAATTAAAATTTTATTATATTTTCAGCGCTCAAAAATATTTATCACTTAAGAAATTGAATCACTTAAATTTTATACTTTATACTCTTTTATAAATGTTAAAACTATTATTCTAATAGTAGTATTTAGCGTGGAAAATATAATAATTTTCAATTAACTAAATCATCAATCATAAGTTGATCCTCTATATATTGTGAATTTATTTTTATTAATTTATAAATAGAGAGAGAGTAAATACTCAATGACAAAATCAGGAGAAGCCCTTGCGGGCCTGCGGCCAAGCACGAACCGGGTCGACAACCCGATGGGTGATGGGTCAAGTGGTTCAATTCTATTTGGGCCCATTTTGGTAATACTGTAAGTATAAATAGTGGCCACATACCTAACCTAGGGTTGCAAAATGATATAACGACGAATGAAAATGAAGAATTATTCAGAGCTTCCCGTACCCATAATCCATCTCATACAATCATTCCTCACCCACAAAGAAGCCACCCAAACAACCCTCGTCTCCAAATCATGGGAAACCGCCTGGTTAACCCGATCGATCATCGACCTCGACGAAGACCGCGTTCCGATCCTCGTCCTCAGGCCCTTCGCAGCCAAGACATTCAAAAGGTACGAGGAATCCAACCTCACCGTCCACACTTTCCGGCTATGTCTTAACAGCCTATTTTACGTGAGTCCCCAGTGGTGGACTTCCATGGCGGTGAAATTGAAAGCCTCCGATATCACCATCCGACTCAGGTATAAAATCATCCCCTTTCCCATGCCTGAGGTGTTCGCCTCCGAACACGTCCTACGGTTATGTCTTACGAATTTGATAATCGGTCAACTCGAGACGGTCAAATGTTCGAGGCTCAAGTCCCTCGCGTTAACCCAAGTCGATTTATCGATCGATTCCTTTCGTACCATAATCTCGTCCTGCCCCTCGATCGAAGAGTTATCGGTTACGTCGCCTGTGTTTAAATTTTCTGGTGATCTCGGTGAATGTATCAGCCATCACAAACTAACGTCTCTAGATCTGAGCCACGTTAAATTGGACCAATTACGAACATTGTTTCTGTCTGATTTGTCGTCCAACTTTCCTGTCCTGAAAGACCTAACCATAACAATCGACGAGGAAGTCTTCCTAGAACGAGCACAACAGATCCCTGTGATCTCGAGCCGTTCATTGGAGGTTTTCAACTTTAGGTTGAGTGGTGGTGGTGGAATTTCTTTTATTAATTTGCCGAGGGTCGGTCTTGATTTCCCGGGTATTCGTAAGTTTACGTTTGAGGGTTCGTGGATGCCTAATATGTCGTTTAGTCCGATACCAAATGATCAACCGGACTTTCATGTATCGGTAACTCACCGTGGCAACCCTAGTCGTACGTGGTTTAAACAGTTGATTCAATTCATAAAAAATCTGATAAGTCCAAAGATACATCTCACTCTCCATATTCATGGTTCTGACATTAATGTGCAAAAGAGGAAAGGTCGGAGTCCGCGCAAAGTGGAGGTTCTGTCGATTTACACGGAGGAGGGTCTTGGGATCGAGAATTTTAACTCTCTTTTGGATGGAATGTTTCTGGTAGGTCGACCGAAGATGATTACTCATTACGTTGATCCTACTTACAGCTCTACCTATCAGGGTTCAGATGATCATAATTATAGGAAGATCACAAACAATGGTTTGTTGCTTTGTCTGGCGCTGAAAACCCAAGTAATGAATGGGTCGCGTGGTCTCAAAAAAGTATATGTGCAGGAGCTTCAAGACGAGGAGTGGATGCCGCGGACAATGGATTCGATATTAGACGATTCAGCAAGTGATCAGGAAAGAATAGTTCGCTTCCGATTGAAATGGAAACCCTAATCACGTACTACATTTTTTATTTTTTTATTTTGGCAGAGTACTGCCCATGAATTTTTAATTTGTTATTTTGGCAGAGTACTGCCCATGATTTTTTTTTTTCTGAATTAGTAAGCGTATGTTTCTATGATTTCAAATAATTACTCAAAATAATACATTAAATGTATGTTGTTTTAAGAATCTAGGTTACATATCTTGCCAATGCAGATGCAGGCCCAAGACGCGTGGATTAGGTGATTCGAGACGTCCGGCAGGGCTTGCACGCTGTCGAGGCTGAGCTCGCACTTCTCCAGTCTTACCAGACGCAGTCATTCGTTGATACAGCGAATATGTATTTTCAATTACCATTACAAATATTTATAGGCATAAGAAGTTAACCTTTCACATTCCTTAATCCTTATTCAAGGTGTTATCTCGAAATTCACTAACACCAACTCTTTTCTATACATAAATAAGACAGTCGTGGATGCCGCATACAATGGATAGGATATAATTAGATGTTTCAACAAGTAAGCAAAGAACAGTACCAGTGTTGGCATGACTAGCTAGTATCCATGATTTTTGTTTAAATCACTATGCGTTCTATGATTTCATAAAATTTATAAAATGCAGCTGAATTGAATAATCCTTGAAGTATTTATATTAAGGAGTTTACCCATGAGGTGAGACATGTTGTCTCTCTCTTACATGTGACAGTCGGGACATCCTTCGATTTATCCTTCGATTTACAGGGGTCAATAATCGAATGAGAATGGAGTTTTTTGTTCTCCTTATAAAAAAAATCATGTATGTCACTATTATAATAAATGCATTTTATTTATATGTTAAAAAAAAATGAAGGTTTTATTTTTAAATATATTTAATTCCATAATATTATATTTTTTCATAAATTAAAATAATTTATATATGTGTAAATTTATAAAATACTACTATAAATTACAGTAAAATATAGTATTATGGAGTACTATAAGTTTAGAATAACTAGTACCACTTCACGTGATTTATTTGTTTGAAATAATCTAAAATTTTATTTAATTCTAACAAATTATTTTATTTAATAATCGAGCTCTCACTTAAATTCGTATTAATCTCATTATTAACGTTATATCAATTATGAAAATTTTATTATTTTCAAAGACTAAGCATGTTTGATGTAATTTATAGTATGTAAGCTTCTTGGGGCATAGTCGAGTGGTAAAGTCTGTGGTGATGTTGGTGTAATTCTCCGACGACGCACAGTTCGAATCTTGGATATGACAAATTTTCATTGAAATGCCCGATGGAGGAGCCTCTGATTTGGTGGAAGAAGAGTTTCTCGTCCCATCCTACCCGATCGAGGAGCTTCTGATCTGGTGGAAGAGGAGTTTCTCGTCTCTGCATTTCTCGAGTGTCAAACGCATCCAACAAATACCTAAAACCGCTGGTGGAAAATCCAAATAAATGGAAAATAAAAATTATAAAGCTGAAAAATAAATAGAAATATGAAAAAATTGAATTTACTTGGTGAAGGGAGATGAGATGAGAGAAATGCAATTATATTAATATAACACATGTTAACCTGCAAAACAAATTTAACATAACTGAATTAGGGCCGGATAAACTAAAAATTAAAAAAAAATCTAGTCGAACATAATTAATAACTCGACAGAATCTGCAAAGAAATCATAATTAATACATAAAATTAAAAAAAAATCGAGGAAAAAAAATGAATGAATAGAAAGAACGTATATATAAATCGATTCAATATTAAAAAAAATAAAAAAGGACATACGAAGCCAAATTATAGGAAGAGAAAATAATATAGATACGATTAATTAGAATTAAATTAATATTTATAGAATAAAAAAGATTTTGAGAAAAAAAATAAAAATGTATATATTTAAGAGGATGATTAATTATTATTACCAAAAATATATAATTTCAAATTATTATTTAAAATTTATATATAATAATTTAAATATGCTTAATAATATTACTATTTATAATTTATAATTTTTTAATATTAATTTATAGTCAACATTATTATTGTTTTCTTATTGGTCCACGTGCCATTAGTGAATACTGAAATTATATATGTATAGATTACTTTACTTTAGTGTATGGTTTTGTTTTCAAAAAATGTATAGAAATATAATTTAAATTTATAAATATGGATAGTGATTAGTGAACATTGTTTTTGAGCCGCCATAACTATGGGCCTATGTCGATATCCGATAGGGTTCAGCGTGCTGGGCCCATTCCTGTGAGTGAGGGTTAATTCTATGCCAACCCTAAGACACTAACCCAAATTCCATACACAAATTTACACGAAGTTCTACGCACTAACCTTAACCTAGCTAGGGTTGAAAAAAGAACAACGGCGGCACGGCAGCATGAAGAATTATTCAGAGCTTCCCGTACCCATAATCCATCTCATACACTCTTTGCTCACCGACAAAGAAGCCGCCCAAACAGCACTCTGTTGTTCCCCATTTTCGCAAAGCCCATTATGATCGGATTACGGCCCAAGTTCGGATCCGACCGGAGATGACTCATTTAACGAGTAAACAAAAGACCCGGCCAGCGACCACAAGCGATCATTACAGCGTAAAAACCTAGCACCATCGAACACCTTTAATATGGATACACCGCGAACACGTTCAACCACTTCGTGATCCTCCTGTTCGTAGAAGCTCCTCCGCGGCATGTCACGTTAGAACTTTTCTGTTCTCCAAGTCGCATGTCCCCTCGGAGATGAGTATGATTCGATCTCCAGAGCCGGCGATTCTCAACTCATTCTAAGGATGCTTGGATAGCGGCTCAACATAAAGAATTAACTCGTTCAAGCTGGACCGGATCGAGGGCAAAAGAGAGGCATCATATTACGGGGGTATAAAGGAGATCTTCCCCTAAGACAAGGGGTAATATGTGTAATTATCATAGGAAAAGCCCATGTAATCTAGGCCCAAGCCCAAGTATAGAAACCCTAATCTATGTACTATAAATAGTCAAGTTTCCTCATTTGTAAGGGCAGGTGCAATTCCCAAGAAAGATACTTGAAATTTAATACTAAAAGCTTTTGTTGTTTCCTTATTTGTTCTCTCAATCCCCAAAATATCAATACGTTCGCGGGTGAATTTCCTGTTAGGATTTTCTACCCGTAAACAATTGGCGCTAGAAGGAGGGGTGATCCTCGGGCGTTGAGCGAACAAACTTAGGCAATACACGATGGAAATGCTAGAAATAGGTCTTCCGAACACCGCCCCCGCGGGGGAGTCGGTGAGCAGAAATGCCCGCGACAACGGGAGATCCCCTATGATAGAAGGGGGATCAGAAGTTCAACTGCCCCCAATCTCCGAAGAGGAGCACCGCCAATGGGCTATGATCGAAAAACTGAGAGCCGAGCGGCGCGAGCTCATAGAGAGGCAACGGGTCATCGCGGAAAAGCTGGCCGAGGAGGAGAAGAAGGCGAACCTCCAAGAGAGCGAGGTCCCCGACCTCAACATCGAACACTTGCAATCCCCCGAGGAAATAAAGCGGACTATTCAAAAACTGAAAGAACGATCCCGCATTCTAAAGGGAAAAGAGCAGCCGAAAACACCGGAGTTAGGGGGAAGATGTCTGGATGCAGACTTTGAGGAGGAGAACCCCCAACCTGACAATGTCCAGGTGACCATGAAGAAAGCCGGGGGACGCGTTGTCCGCACAATGAACCGAGGTCGGACTCAGGTCGTCAAGGATCCAGATTTAGAACGGCGTTTAAGTGAGATGGAAAAGAAAATTTCCCAGCAGGAGGCCGATCCGAAGAAACGATCAGCTCTGGTTGAGCCACTGACTCTGCGAGTGGAAAGGGCGCGGGCACAGTAGGATATTGCCCCGCTCCTATCTCTGACTTATGATGGGAGGACGGACCCCGAGGTCCATTTGAACAAGTACAATATATATATGGTCGGGCGCGGCGCCACCGACGAGACCAAATGCAAGCTTTTTCCGCTGACACTAGGGGATGCAGCTCACCATTGGTACACCGGGCTCCCTCACAGGTCGATAGATAGCTTCGGAGAGCTAGGGGAAACTTTCATCTCCTACTTCGCCTCGAGAGTCAAGTGTCCAGAAGGGCGGCAACGCCTGATGGGAATCAAGCAGCGGACAGATGAATCCGATGAAGAGTATGTTGAGCGCATCGAAACCATAGTAATGCAAGGAGAACAGGTCGGAGAAGAAGTTTTGGTACACGCCGCAGTCAGCGGGCTGAAGGCCACGTCCGAACTTTTCAAGCCTATGATGAAAGATTACCCCAGAACTTACACGGAATTCCGGCGGAGAGCCGGCGAAGAAATTGCGCAGCAGCGGATCTATGCTCAGCGCATGAAAGAGTTAGAACCCGGGAAGGGTCACAAGGAAGCTGTGGAAAAGAAAGACTGGTCGAAAAAGCCCGGAGGATACAAAGGGTATCAAGGCCCGAAGAAAGGCGAGCAGGGAAATCATAAAGTCGAAGATGGAAATCTGTTAGGGAAGAGTCCCGGGGCGATATTACAAATTTTCATGGAAAACCAGATAAACGCCCTCTTCCCACCGAAACCTTTGTACACGTCCCCGGACAAAAGGAATCCTCGAAAATGGTGTGCCTTCCACGAGGACATTGGACATACAACGGATGAATGCCGCGATCTAATCACGCAACTCCGCCGTTTGTTCGATGAAGGGAAGCTAGGACAGCTGTTGCGGGCACCGAAGAGAGGCCGCGATCAGAATCAAGGCCATCGCCAAGATTACAGGCCGCAACAGCAGCCCCGGCTAGAGGGGCCCCCGATGAACCAAAACTTACTGCCGCCGCCCCCGCCGGTCGGCGGACTCCAGCAGAACGAGTTCCCCCCGGATTTGAACGGAGGAAGGGTAAACATGATCGGGGGTTTGACCCCTATCATCCATAAATCAAAACGACAGCGGAAGGAAGATTTGCGAAAGTGGGAAGGCGTGAACTCAGTAATCCCGTTCAAAGAGCCAACCATAGCCAGGGGCGTGACCATCGCGTTCAATGATCGAGATCGGGAGGGTATCGCCTACCCAAAGGAGGATGCGTTGGTTATCACGACCAAGATTCTGGGAGTTGAGGTCGCGAGGATACTGGTTGACAATGGCGCCCACTGCAATATTATATTTAAGCCGGCATTGGATCAGCTCGGGGACCTGGTCAATTATGTGAAGCCCTATAAGGAGAAACTGAAGGGGTTCGGGAACGTGGTCGTATGTCCGCTGGGAAAGATCACGATGTCTGTGGAGCTGAGGGATCACTGGAATCCGGAAGTGAAGATCACAAGGATGATGGACTTTGTTATTGTTAACTCTGAAAGTGTCTATAATGCTTTCTTTGGGAGGCCGTTTCTCGATGTTTTCGAGGCTGTGGCGTCCTCCCATTATTACTGTGTTAAATTTCCTACCTGTAACGGATCCGTTGGGACCGTGAAGGGGGACCAATATATGGCCAAGAAGTGTTTTGATTACCCTGTTTTTTCCACGAACTACCGATCGATAAATATGCTTGAAGAAAATGACGAACAAGATAACACTGGGGCATTTGGAGATTCCGATCACCAAATTATCGAACAAATAATAATAGACAACGAACAAACTAAAGATAAGAACGAGGAAACTATCCAACGAATAGAACCCGACAAAGAGGATGTTTTAAACTTACAGATATTGCAGATCCTGATCGATGAAGTGCCCGGAGAAATCCAGGAGAATAAACAGGAGGATAAAAGGACGAAAGTCGTGATCGAAGAGAATCCCGATCCCCGTTTAGGTTACGAACCCGAAGAGATCGAGGATCCCCGAGGACCTTCTCAGTTCACGGCGGTTGACGAATTGGAGAGGGTAAAACTAGATCCTAACCGTCCGGATTTGGAAGTGTTCATAGGATCGAGGATCCCAGACAAACTAAAAAATGAGCTGGTAAGTTTTCTGAGAGAGAATACCGATGCGTTCGCATGGTCGCATAGGGATATGGTCGGGATCAGTCCCGAGCATGCTTGTCACCATTTGAAGATAGATCCGGACAAAAAACCCGTGTCACAGAAGAGGAGAAAAATGGGTCCCGAGAAATATGCAGCCTTAGCAGAAGAGGTCAAGAAGTTGGTCGATAACGATCTCGTGACCGAGGCCTCCGAAGAACCCCAGTGGGTCGCGAATGTAGTTTTGGTGAAGAAAACTAATAATGCCTGGAGGTTGTGTATCGATTTCACCGATTTAAACAAAGCCTGCCCGAAAGATTATTTCCCTCTCCCGCATATAGACCATTTGATCGATAGTGTTGCCGGGCATGCAATATTCTCAAACTGCGATTGCTACGCGGGTTATCACCAGATTCCCATGGCCGCTGAGGACATGGAATGTACATCTTTCTACACCGATAAGGGCATCTTGTGCTGGAAGCGGATGCCTTTCGGATTAAAAAATGCGGGGGCAACCTACCAGCGACTGGTCAACAAAATGTTCGCCGAACAGATCGGGGACACAATGGAGGTATACGTGGATGATATAATTATCAAGAGCAAAAGCGAGGAAGATCATGTGAAGGATCTGTCCACGGCGTTCGCGATTTTAAAGACTTATAACATGAAGCTGAATCCGAAAAAGTGTCACTTCGGGGTGTACGCTACCAAGTTCCTAGGACATATAGTCCACCAGCGGGGAATAGAGGCAAACCCCGAAAAGATCGACGCGATCATGAACTTAAGGGAGCCCAGATGCCTAAGGGACGTGCAGAAATTGACGGGATGTTTAGCGGCATTAAGCAGGTTTATCCCCCGACTTGGGGATAAAAGCAGGCCTTTCTTTAAGGCCATTAAAAATCAAAAATTCCAGTGGGGAAAGGAGAGTCAAGAGGCATTTGAGAAATTAAAAGAGCATCTGAGAGATCCCAGAATCCTGTCTAAGCCTTTGTCCGGAGAGAAGCTCTTTCTATACCTAGCGGCGTCCGAGCACGCCATGAGTTCGGTGCTCGTACGAGCAGAAGGGCAGATTCACCACCCCATTTATTTTGTCAGCCAAGCACTCCATGACGCGGAAACCCGATATACCCCTTTGGAAAAGTTGGCTTATGCTCTAGTCATGAGTGTCCGGAAGCTCCGGCCATATTTTTTCGACCATCCGGTGGAAGTTTTGACCACCATGCCCCTGAGGCAAGTCCTACAAAGGCCAGATACGAGCGGGAGGTTATTAAAATGGAGTCTGGAGGTCGGACAATATGATATCACGTATGCTCCCCGCACCGCAATCAAAGGGCAAGTCCTAGCTGATTTTATCGTCGAATTAACTTTCCCAAAGATTGTCCCCGCGAGCGATTTCCCGCCGTGGAAATTGTACGTGGACGGATCGTCGAACAGTTCCCATGCCGGGGCTGGAATAGCGTTAGTTGGGCCCGAGGGGCAATCTTTCGCACACGCCATCAAGTTTGAGTTCGCAGCGACCAACAACGAGGCAGAATACGAGGCTTTGATTGCGGGTCTAAACCTAACACTAGCGGTGGGAGCCCAACATGTCCATATCTTCATGGACTCCCTTTTGGTGGTGAACCAGATTAAAGGCGAATACGAGACAAGATGTGAGAGGATGGAGAAATATTACGAGCACGTTTTGGCCTTGTGCGAGAAATTCCCTAAGATCTTCATCGAGCAGATTCCACGAGAACAAAACTCACAAGCAGATGCTCTCTCGAAGTTAGCTTCATCTGAAGGAGTCGCGGACATAACAAATGTCATTATCACAAGTCAGGCGAATTCGGCCATAGAGGAAAAACTAGACCTGATGATAATTGACCGGGGGGAAAGTTGGATGGACCCCATAAAGGCGTACTTAACCACTGGAGAACAACCCGAAGATAAAGTGGAAGCCAGACAATTGAGGATCCGGTCGGCTAGGTACACCTTGATCGGAGATGTTTTGTACCGGCGAAGCGTTTTCTTACCACTGCTGAAGTGCGTAACGCCCTTGGAAGGGCAAAGAATTTTCAGTGAGATACACGACGGGGTGTGTGGAAACCACGCAGGCGGGCAGTCGCTAGCGCACAAAACTGCCCGCCAAGGGTATTACTGGCCCACCCTAAGGAAGGATGCAATCCGCTATGCGAAAAAATGCCATCGCTGCCAAATCACTGCTCCTATCATCCGAACACAGCCTGAATATCTGAACTCAATCTATAGCCCGTGGCCTTTTGCCTCATGGGGAATTGACCTCATCGGCCCACTACCCACAGGGCCGGGAGGAGTAAAATATGCAGTGGTGGCCGTGGATTACTTCACCAAATGGGCCGAAGCAGAACCATTAAAGACAATCGATCAGAGAGCCATCATTCGTTTCATTTGGAAAAACATTATCTGTCGGTTTGGGATCCCGCATACGATCACATCGGACAACGGGAAGCAATTTGACGGGCAGGAGATAATGGAGTTTTTCGATAAATGGAAGATCAAAAAAGCTTTCTCTACACCCTACCACCCCCAGACGAACGGACAGGTGGAGGCGGTTAACAAAATTCTGAAACACACTATCAAAGCCAGAATAGAGGAAAGACAAGGGAGATGGGCGGCGGAACTGCCCGATGTATTGTGGTCGTATAGAACGACCAGTAAGGCTGCCACGGGGGAAACTCCATTTGCCTTGGCATATGGAGCGGAAGCTGTGATCCCATCCGAAATTGAAGTCCCTAGCCACAGGACCTCCCAGGAAATGAACGATAATAACGACCAGGCTCTACGTTTGGAGTTAGATTTCTTGGAGGAAAAAAGGCTAAATTCTGTTCACAGGAACGCAGCATCAAAACAAAAAGCGGAGAGGTTTTTTAACTCCAAAGTAAAAATTCGGAAATTCATGCCCGGAGATCTGGTTCTAAAGCGGATAATGGGCCCGAGCACTGGGGCGCTGGGCCCAAATTGGGAAGGACCGATGCGTGTCAGGAAACATGTGCAGAATGGTGCTTACGAGCTCGAACACCTAAATGGAGTGGCTGACCAATATCTGTGGAATGCTTTGTATTTGAAGAAGTATTTCCAGTAAACCGACCAATGTAATGTTTTGACGTGAGAACGTTTGTTCGATTTGAGAAATAAAAAACGATCACTTTTCCTTTGTCATTTATAAGATTGCAAATCCTTACTTTTCGGAGGTCGCCGAGCCGGACAGGCAATGGACTGTCCAACCACTCGGGCCAAAGAAAAAAAAAGACTCCAGAAAAAGATAAGGACAAATCCTTACTTTTCGGAGGTCGCCGAGCCGGACAGGCAATGGACTGTCCGACCACTCGGGCGACAAAGAAAAAAAAAAGACTCCAGAAAAAGATAAGGACAAATCCTTACTTTTCGGAGGACGCCGAGCCGGACAGGCAATGGACTGTCCGACCACTCGGGCGACAAAGAAAAAAAAAGACTCCAGAAAAAAGATAAGGACAAATCCTTACTTTTCGGAGGACGCCGAGCCGGACAGGCAATGGACTGTCCGACCACTCGGGCGACAAAGATAAAAAGAGACTCCAGAAAAAGATAAGGACAAATCCTTACTTTTCGGAGGACGCCGAGCCGGACAGGCAATGGACTGTCCGACCACTCGGGCGACGAAAACGAGAAATCTCCAGAGGATTAAAAATTTTTAGTTGTGAAAATCGTCGATCTGAGTTTAAATTTTCAAATTACGTGCGCAAGCATTCAAGGCGACCGTTCTTGAAATCGTGTACATACGTTTGATTAGAGGTGCGCTATCTTTCTAACACCATTTATGAGTTAACAAAATAAATAGCGGAAATAAGACAATCCAAACGAGGAGGGAAAAGGAAAATTCCATAAAAACGTCACCGGGCAGAAACCGGGATTACAAAAGATGAACCAAAAATAAAAACAAAAACAAACAGGGATCTTCAATGGAAGTCCGGGTCGACCACCAGCAAGAACTCCGAGTCGAACACCCGAACAGAAAACCCATCAGTGGGGTGGTAGAGGAAGCGAACGTGCCATCCATGGCGGATACGCGACTCCCTAACAAACTCCTCCCAGCCTGACCCGAACACGGTTATGAAGCCGTGACGGCGTTTCAGCTCGAACACCCATAATTTCCTCCTCACGTCGGTCATAAGAACAAAGTAGCCCAGGCGCACTCCGACCAAATCAGTGAAGACGGGCGGCAGCGGAAGCCTCTTGCTATGCCACCTGGAGGAGAAGAGCAGGTCCACGCGGCAAGAACCATCAGATTTGGCGGACACACGAGCCATTTTCCAGCGAACAGATAAAATTTACTATAGCGATTTCAAGATCGATGAAGTGAAAATGAATGAAGGAAGAACTGATATTTATAAGCGCGGTTTTTTCCCCACCTAGGGAAGTGGAATCGACACCGTTTCCCTGAAAAGGTATTTCAGAAGACCTGAACCGACGCAAAGAGCATCTGTCAGGTGCGCAGAACCTCGTTTGGTGCAATTGGCATATGGAAAGTCGCGTCGTGCCTTTCGCGCGTGTTAATGGTGATTTGACGTTTAAAGTCATAACAGTTGATGCCCCCGTAAAGCGAAAAAAATACGAAACCGAACACGGATACCCGGACACTGGGGCATTTCGGTCCGCGTTCTGGTCGCGGACCGAAATAAGTGAACTCGTGAACACAAAAAGAAAACGCTATCGCTAACAAGAAAGTAAACAACCCGATAACAAATTTTTTGATACATAAATGTCAGATATAAGTTTCGAATCATGAAAAGAGATACAACATAACAGTTTTGGATGCATAAACGCCAAATGTAAGTTTCGAATCATAAAATAGAAATATAACACAACAGACATCATTCGAATGAAAATGTTCGGGGAGCAGACAGAAAGAAGGGCACTAAATATTTTCAAGCACCATGCCCGGAGGTGCCCGCGTCAGCGTCCTTTGGGATTTCACCAATCTTTTTCTCATTCTCCTTCGCCACCGGAGCTTGCTTCTTGAGGGGACGACAGAACTGGCCTTTGTTCGGCCACCATGCGAAGTCGAGACCCAGATCTTCAATTAAATCCAAGGCGTCGATAGGGAGGTCCGGGTGGATTTTGTTGTCCGCAACAAATTTCTTGAAACTGTCCATCAGGACATCGATTTTCTGTCCACTCCGGGTCAGATCTCTCAAGCAATCGCAAAAGGCGCAGCAATATATCCAATCTCCGTAGGTGATCAAATTTGTGGCCGGATGCTCCTTCCTTTCCTTATCGGCCACCTTGAAGGCTTCCACTTCTTCCTCCAAAGTTTTGATCACCTCATCCTTTTCCTTCAAGGCGATCAAAGCAGTCTTCCCCGTTTGCGTTTTGTCAGCAAGGTCAGCCCGAACAGAATCCAGCTCACGCTGCACCTCTCGGAAATTCTCTTCGTGCTCGCTTTCCCTCTTGACGGAAGCCTCAACTTCTGCTCTCAACCCGACCACAATTTTTTCAAGATGGGCCACCTCAGACTTGGCATTTTTGGACTCTTCCTCCAGCTGTCTGGTCTTTTCGACCTCTTCACGGTGAAGCTCTTTCGTTTTAGCGATCACCACCATCATCTTATCATACTCCTCTTTGAGCGAAGAGGGAGCTGCCTCCGGCACTTGGGACGCGCTCTCCACAGCCCCGAGCAGGGAGTATATCAGGAAGGAAAGCCTGGACGCCGCGATCATGGTCAAGTAGCCCGTCTCCTTAGGATGCTGGCGGATATATTCTGGATGTTTGCACCAGTCGCGAGGAACCCCATCGATCGCTTTTTTGATGCGATCAGGAACATTATCCAGAGACGGGGGAAATTTAGATGATTCAAAGGACTTCAAGAAGTCCGAAAAATCCGTATCCCCCGGCCTGAACCTGAAATCATAAAATCTTTTAGAGGTTGGCACATCATGAAAATCAAGGAATTAAGGGCGATCCTCAAGACACTTACATGTTCGGGAGCCGCGAGCTGCTCGCCGTGTGCAAGGACGGATTAAAGGCCAGAGTAACGTCGGGATTGGGCGGTGCGGTGGCACGGTCTCAGTCCTTTTCGGACTCGTCGCGGGAGAGATCATGGTATGCCGGGGAGTTTCGTCGCGAGCGGACTCATAATCATCAGAAAGGATCGGCGAAGAGGATGTCTCCATGCTTGCCCGATGATGCTTGTCCGCAGGAGGGGAAGTCTCTTTCCGACCTTTCCTTTTCCTCGAGAGTTTCTCGGGCGCCGCGCCCGCCATCTACGCGACCGTTTCTTTCTTTTTCTCATCTCTCGAGCTTTTCTTGCTCCCGAGCAGTGCAGACAGACGAGTGTTCATATTTTCCGAGCTGGCTCCGGTTGGAGGATACTTGTATCGAGGATACCTGCGAGCTATAAAAATGCGAATACCATTACAGCAAAGTTATGCCCGAAGAAAATAAGACAAGTAGATAAAATGACTCGTAATAACGCGAGGGCACGGACTC
This sequence comes from Euphrasia confusa, assembly GCA_954870475.1. NCBI lineage: Eukaryota > Viridiplantae > Streptophyta > Magnoliopsida > Lamiales > Orobanchaceae > Euphrasia > Euphrasia confusa. Next base: position 2,487,925 of record OX940965.1, read on the forward strand.
ACTAATATAATCATTTTCCGCATTCTGAGGAATACTAATAAAGCGTGAGGAACGGATGCGATCAGCACTAATCCACTGCCCGAACATCAACCAATCATCGGGCATGCCTAATATTCTCTCCAACACGACCAGGAAGTCCCAACTCAGGTCCGCTATGAGCGGAGGTTGGGGTCCTAAGAAGGATAAAGTAATGGTCGGAACGAATAACAACTAATATAAAACACTACTAAAGGAAATACAAATTTTTTACTAACGGGTGCGAGGAGTCTGATACTCAGCACTCAATCGATAGTTGATCGAGTTCCATGCGCCACTAACAAAGAACCATTCTTCCCACCACGATTCTCTCTTGTCAGGTAGGTCCCAGATAATGCTTTGACGGGATTTCAAGTAGTGGTCGCCGCTAGTCCTCACCGCCTGACGGACTAATAAGGTGGTAAACTCCACAGGAAGTAACCCTCTATATAGATCAATAAGAGGGTGGAAAGAGAGATCAATAAGAGCCAAGAGTTTGGCGTCAGTTGCATAGGAGCAACACCCCACTCAAGGACTGCCCGGGCAAGATTATCGTGAATAGGGAATCGGAGACCGCTCCGCATCATATCATAGTTTATGGCGACCATCCCCTCAGGAGGACGATCGGCCCGATCAAACTTGTTCGGACAATATAGGTGGACGTCAGAAGGGATCTCCCATTCTGCTCTTCGCGATTGAAGGTCGGCGTCACACACTTTACTCACCCGAGTGCCAGCTTTAAAAGCGCTGATCGGCGGTTCTTCAGTCGGAAGATCTGTACGGGGTACGTACGTATAAGGGTGATCAACCAGATAGGTTTCGTAAGAGAAGTCAACTGGAGGGCCCCGAAAACCAGCGACCAGTTTTGCGAACAGTTCATAATCGGGATGCACAGTCTCTGAGAACCAGTCATTCTCTTCATCTTTAGATAACGGGAACGGGTCCATCACGCTAGCAGACGGAAACCGCTCGGGCAGAGCTAATAAGTCTGAGGACAGGGGAGATAAAGTCCTCGGAATATCAATAAATGAGGGAAGAATCACGGTTTGGATGTAATCAGAGTCGTATTCGGGAGTCGAGGATTCACTAGACATCGACCAAAACAGAATTCTTTAACAAAATTACGGACAAGTGTATACTTACAGGATCTATAAAAGATCTAAGAGTCCGTGCCCCCGAGCAAGAATAAAAAATAAAGAGGCAGTAAGGGTTGATGATGCGTACCCGAACAAGAGAGATCAGAGGTAGAGATCAGATCGCACGATTTCTTGCGGAAGTTGGCCAAAAGTATTTCCAAGTACCCCATCTCTCATATATATAGTGAGGGATGGCGGCAAAGGTTTCTGAATATGAAATTCAAAATTTAAAAATCTCTGACAGTTGAAAGGACGTTTACACAAGTACCAAGGAAGCGGCTTTTCAAATTCTTTAAACCGGCGGCTGTTGAAGCTTGGACCGACCGACTAAGGGGGCGAAACGGTCCATCTTTTCCGAGCATAACATTTCAACTCCGCGGGGACTCCGTAAAATACTTATCCTCGGGGGGCATTTGTTGTTCCCCATTTTCGCAAAGCCCATTATGATCGGATTACGGCCCAAGTTCGGATCCAACCGGAGATGACTCATTTAACGAGTAAACAAAAGACCCGGCCAGCGACCACAAGCGATCATTACAGCGTAAAAACCTAGCACCATCGAACACCTTTAATATGGATACACCGCGAACACGTTCAACCACTTCGTGATCCTCCTGTTCGTAGAAGCTCCTCCGCGGCATGTCACGTTAGAACTTTTCTGTTCTCCAAGTCGCATGTCCCCTCGGAGATGAGTATGATTCGATCTCCAGAGCCGGCGATTCTCAACTCATTCTAAGGATGCTTGGATAGCGGCTCAACATAAAGAATTAACTCGTTCAAGCTGGACCGGATCGAGGGCAAAAGAGAGGCATCATATTACGGGGGTATAAAGGAGATCTTCCCCTAAGACAAGGGGTAATATGTGTAATTATCATAGGAAAAGCCCATGTAATCTAGGCCCAAGCCCAAGTATAGAAACCCTAATCTATGTACTATAAATAGTCAAGTTTCCTCATTTGTAAGGGCAGGTGCAATTCCCAAGAAAGATACTTGAAATTTAATACTAAAAGCTTTTGTTGTTTCCTTATTTGTTCTCTCAATCCCCAAAATATCAATACGTTCGCGGGTGAATTTCCTGTTAGGATTTTCTACCCGTAAACACACTCGTCTCCAGATCATGGGCCTTCGCCCGGTCAACCCGACCGATCATCTTCCTCGACGAAGATCGCGTTCCGTTACCTATCCTCGCGGTCATCGCAAACAAGACATTCAAAAGGTACGAGGAATCCAATCTCCCCATCCACACTTTCCGGCTATGTCTTAATCGCCAATGGTACGTTACTCCCCCCGAGTGGATTTCCAAGGCATTGAAATTGGGAGCCTCCGACATCACCATCCGAGTCAACAAGAACCGAAACTTCCACGTTCCCATGGCTGAAATCTTCGGGTCCGAAAACGTTGTCAGGTTATGTCTTGAGGATTTGATAATCAGTCGACTGAAGGTGGTCAAATGTTCAGGGCTCGAGTCCCTCGCGTTAACCCTAGTGGATTTATCGCTCGATTCCTTTCGTACCATAATCTCGTCCTGCCCCTCGATCGAACATTTATCGTTGATTTCGCCTAGGTTTAAATTTTCTGATGACGAGCCGAGTGCACAATTACGAAAAATGTATCTGACGACGATCAGCCATCACAAACTAACTTCTCTAGCTCTGTGCCACGTTGAGTTGGAACAATTGCGAACATTGTTTCTGCGTGATTTGTCGTCAAAGTTTCCCGTCCTGAGAGAGCTAACCATAGCAATCGACGAGCACGTCTTCCAACAAGCATACGAGATACGTGTGATCTCGAGCCTTTCATTAGAGATTTTCAATTTTAGGTTGACTGGTGGTGGTGGAAAATCTTTTTGTCCAGAGGATTTGCGGAGAGTCGAGCTTGATCTCCCGAGTATTCGTAAGTTTACGTTTGAGGGTTCGTGCATGCCTAAGATGTGGCTTAGACCAACACTAGAAGATCAACGGGAGGACTTCCATGTATCGATGAGTCACCGTGGCCATCCCAGTACTACGTGGTTCAGACAGATGTGTAAATTCTTAACAAATCTGGAAAGGTCAAACATACATCTCACTCTCCATGTGCGTGGTTCTAGGTTTAGCTCCGATTACAAAGTGCTAGGGATCAAAGGTTTGAACGCGCGCAAAGTGAAGTTTCTGTCGATTTACACGGAGGAAGGTCTTGGGTCGGAGTTTTTTAACTCTCTTTTGGATGGAATGTTTTGGGTATGTCGACCGAAGATGGTTACTCATTACGCTGATCCTTCTTATAGCGATACCTATCGGAGTTCGGATGATCATAATTATAGGAAGATCACAAACAATGGTTTATTGCTTTGTCGGGCGCTTCAACTTGGAATGGAGAAAAGTGCTTTAAGCTGGGAAAACCGATGGACGAAGCATGGGTTGTGTGGTCCCAAAGAAGTACATGCGCAGGAGCTCAAAGAGGAGGTGTGGATGCCGCAGACAATAGATTCGATATTAGACGATTCAACAAGTGAGGAAAGAGTAGTTCGCTTTAAATTGAAATGGAAACGTCGACGATGGTAGATGATTCAACAAGTGAGGAAATAATAGTTCACTTCCAAATTGAAATGGGAACCTTAATCACGTAATACATGTTTGTTATGTTGTCAGAGTACTTTCCATGAATTTTATCTGAATTAGTATGTGTACGCTTCTAGCTATGATTTCATATATGTAGGAGGGTGTATTGGTTTTAGCAGAGTGCTTTCAATGAATTTTATCTGAATTAGTATGCGCTTCCAGCTATGATTTCATATATTTTAATAACAAGCGGGAAAATTGTATTTTAATATATGTATTTTGTTACTAAACTTTGACTTTTTAAAGCTCAGTATCTGAAGCACTTTCATACGATTTTGGCTTCCAGCTATGATTTCATATATTTTAATAACAAGGGAAAATTGTATTTTAATATTTTTATTTTGTTACTTAGGGGTGTTCATATTTAGGATCGGAATCGGACCGGTTGGTCCGGTTCGGTCCAGACCGGTAAAATTTCGGTCCGGTTTTAGGAACATGGAATTTTACAATTCCGGTTTCCGGTCCGATTCTGGTTAAAAACCGGAATTTACCAGTCCAGACCGGATTAGACCGGATACATTTAAATATATATTTTTAATAATATATAACCTATGAAATTTATTTTTATAAATTGAATAAAATTATAAAATTATATATTTTTACTTATATAACAAAAAAAATTAATAAAGTACAATTATTTTGACATTACTTACATAAAAAATATATTTATAAAAAATTATAAATTTTTTACGTACTAAAAAAATTAACATTACATTAAATTAATGAAATTTTAAAAATATATCTATTATTTTAATTATATTTTTTATATAAATAAATAATATATATTTATTTAAAAAATAATCCGGTCCAATCCGGTTAAAAACTGGACCGAACCGGAATTTTCTGGTCCAAGACCGGATCGGACCGAAATTTTTCGGTCCAGTTTTCGGGTCTTACTTCTATTGAAATTCGGTTCCGGTCCTATCTGGTTCCGATCCGGTTTTGGACCGATGAACACCCTTATTGTTACTAAACTTTGAGTTTTTAAAGCTGAGTATCTGAAGCACTTTCATACGATTTTGAACGGAATCAACGACATGTGATAATCATGTGACTTTCAATCCCAAGTGGTGCCATTTGATTGGCTCGGGCCAGAGTAAATTACGTTTTTTTTCCCTATAAGAGCATCTCCAGTGGTGAGTTTAAGTATTGAGTGATAAGTAGGCTACGTGTGCGCCAACTCATTTTTTTTCTACTTTTACCCAAGAAAACTTTTAACTCATCCAACAGTTCTACCCAAAAATAAATTTTAATGGTCCCACCACTTACTTACTTTATATTATTTATTTATTATTATATTTAAATAATAATAATAATAATAATAATAATGGTAAAAGTAAAAACAAATGGTTTTTAGATGAAATAAAATAAATATTTAATATTTCATATAATTCATGATTAAAATAAAAATATCACAAAAAATAAATTTAAAATAAAAATAAATACTGCATTTAATAAATCAATAAATCAATAATATTTCAAAATTTTTAATTTTAATTAATTTTTATATTAAATAAAAACTGTTTTTTTAATGGGGGAATTATGTATCGAGGCACCTCTAACAGTAGTATTATATCTACTACCTATATTTTTTCCTAATTCTGATATAGGGCAGTGTTCCATTATTAACCTTTTCAATGTACTTCGTATTAATTAAAATAACTACTTATCAAAACCTAATATAAAAAAAATATATTTCTAATATATCTCGTTCAAATTTTCCACAAAACTACGGTAAAAATCTTATTATAACATGCCACTCGTTTATTCCTTACTACACACTAAACTATGGGAGCCGAGGGTTGCAAATCACTCCCATAATATACATGGCCTGGAGACGAAAACCCTACTCACACCCCACAAAATACTATTCAATATTATTATCATTTTAGATTATTGTTAAATTTTAGTTATTTGTTCATAACAATCAATTCATTGAATATATATAAAAAGTGAAATACCACAACAATTTCCCATAGAAACAATACAAGAAATTTATATCTAACATAGATATTAAGAAGTTAATAGAAATCAAATACAAAAAACTTATCATAGATATTAAAAAGTTGATAGAAACCAAATACCAAACTAAAAATATCATAGATATTAAGAAGTTGTCATGAATATCATGTAAAATAATATTATAAAAATCTATCATAGATATGAAAGATTTCTCATAAATATCAGATAATTAAAAATTAGAAATAGATATACAAAAATAAGTACAAAGAAAATTAAAACTATCATAGATATAGACCAATATTAAAATCAAAACAAACTATCATAGTACTAGCAACTAAAATTAATTTGAAAACGACAACTATAATATAAATACATAGATATAGACCAATATTAAAATCAAAACAAACTATCATAGTACTAACAACTAAAATTAGTTTGAAAACGACAACTATAATATAAATACATATGTACCCAAATTACTAATGCAAATATATTTTGTTTGCGCAATATATTTTGATATTATATACATATTGCGCAAATATATTTTACAAAATATATTATTGCGCAAATATATTTACATCTTACGCAAATATATTTATATATATTTAGTAACGCTTAATATTAGTGAATATTAAATAAATTAATATGTGTTACCGTAATATTATTTACAAAAATCGTTTAATATTATCGTAAGGATATTTACGACTTTATACATTTAAAAAAATGCCCCTACTTAAGATTTAAAGAATACAAATACCCTAATAAATAAAAAAGTAAAAAATATACAACCCTTAAAAATGAGGTGAAAAATAATGGGTGTTCAAAATAATATTAAAAACCAATCTGCCCGATACCCTAATATTACCTATTTTAATTAATTTTTATATTAAATAAAAACTATTTTTTAATTAATTTTTATATAAAATAAAAATACAAATAATTTAACGTTAAAATTTTAACTATTTCAAAAAATTTAATTTTAATTAATTTTTATATAAAATAAAAATACAAATAATTTGAGTTAAAAATTTAATTAGTTCAAAATTCTTATTTTTTTTATTAATTTTTATATAAAATTTAATTAGTTCATAATTCTTATTTTTTATTAGTTTTTATATAAAATACAAAATAATGTTAAAATATAAAATAATTTTTAACGCTGAAATAATAATAATAATAATAATAATAATAATAATAATAATAATAATAATAATAATAATAATAATAATAATAATAATAATAATAATAATAATAATAATAATAATAATAATAATAATAATAATAATAAAATAATAATATTATTTTTTATCTCTACCCGTGTAGAAGTTCTTCTACCTTGAACTTTTAGAGGCTTCTAATCTTAACACGTCAGCGCACCTCCAATGATTTCTACCTCGTTTTTTGGTGAGAGGTAGAAGTACAGATAGACTTTTACCTCACCATTGGAGATGCTCTAAAGCATTTATTTCTTTTAATCCCATTTTTTCTTTTTTTTTTTCTTTTTTGAATCTCCATAAAGAATTCTAAAACTATATGAATTCGCGAAAAAAAACTAAATTGAAGAAAAATAATGAAATTGTCAGAGCACAACAAATTAATCATCTAATTACTCATCTCATGTTCATGCCCGAGCATCGACATAAGTATGCAATTAAGGAAAAAAAATTGGACAAAAAATTAAAGAAACAGGGCTCTCAAAGTATTTCTCGTCCGATTTTTCAACAAAAATATTATGATCCAAAAATCTCCAAATTCGTATCTTCTGTTAGTGTGTAGTTCTTCCTAGTTCAACATAGAACATCGTTGTTCTTGTTTGAACTACGTTGAACTATATACACTTTGTTTTTGTAGTAACTTCATATTTTATGTTTGGATGTTTTAAACTCATTAATTCATACAAGTCTGCTAGGTCAACGTGGAACTAGCTGAGTAAACTGCGAAATTAACAAGTGGCTCAATGCGTGACCACTACATGGTGTTGGAGTTGTGTACTTAATGTCTAGATTTAAGTAACGGAAACTCCCGATCCATTGCCATTAATCTATTTAATTAAATAAACAATTATTTGCGTTTAATTATTTATAATTAAATATATGCAAATTATAGTCCTGGATTTCATACGTTGTAGTTAGTATGGTGTCCATGGGCGCACAGAAGATCATACTATCGGTTACTCGTATTTAATCGAACAGTTGCTCACGACCTAGATGGACACGGACCAATCCATCGGTATAGTCGTTGTGTGAGAGAGAAAATAATTTATCTTAATTATTTTATCACACTTGTACACTTAGTGTATTGGGCGGATCGCTTGAGATTTATCGATTAGCATTGCCTTGGATAATCGATTTAAATCTCAGAGTATTTTATTCTTAATCCCCGATACTATTGCGGGTGTGTATATTTAATATAAGTGACTTTGATTTTCCAAAGGAATTGACCGGTTTAATTACTGGGTCAATTACCGGTTAAGTTGGGTCACTATATTTTATATATGGCATGCCGTGAATACTTGACGGGAAGGTGTATCCCTTAAGGGTTGATAATATCCCCGAGATGAGTTCATAAGGAATTATTATGTAAACCCTGCAGGTGGATTTGTTCCGCATAATAATTAAGGTTGAATGGTACTAGTCTCGGATATATAAGAGATGAATAAATTAATTAGCAATAAATTAATTTTATTCATGGATATTTATATCTTAAATACACGGAATAAATAATACTACCGGAGAAATATTATTTGATATAATATGGTTTAATATTGGGAGTGCAATTAATTTTATATAGTGGAAAATAGAATTAATTAATATTAATGGATTAATAAATTTGGGCTTGGGCTCAATTTAATCATTAATATTGGAAGCCCAATATTCCACCTCCTTAAGATCCCCTACGTAGCCTATAAATGCACTACATGGTCTTCTCTATTCTCATAACTTGAAGATCACAATTCTAGAGAGAGAAAGTAGAGAGGGAGATCCATGGAGTTCGGAAGACCGTCGCCCACTCGACGTTCGAGCTAGTGCAAGGAATACGTGGGAAGGCCTCAAGGTCTTCATAGATCTCGTTTCTCCGTACAACGAGAACAAAGGTAAAATCGTTGAACCCCCTTCGATGATTTTAATAATTAATTCGTTGTATACACATGAACGAAGATCCGAGGGACGAACCCGCTGACGGGGATAGACCGGGCGGTGGTGGTCGAAGACCACCGGACCGCCGGCGATCTAGGGATCCCCGCCGGGATCGCACGCACATGAGACCCTCGGCTGGACGCCGAGGGCGGGCGGTCAAAACCCTAGGGTTTGACCGCCGGGTGCAACCAACGAGGACCCTCGGCTGGACGCCGAGGGTGGCGGTCGAGCCTCAAGGCTTCGACCGCCGGCAGCGCACAAGGACCCCGGCTGGACGCCGGGGATGCGATCGAGCGCGTGCTCGATCGCGTGGGGTGGCGGGCTGGTGCCGCCGCTGCTCGCACGGCGAGCAGCCCCCTCCTCCGCGGACGGCGAGTCGCCGGACTCGCCGTGGGGTTGCCGTGAGTAACCCCGGCGATCGCGTTGTGCGATCGCGATCCCCATGCGGGGGATCCGGCTGGACGTGCGCGGCTTCGGCCCGACGATGCGTTCGGTCGGAACCCCAGCTCGTGTGGTGGTTCGCGTGTACTCCGGCGAAGGGATTTTGATCGGGGTTATGTTTCCGCTATTCCGTTAACCCCGGGATATCGATTTCCAACACATGGAAGCTGCTCATCAGCATGGAACAAGCGGACTTGGGTTCTACAAACAACATGGAGTTCATCAGTGCGTCAACGTGGAACTTGCTATTTCATCAACGTGGATCAGGATAGATTGCATGTTCACCAACGCACTACCAACTAGAGAGTTCAAGGCTTACCGTGTTGACCTTGAATCAGAGCTAACATATTGACGGACGCGGAGCAAGCATAGCTACACATAGAGCTGGACGATTGACTGTTAAGGAATGAAGCCAGCTATGGGTGTGACTAGAAGACTTCGCTAGAAGGATTTTAGTTTAGTGAATAATGCTAAGTATACCAGCTATTCCCGCCACTAGCTCGAAGCACGAAGCCACGCTAGTATGGGAGTGCGTAGAGCAGGGTTCGTCAAGTACGGAAAAATGGAATCCCGAATATTCCATGAAGATGCTTTGGGCTCAGCCCATTAAGCGTGAATTCCGGAAACCCAAATTCTCGACACCTATAAATACCGGGCTGTTGGAATTCACTATTCACACATTTATTTGACATATTCTAGAGAAAGAAATATTTTAGACCGAGAGACTTCGCTAGAAATCTCCGGCCATACCCTCTGGTTAGTCTTTGTAGTACGCGTCGCTAGATTAGTTCTACATAGACTTAGTTTTTTGCCGTGCTGACTTTTCTACAAGATTCGCTAGAATTTTTTTTTTTTAGATGTTTTTTGTAAGTGGTTCCACCCATTACAAGATATATAAAAGATTTCTTTTAGAATCTCCAAATTGTGTTAAGTATTCCTACTCTACCTTACACATTCCAGCTGTAGGTAGAACCAAGTAGAATTTACACAATTTAATCTTCTTCTTACATATCACAAAGCGAAAAGGAGGGAGACACAGAACAAATCCGAAATTCCTGAGGGTTGGTAAGACGAGAGCTCGACAATCTTGGGAATTATGAATTAGGGTTTGAGGTTGTCCTCAATTATATATTTGAGAATTTGTCGGTTTTTTAATCAAGGAAAGTGCGTATTATTTTCACGTAAGCACTTCGGCGAGATTTTACGCCACGTATGAGATCACGTGCTTCTTTCGTGCTCTTTTTACGCTTTTTTCACCGAAAAGGACTGAATGTGATTTTCGTCTAACTTGCGGGACATTTTGTGGAATCAACTTAACTTATAGGTCTTTTTGTGATATTACCCTTTAGTAAATATAATACTTTAGTCAAGTATCACTAAAAAAAATAGTTGAGAACACCGACTTAAAACTGTTGGAGAAAATACATTAAGCTTTACCTAATCCTATTTATTAGGTTTCTAGTACAGCTTTATTATTTAGGGCTTTGTCTTTTAGCTTGTTTTCTGTTATAGCTACGTGGCTCAATCTCCTTCGTAGATTGGAATAGGTTGTAGGGTTTTGGCTCTATATAAACCCTCACTATCATGTAGCAGCTTTTCAGCTCATCATCTTCCAATAATGGAAATCATTCAATATCCTTTCTGCATATTTATTTGAGCTCGTTTGTTTCTTTATTAAACACTCACATGGTATCAGAGCTTGCAGGTTGACCACCATATGTTTTTTTTATTCCCAGCTTTTAATCTGTGATAAAGGATGAGTCTTGATCAGTCTGCGACGTCCGGTTCTCAGCTGCACACAACCAGTGGTGTTCTTATTCATCCACAACTAGAGCTGGGACTTGGGCTGGGCCGGGCCAGCCCGGCCCGACCCATCGGGCCACTACAAATTTATGGACCCAGCCCAGCCCGGCCCGAAATATTCGGGCCTGAATTTTTAAGGCCCAGCCCAGCCCCTACTGGGCTGCCGGGCCACCGGGCCGAATTGGCCCGGTAATTTTAAATAAAAAATAATAAAATAATAATTTAAAATAAAATTATTTATATTTTTAATACAAATTAATTATTAAATTTACTAAAAATACAAAATAAATGTATAAAAAAATTAATATTAAAAAATATAATAAAATTTATATAAAATATAATTATAATATTAGTTAAATTAATAATAAAATCAATATTAAATTAATATATTAAACAAATAATATTTAAAAAATATAAATATTAAAATTTAAAAAAATAATTAAAAATATTCGGGCCGGCCCAGCCCATCGGGCCAAAAATGGTGTTGGCCCATTTGGCCCATCAGCCCATCGGGCCGGGCCAAAGAGGCCCGAAATATTTTGGGCCTCAAAATTCATGGCCCAGCCTGGCCCATTGGTCGGGCCGGCCGGGCCGGCCCATCGGGCCGGGCTGGAATTCCCAGCTCTATCCACAACATCAGCTAATCTCCATTAAACTTAATGAAGATAATTATCTGTTGTGGAAAATGCAGATTCTCACTGCCATCAGAGGGTATGGTCTGGAGAATTTTCTGTTTCAACATGAACAACCGGAGAAACTCATCCTCAACACAGAAATGGATAAAATGGAGCCAAATCCTGCATATCAACACTGGTGTAGACAGGATCAATTGCTGGCTTCTTGGCTTCTCTCTTCTCTAACTGAGAGCTTGATGGTAATGATGGTAGGTCTGCAATCCTCGGCTCAGATCTGGGAAGCCCTAGATCTCAACTTCAGCTCTCAATCTGCTGCTAAGAAGATGCAATATAAGTTGCAACTGAGCTCTATCAAGAAGGGTAGCCTATCTGTGAGAGATTATCTCAATAAGGTGAAGACTTTCTGTGATTTGCTGCAATCTGCAGGTCATTTCATCTCTGAAGAAGATCAGATATTGCAGATTTTAGCTGGCTTGAGCTCAGAATATGATCCCATTGTGGTTGCCATAACCTCAAGGCCAGAAAACTGTAGGTTGAGAGAAGTGTACTCCATGCTCATGAGTTATGAAACTAGGCTTGAGAGTATTAATCAGAGTTCTGTGAATTTGGAGGGGTCTAACCCCACAGCTAATACAGCTAATATGCAGAAGAAGAACTCAAATACCTCAAACTATAATCAAGGAGGTAGAGGCAGAGGTAACTACAACAACTACAACAATAGAGGTAGAGGCAGGTCACAAGCAAGAGGGAGAGGAGGTAGAGGAAATCCTCAAAGGGGTAGAGGCCCTAGCTATCAAATCTGTAATTACACAAACCACACTGCAGACAAGTGTTACTACAGGTTTGATACATCATTTGGAACCCCTGCAGATCCTCCTCAAGGCAACAATGGTCAGAATAACAATGTGAGTGCATATAATGCATCTCAAAACAATGGAACCTGGTATGCTGATTCTGACATTGATGGATCTTGGTATGCTGACTCTGGAGCATCTAATCACATTACAAATGAAATGAACAACCTCACCACAGCCTCAGAGTACAATGGGGGAAACAAGGTTCAAGTGGCCAATGGTGCAGGTATATCTATCTCTCATATTGGTAATTCCACAATTAGATCACACATGTCAAATAAATCCTTTGTGCTTTCTGACCTCCTTCATGTGCCAAATATAGCTAAAAATCTTTTAAGTGTGTCTCAGTTTTCTAAAGATAACTTAGTGTATTTTGAGTTTCATCCAAATTCTTGTTTTGTTAAGGATCAGGACACACATCAAACCCTATTCAAAGGCAGCCTTAAGCATGGTCTATATCAATTCCAGCTCCAACCATTGAAGCCTTTTCATACCTCCAGTGTCAACACCTTTCTGAGTTCCTCTTCTTCAGCTTTTCTTGTCAATAAGAGCCCACATGACTTCAAGCTTTGGCATGGAAGACTTGGTCATGCCTCAAATAAAGTAGTTAAAATAGTTTTAGGATCTCAGTTGTTAAAACTCTGTAATCCTGCTACTATTGTCAATGACATTTCACTTTGTGATTCTTGTATGAAAGCTAAATGTCATCAGTTTCCCTTTTCTGATTCCCAGACTCAGTATAATAAACCATTTGAATTGTTCCATTCTGATGTTTGGGGTCCATCACCACATAAATCTTCTAATGGCTATTTGTATTATGTGGCTTTTATTGATCATTATAGTAGATATACTTGGTTATATTTACTTAAACATAAATCTGATGTCACAGCTGTCTTCACTCACCTAATTAACCTTGTCCAAACTCAGTTTAATTCCAAAATTAAATGTCTTCAATCTGATGGAGGAGGAGAATATATTGGCTTATCAAACCTGTTACAAAATCATGGCATTATTCACCATATATCATGTCCTTATACACCTCAACAAAATGGTCTAGCTGAGAGGAAGCATAGACATATTGTTGAGGTTGGCCTGTCCCTTCTTGCTCACTCACAAGTGCCTCTCAGATTCTGGGATGATGCATTTGTTACAGCCACATACATTATCAATAGATTACCCTCCAAAGTCATCAAATACAAATCACCTTTTGAAATGCTTTATAAACATAAACCTGCCTACTCACATTTAAAATTGTTTGGCTGTCTCTGCTATCCTAATCTGAGGCCCTACAATAAACATAAACTTGAGTACAGATCTCAACCCTCTACCTTTTTGGGTTACAGTACCAAATACAAAGGATACAAAGCTTTGCTTCCTTCTGGAAAAATTGTCATATCCAGAGATGTATCCTTTGATGAATATCAGTTCCCTTTTTCCCAGAAATCTGTGAGCAAGCCTATCAGTTTTTCCCCTCCTCCCACCACTCAAGTTTTCACACCATCTATTCCTAATAATCTTAATTCCCATGTTCAGTCTCCTGTACCCTCCAGTGAATCAAGTCAGTTTTCTACCCCTCATCAGTCACCAAATAATAATAGTCACACTCCTCCTCATTTAACCTCTTCAACCTCATCTGGTTCCCATCACAGTATAGCTTCAGTTCATTCTTCAAAATCTTCTTCTCATCATACTCCCGTTACTGTCCATTCCTCAGATTCTAGTCACACTACCACCCCTCTAATTGTGGATTTACCATTTGAAGTTGATAGTGTGCCTAACCTTTCTACTGACAATCTTGTTTCTAGTCATACTGCAGGTCCTTCTGGTACTCATCATATGGTTACCAGGTCAAAGACAGGTTCCCTCAAGCCAAGAGTTTTATCTGCTGTTGCAGAGCCTATCACACCTGTCTCCTATAAGGAAGCTTTGCTTGATCCAAACTGGAAAGCAGCTATGGAAGCTGAGTATTTGTCTCTTTTAAAAAAAAAAACTTGGACACTCTGTGATCCATCTCCTCATCATAAACTCATTGGCTCCAGGTGGGTTTTCAAAGTTAAAACCAATTCTGATGGTAGTGTGGCTAGATACAAGGCTAGGCTTGTTGCTCAAGGCTACACTCAAACACTTGGTTTTGACTTCTCTGAAACCTTTAGTCCAGTGGTAAAACCTACCACAATCAGATTGGTATTATCTATTGCTGTCACCAAAGGATGGTCCATTAGGCAATTAGATGTCAATAATGCCTTTTTGAATGGTGATCTCACGGAAGAAGTTTACATGGCTCAACCTCCTGGTTTTGAGGTTAACTTCTCATCATCCTCTCTTCCTCCAGTGTGTAAACTTGCTAAAGCTATCTATGGACTCAGGCAAGCTCCCAGAGCCTGGTCAACTAAGCTCAAACACACCTTAGCCAAGCTAGGTTTTAAATGCAGTCAAGCTGATGCTTCTCTGTTTATTCAATCCAATACTCATGGCTGCATCTGGATTTTAGTGTATGTTGATGATATTCTCATCACTGGAAGCAACACACTTGGCATTAAGTCCTTGATTACAGCTTTGGATAAACAATTCTCCCTCAAATATTTAGGTACCCTTCATCATTTTCTAGGAATTCATGCCACTGCTACTACATCTGGTCTTCATCTGCATCAAGGCCAGTATATCAGGGATCTTCTTACCAGAGCTGGCATGAGTGATGCTAAAAGCACTCCAACTCCTATGGTTTCCTCTCTCAGATTGTCTAGGTTTCAATGTGAGGCCACTATGAATGCAACTTTGTATAGAAGTGTTGTTGGTGCCTTGCAGTATGTTACACTCACCAGACCTGATATTGCTTTCAGTGTCAACAAAGTGTGTCAGTTTATGCAATCTCCTCTAGATACACACTGGAAAGCAGTGAAAAGAATTTTGAGATATCTGGCAGGTACTATGGATCAAGGTCTTCTCATTTCACCTGCATCCACACTTAATCTAGTTGCCTATACAGATTCTGATTGGGGCTCTGATGTTGATGATAGAAAATTAGTATCTGGTTTCTGCACCTTTCTTGGCTCCAATATTATTTCATGGTCATCAAAGAAGCAAGCTTCAGCGTCTAGGAGCAGTGCAGAAGCTGAATACAGAGGTCTTGCCAATGCAGCTTCTGAAGTTGTTTGGTTGAAGGCTCTGCTTAATGAACTCCAGTTCCCATCTGCTTATCTTCCCAGAATTTGGGTTGATAATCAAAGTGCAATTGCACTTGCTGCAAATCCAGTTCTCCATGCACGTACAAAACACATTGAGTTGGATGTTCATTTTGTTCGTGATCTGGTTCAAAAGAAAGCTTTTCAAGTCTGCTTTGTTCCCTCTATTGATCAGAAGGCAGACATTCTCACAAAGCCGTTAAGTCACCAATTGTTCACCAGGTTTCGGCTCAAGCTTGGGGTTGTGCCTCTCACCTCGCTCCAATTGAGGGGCATGTTGGAGAAAATACATTAAGCTTTACCTAATCCTATTTATTAGGTTTCTAGTACAGCTTTATTATTTAGGGCTTTGTCTTTTAGCTTGTTTTCTGTTATAGCTACGTGGCTCAATCTCCTTCGAAGATTGGAATAGGTTGTAGGGTTTTGGCTCTATATAAACCCTCACTATCATGTAGCAGCTTTTCAGCTCATCATCTTCCAATAATGGAAATCATTCAATATCCTTTCTGCATATTTATTTGAGCTCGTTTGTTTCTTTATTAAACACTCACAAAAACACCACCGATTGTAAAAAAATATGGTATACAATAAATGGTATGTTATTGTTATATTTTAAAAAGTATATTAAGAAGTGTGTATTCGATTAGGATTTTATAGGGATTTTTTGAATTTTAAAAAGTTAATGAATTTTGAAAATTTATAGATTCTATATAGAGAGTTTGATCGATTTTATTATTAATTTATATTAATTTTCATAGATTTTAAATAATTTTAAATTTTTTTTATTGATTTACGTAAAACGTTTGTAAACTTCAACTATTGATCAAAATGTATATGAATATATAACAAATTAATTTACATTAATTCACATGAAATTGATTTACACTTTATTTTTGTGTTGTTTTATATGCACAAGGAAAAAAAATATACTTAGCTTTTCCTTAATTTTTTTTTTACTTTATTTAATAAAAATAAAATATATTTTTTCAATTTAAAATACAATTATACCCTTATCTTTTTGTAAATTTTTATTTTTATTTTTTTATTTTATAGTTTTATTGGTCCAACTTGCCAAATATAAAATGATGAAAAATAAATGGTAAATGAATCGCACAATACATAATAGTATATTGTATTTACATTACTTGGATAAAAATATTTATTGCATGAAAATCTCAAGTTAATTATTTATTTACTATAATCCCACATTACTTCAATTGTATATAATTGTAGGCATTTCAACAATTGAAAACACAATTTCGAACAAAATAATCAAAGAAGGAAAAATGAAAAACGTAAAGATGAAAGTGGTCGTTGTGATCATGCTCCTTATGTGTGTTTTCTGGGCACAAGGAGTCGAAGCTGATCGCTTTAAAAAATGTTACAAAGATTGCATGGAGGAACATAAGGACGACGATTTACCATACAGTGAAAGGAAAGAGGCATGTATTCTAAAATGTATGTCTGAACCAAAAGGAATACCAAAACCAGATCCACACTATATGATATGTTACGATGATTGCATGAAGAAAACTAAGAACAGTGATATGGAAGTCGATGAAAGGCAAGCGATGTGTACTGCAAAATGTCTAAAAGAAATACAAGAACGACATTCAGAACCAGAACCAATCAGACGCAGAATCGAAACATGATTATTCAACTCGTGCGCACGATGATGCAATCGTAATAAAAAATAATTGATGGATTAAATAGTTAATTTTTGCATTGTAATAATTTTGTCATACAATATATGTTATGGTGCTACAAATTAATTAATTAATTAATTACTCTTTTTCATTTACTTAACTTCGATTTACGTAAAATAATTATGGTCTAAATTTGAACAACTTTTAATATAATTTTTTAATTTATTATTTTTAATGATGCAAAAGAAAACGAAATCAATAACTGGTCCGAAAGCAATATGACGTTTTTCGCAAGCTCCGCAATTTTTTTTACGGAATTCTAATATTCGATCTTTTGGATAATGTCTAGAACTGGTAAGTTTTTAGTCACCATTTTTATCTTTCTTCAAAGTTTGGGGATTGACATGTTTTTAGATCTAATATGTATCTTCGTGGAAGAATCGCATTTAAATTTGATATTTATCGTTCGTGCAAGTATATTTTATTTTTTGAAGAAAAAGAAGTGTTAATTTTGGTCTTAATACCGTAAATTAAGTTGAAGATTCATAGTACTAATTTTGAAAAAAATATAAGTTTATTAATATGATTCGAGTAAAGTGCAACTTTTTATCAAAATTTAGAGTGTTTAATGTATTTTATTAAAGTTTTGTGGGGGTAAAACGCAATTTTTATTAAAGTTTTGAGGATTTAAAGCTTTTTACCCTTGTATATAACAAATATACAAATAAACAAATATTAAGAATATATAGTAATTTTTAGCATTTTGTAGAAAATATTTTGATTGCGATAGTAAAAACTTGAAATGTCCCAAGTCAAAGTAGGTAGGCTCGATTCAAAGAGATGGGCCCATTTTGGTGAGGGAGTATAATACGAGTACTAACCTTAACCTAGCTAGGGACTAGGGTTGCAAAATAGAATCAGCACGGCAGGCGGCAGCATGAAGAAGTATCATAATCCATATCATACAATCTTTGCTCACCGACAAAGAAGCCGCCCAAACAACCCTCGTCTCCAAATCATGGGCCATCGCCCGGTCAACCCGACCGATCATCGACCTCGACGAAGACCGCGTTCCGATGCTCATCCTCGCGGTCATCGCAAACAAGACATTCAAAAGGTACGAAGAATCCATACGTACTTTCCGGCTATGTCTTAATAGCCAACAGTATGTAAGTCCCCCTGAGTGGATTTCCAAGGCATTGAAATTGGGTGCCTCCGACATCACCATCCGACTCAAATTCCCCATTCCCATGGATGAGGTCTTCGGTCCGAAAACGTTGTCAGGTTATTTCTTGTGAATTTGATAATCAGTCGACTGGAGGTGGTCAAATGTTCAGGGCTCGAGTCCCTCTCGTTAGCCCTAGTGGATTTATCGCTCGATTCCTTTCGTACCATAATCTCGTCATGTCCCTCGATCAAACATTTATCTTTGACTTCGCCTAGGTTTAAATTTTCTGATGATGAGCCGAGTGCACAATTACGAACAATGTATCTGACGACAATCAGCCATCACAAACTAACTTCTCTAGATATGTGCCACGTTGAATTGGACCAATTGCGAATATTGTTTCTGCGTGATTTGTCGTCAAAGTTTCCCGTCCTGAGAGAGCTAACCATAGCAATCGACAAGGACGTCTTCCAACAAGCATACCAGATACATGTGATCTCGAGCCGTTCATTAGAGATTTTCAACTTTAGATTGAGTAGTGTTAGTGGTGGAAAATCTTTTTGTCCAGAGGATTTGCGGAGGGTCGAGCTTGATTTCCCGAGTATTCGTAAGTTTACGTTTGAGGGTTCGTGCATGCCTAAGACGTGGCTTAGACCAACACTAGAAGATCAACGGGAGGACTTCCATGTATCAATAAGTCACCGTGGCCATCCCAGTACTATGTGGTTTCGACAGATGTGTAAATTCTTAACAAATATGGAAAGGTCAAACATACATCTCACTTTCCATGTGCATGGTTCTACGTTTAGCTCCGATTACAAAGTGCCAGAGATCAAAGGTTTTAACGCGAGCAGAGTGAAGTTTCTGTCCGTCTACACGGAGGAGGGTCTTGGGTCGGAGTTTTTTAACTCTCTTTTGGATGGAATGTTTTGGGTATGTCGACCGAAGATAGTTACTCATTACGCTGATCCTTCTTACAGCGATACCTATCAGAGTTGGGATGATCATAATTACAGGAAGATCACAAACAATGGTTTATTGCTTTGTCGGGCGCTTCAACTTGGAATGGGGAAAAGTCCTTTGAGGGAAAACCGATGGACGAAGCATGGGTTGTGTGGTCTCAAAGAAGTACATGCGCAGGAGCTCCAAGACGAGGTGTGGATGCCGCAGACAATGGATTCGATATTAGACGATTCAACAAGTGAGGAAAGAATAGTTCGCTTCCAATTGAAATGGAAATTAAACTTCTATGATTGATGATTCAACAAGTGATGAAATAATAGTTAACTTCCGAATTGAAATGGGAACCTTAATCACGCAATACATGTTTGTTATGTTGGCATAGTACTTTCCATGAATTTTATCTGAATTAGTATGCGTACGTTTCTAGCATTATTCACAGTTAATATTCATTATATATATATATCAGAGACAACATTATCTCACTCTAAGCAATTTGAATGTATCAGAGACAACATTATGTACCGTCCTCTCTTGCTGCCCCTTGATTGAGAATTTGTCATTATACGATGTATACAACCGTTATGATGAAGATGAAGATGATGATGGTGATGGTGATTATGATGATGAATCTTCTTCGGATGATGATGATGGTGACCGAAAACAAAACCTAAAACAACGACAGGGTTTGGTACCTTTTCCTCGGAATATCTTACTTCATAATCTAATGTCTCTAGTTCTGGGCCGCATTCAATCCATGCTCGGAATGAAAACCTTGTTTCTGGATAACTTGTCGTCCAAGTTTCCCAACCTCAAAGACTTGACCCTAAAGTTAAGTTCGTCCTGCTTCCGATTTCAAGAAAGGATTCTCACAATCTCAAGCCTTTCACTAGAGGTTTTGAACTTGAGCATGGGGGATGATAAGAATGATAATGAGAAAAAGAAGATGCCGAGGTTCTTTTTTGATGTGCCGAGTATTAAGGAGTTCACACTTGAGTGCACGTCGTACATGCCTTATCTTTGTTTTACATCAGCAGCTCCGATGGATCAATGCGAGTCGCGTGTGTCGATAACGCAGCATGGCCTGCTCAATGCTAAGTGGTTCCTTGAGCTGAGTAAGTTATTAAGAGAGATGAAAGGGTCCAAGATACATTTGTGTTTGCACGTGGATAATAAAGATAGCTTGCATTATTACCAGCCCGGAGAGATTAATTGTTTGAATGTGTTTGGACTGGAGAATCTGACTGTAAACGCCGAGTGTCTTCCGTTTCTTAGTTTTATTTCTCTTTTGGATGGTTTGTTTCGAATATGTCGGCCAAAGATGGTTACTCAACCCATTAGCCCTCCTGTCAATGATGATGCTGAGGAGTCGGATGTGGAGCCGGTCGATGAGGAGGATGCTATGTCTGATGATGACGCTCATGAGAATACAACGGTAAACAATGATGTAGTCCTTTGTCAGGAACTTATAAAAGGAATGAAATCGAGAAGCTTATTGAGGCCAAGCCAACTTATGTATGGTTTGCGTGATGCCGAGGAACTTAATGTGCAGAAGCTCTTGGATGGGGTGTGGAGGCCGCAGCCGTTGGATTCGATGTTAGATGATTCAAGTTATGAACAAAGCAGATTTCGTTTCCAATTGAAGTGGAAACAGTAAGTCTGCGACATTTATTTTATTTTGATGATGATCTACTTATTTATTTTCTACTACAATGTTTTTTTTTCTAGTACATCAGATATTATAATTAAATACTCCGTATAATTAACATGCAGCATGTTTTTGATTCGTGCAAAATAGATTATAAAATTGATTATAAAATTAATGATTAAGATTGAATCAATTACAATCTAAAATGCCACGGGATGGCCCCTCAATCCCTATTTATATATCTAATGCTGACACAAAAGATGTTATTTCGTTTCCTGTATTTTTGCTTCTTTCCAATATCTTCAGTGTTATGGTTGGAACCACAATTTCAATCACAGTTGTATTATATAGTGACATTTTGGAACCACAATTTCAATCAAAGTGGTATTATATAGTGACATTTTTGTGACTCCAAACCTCTGAAGACATTTTTGGTATTATATAGAGCCTCTACCAGAGCTTGGTTAACGAAATAGTCGATATTTATAAGCGCCACAACTGTCACCTCTTTTTAGGGAACTTGGCTTAACAATTGCTCTGATCCACCCCTCAACAAGGGTAAAACACCAGGACAAGTCTTACATGATAGTACTTTGTATTCATGAATAGCCCTGTCTTGTATCATTCCGTATTTCCTCTAAGTACAGTACTCTTTACTAAATACACGAACTTCAAAAATTTAAAAAAAATGTCACATTTTACAAAATCCACAATTATTTAATATATAAAAAATACTATTGATTAATTTTTGTAAGTCGGGGGCGCAGCGGTATTATAAAGAAATACGCAGCACTCCCTACGCAGCGCTGCAGCAACAACAACTCAGGTGTTGCAGCAGCGCGTTGCAGAAAATAAATTCGTTCGTTTATTATTTGATTTACTTTGTTTGAGTAGATTATTTATAGTATCAGAAATATATAAATGTATATTCTGATACGATATTAAAGAGTGCAGCGGAATAATGAAAAATGTGAAAAACAAACAAACACACACACACACCAAATGAAATGCAAGAGAAGACAACGAAATTAATCTTGTATGGGTATTTAAATTATACCCATACGAATGTGCCTTACGGCAAAAATGATTATTAAAGATCGAATGTCTTTACAAAATGTGATCTTGAATATACGATCGACTACCTTTCGGACATACACATGTATTCCTTAGATATCGTATTCAAAGATCACGACCCAACCAACACTAAACAAACTACGGCTGAATATGTTCTGATACAACGCTTCGTAGTTGAAAGATTAGATCACTCGTGATGAAATGAGCATAATCGAATTACAAAATCTCACGAGAGACTTTTGACAAAAGGAAAAATATGTAATGGAAGAGGTGAGGAAATGTGCTGAAGACTCCTTCAATATATAGACCCAGCCCCGTAACCAACTCCCTTGAAAAGCGAGAGATAAGGCGGTTCCTATATTTTAGGAAATCTGTTTTGACCGCTGCTGCAACACCATGCGCAGACAGAGCAACTAATGCACCACCTTGCATCAGCGTCTTCAACGAGTCTTGCTGCAACGGTGCGTTTTCAGTCTTCAACTAAATCCCTTGAAAACCGAGTTGTTAGACAGTTGCTAGAATATAGGGATTCTGGTTTGACCGTTGCTGCAACGCTTTGCGCAGACAACTACTGCAGCAACGCCTTGCGCAGACAACTACTGCAGCAACGCCTTGCGCAGACAACAACTGCTGCAACACCTTGCGTCAATATCCTTAAGAGGTCTTGTAGCAACTGTTGCGTCTTGAGTCTTCAGCAAACATTCTCATGCAGTGTCATCTTGCTGCAGCATGGAGTAGGACTCAACGCAGCAACAAGGTCTTCAATGCTCGACGAGTGTTGGTTGGATATATACGCATGAATCAACAAGATCACATGCTAAATAGATCACACATAAAATATGTGATGCACAACAGTACACAATGTGAAGAAAGAAAAAATCATGTAAGTATGCTGCTGCATCGCATTGCCAAGCGACTCGCTGCGGCAGTGCACTGCGTAGCATATTACACTAACAATTTTTAAATAATCATCTCTAATTATTTTTAAAATTATTTAGGCATACATCAACAATTTTTTTTTTATAAAAAATAAGACTAATTTTAAGTAGATATGTAACCTAGTCAGTCCTATTCGATTTCGATCTGGCCCATTTGGGTTATCAAATTTTATTTTGATTCATGGTAGTTAATTAGTTTGATAATTTATTCAAGTTGTAAATTAGTAGCTTAATTCTAAAGTATTCAATTTTAATAAAAATATGCAAATTTTATGTTTTATAATAAAAATTATTTATATAATTGATAAATAAAATAAAATAATTATATTTAATAGTAATAATTTTTTTATAGTAATATATTTAAGTAAATTATTTGAAACTTGAAATATTTAACATATAAATTGTAAAATAGTGAATTGTTAAATTTTATAATAATAAAAATGTAATTTGAGTTTGTATTTGGTTAAATTTTTATATTTAATCAAAATATATGTATCTACTATATAAAACAAATCCTTCGATTTACATTTTACGTGATTGAGGGGTCAATAATCGAATGAGAATGGAGTTTTTTGTTTTCCTTATAAAAAAAATCATGTATGTCACTATTATAATAAATGCATTTTATTTATATGTTAAAAATAAAAAAAATGAAGGTTTTATTTTTAAATATATTTAATTCCATAATATTATATTTTTTCATAAATTAAAATAATTTATATATGTGTAAATTTATAAAATACTACTATAAATTACAGTAAAATATAGTATTCACTACAAAAAACCAGGGAATCCTACTGGGATTCTTTCCCGTAGGGATTCCCTACGACATTCCCTATGGGAATTATGTTTAGAGATCCCCTACGGCATTCCCTACGGCCCCAGCCGTAGGGGTGACTCCCGTAGGGAGCTGCGCGCGCATTCGCGCGCAAAGTTTCCCTCCAAGATTCCCTACGGGGTCCCCTACGGCTAGACATAGGGAAATTGTCCTTACGGCACACGCTCGTAGGGAAATAATTGAAAAATATTCCCTACGGCAAATGACGTAGGGGAATTGTTTTTTTTTACTATTCATTTATATAAGAATAAATTAATTAAATATTATTATAAAATTACGCTAAATTGTTTGAAATGTTTTTTTAAACCACTATTTCGCTAAATAATAAATTACAATTAAAGTTTTTTTAACTGTTTACGCACTACACAATTATACAACTACGGAATTATAATTTTATAAAAAAAATTAATTACAAAAATTATACAATTACGCAAAAAATTACGCAATTTTATAAAAATAATTAATAACAAAAATTATACAATTACCCAAAAAATTACGCAATTTTATAAAAATAATCAATTACAAAAATTTCGCAATTTAATATATTTAAATGATGTTTTATTTAAAATTAGCTTTTGTTAAACCACTATTTATATTTATAATTTGATATATACATATATATATATATATATATTGTATTTTATCTTATTATTATATTATATTACATAATAAATATAGGTTAATTAATACATATATATTATCTTTTAATAATTATACATATAATTATTTTATTTAATAATCGAGCTTTCACTTAAATTTGTAAATTCGTATTAATCTCATTATTAACCGTTATCTCAATTATTAAAATTTTATTATTTTCAAAAACTAAGCATGTTTGATGTAATTTATAGTATGTAAGCTTCTTGGGGCATAGTCGAGTGGTAAAGTCTGTGGTGATGTTGGTGTAATTCCCCGACGACGCACAGTTCGAATCTCGAATATGATAAATTTTCATTGAAATAGCCGATGGAGGAGCCTCTGATCTGGTGGAAGATGTCACGCCCCGACTCCAAAATAACAGACAAAACAGGTTTAAAACACTAAACACAATTAAATTACTAAATTAATAATAAACATTTAATCAAAATTTAACATATAACTCGGAACATGAACTACTAATAATATTCATTGTCAATATACATAACCAATCGAGTATTCAAAATATAAACATATAGCATCACTGTATATAAAGTATATACATATACTGTTACAACTCTACAAAAATCCCTAGGACCCCAGAGACTGACTAACGGGCGGGACACGGCGATGACAACGATCAACCTTGATACCTGCAAAACTCAAAAATCTGTGTGGGGGTGAGTACGCCACATCGACTCACCACTTTACAATTTCAAATAAACAACAAAACACGTTTAATACTAATATATATCCTATCACATTATCACCTCACGTGTCATCAATATCACAACACAAATAATATCACAAAATTTTAATATCATAAATCAAAGCATCAAACATAATCATCATCCAAAATCGTCATACAATACAACTTCAAATACTAATAATACACATGCAATGCAACAAGCAATGCAAGCTACTGTGCAACTCATACATGCCATGACTCACACACCCGGGCCCCAAAAATATACTTCAGAATTGTGCTGAAGTTTAGGCCATCTCAGCCTCTGGACCATCTCAGTCCCTATGCATATGCCATGTCATAATAATGAATGCTATGCATGATTCACACAAACACAATATACACATCTCGGGTCCACACAAATCATACCTGTCATGACATATCACATGTCCCGTCATAATATATACTCCACAAAACTCATATCACATCATAAAGCATAATGTCACACCACAAATCATCACGTCACGTCACATCACATCACAAAACAAGGCACACGATAACATAAAAACACATAATACCCCAGAAGAAGATATCATATACACTCAATTCACATATTCATATCATTAAACAAATAATTTAGGTTACACTTTTACCCACCTGTGTACGTCGCTATCACGACTTCTACAATCTATCCCTCGACTCAGTCCTGTGCCTCGTGTACTCCACTCGACGATGGATCACGTCCTAAACGTAAAATACTTTTAATTATCCTCAACCAAAACAAATTCAAACTCATTAAAGAACTAGTTTATTCAAAAATCCTAAAATCTCATTTCATTTTATGTTTAGTTACAACTCGACTAATTCTCGGACATACCGTATGCCTAGACTATTCTTCATTTAAAATTTGTTCTAACATAACATTTGTAATTCATTCAGTTATCTAATATTTCATCCAAACAGACTTCAATTTCGATACAAGTTTCAGGAGTTATGATCAAATTAACAAAACTACACATGCTTCGCAATAAGTTTATTTATACAGAATTTCAGTCTACTTCAAAGGCTTTGAGAGGACAAAATATTTCAAATTAGTCTTCTGTTGCAACTATAAAGATTAAGATAATTGAGTTAGCTTCTGACTCCAACAAATAAAACAATGTTTCGATCAGCCGTCTAAGAGATATAACAATATTCCTAAATCTGCCCGTACAACCATACTTTCAGCCCACTAATTAACTACCTAGGCTCACCAAGGTCACTCCATTCACAACTGGACATAGGATCCTACATAAAACTTGTAGCTTAAGAAGTTTATTAACATTTACAACAAACTAAACATGAATCGGATCAACAAGTTTCAAGTTGAGTGTGTTTTCGTAAGCTTGCTCAAAGCTGTAAATCATACCACGGCTGAAACAACAATTTTCCAAAATAAACTCATAATTTTTCGACTCAATAAATAACTATGAAAATCTGCAAGAAACTCAAAGACTTCATTTTACAAACCTTCATATTTTTAATAAGCTTTTACCTTTACCGATAAGGGTCCGAAATAGTTCAAACACAAATATCACATTTCCCCCTTTTTCACAAATCAGCACACCGCTCTAGTTTTTGTCATACCAAAAGACTTATTTAAAAACATTTTACAAGTTCCAAATCAGTCAATACAGAAAGCCCTATCACTGTAGACTTAAAAACATTAAACCAACTTCAATTTGGGTGAAAGGGTCATCAATTATGATCTTAACAACACACCTTGTCCAACATAATCAGTAAATTTCCAGAATTGCTACAATTTAGTAGAAAAATCATAATCAATTCAATATGTGCCCAAAAATTACCAAATTTCATATAATTAAAATAGACTCCACAAGGACTTCACAGAAATTTACATACAAGGTTTTGGATGATTTAAAGCTATCGAAAACAACCGCACACACAGACTGGAATTACTACACCAGCAAACCCTAGTCAATCTAATCGCCACTATCGACAACTAAACTCTTACTTAATCGACAAAATCAAAACCACAAAGTTAAAACTTACCTTATTATGAATAACTTCTATACTTCAAGAAATCAGATTCGTAAGTTTAAAGGGTAATTGGAAATTTATAGTATTCGTAGTCTTCTTCTTCTCTCCAAGTACGGTGGGGGTGTTATCACTTCTAATTTATTTTCAGTTTTTCTCTTTGTAATTATCCTTATAACTTATCACTAAGGAAGCCTTAAGAAAAATAAGGCGGTTAGTATTCTTATCCATACTATATTATTATTGTAAGTTTTATTATTATGGTTTTAGTAATTATTATAGCATTATTATTATTATTACTTAACACATAATTCATTTATTATATTTACGGGTCTCACAACTCTCCCCCCCTTAATAAAATTTCGTCCCGAAATTTACGTACCGCTGTCAAAGAGTTCAGGATATTGCTTCTTCATACTTTCTTCTGTTTCCCAAGTCATCTCCTCGATCGTCTGACTACGCCACAACACCTTGACCATCGGAATGATTTTATTTCTCAATTGCCTCTCCTTGCGATCAAGTATAGCAACAGGTTTCTCTTCTAATGACAAGTTCTCGTCTAACTCCACTGGGATCGTTTCTAATACATGAGACGCGTCTGCAACATATTTCCTCAACATCGACACATGAAATACATCATGTAGTCGTGCTAGCTCTTCTGGCAATCTCAACCGATATGCGGATATACCGACTCTCTCGGTAATCTCAAATGGCCCAATGAATCTCGGAGCCAACTTCCCTCGCTTTCCAAATCTCAATACGCCTTTCCACGGAGATACTTTCAAAAACACTCGATCCCCTACTTCAAACTCTAACTCACGACGTCGCTTATCAGCATAAGATTTTTGACGGCTTTGCGACGTTTTCAATTTCTCCCGAATAAAATCAACCTTAGTCGATGTTTCCTTGATAATCTCGGGACCAAAAACTTGACTCTCCACCTTCTTTTCTCCGGTCTCATTCCAGCATAAAGGTGTTCGACACTTTCGACCATATAATGCTTCAAATGGAGCCATTCCGATGCTACTGTGAAAGCTATTATTATAGGCAAACTCAATCAACGGTAGGTGTTTTTCCCAACCTCCTGTAAACTCCATCACGCAAGATCGTAACATATCCTCGAGGGTTTGTATCGTTCGTTCTGATTGCCCATCCGTCTGTGGATGAAACGCAGTACTGAAACTAAGCTTCGTACCCAACGCCGTGTGCAATTGTCTCCAGAAACGAGATGTGAAATTCGGATCTCGATCTGATATAATCGATACGGGTATCCCGTGCAACCTCACGATTTCTGACACATAAATCTGAGCATACTGCTCGAGAGTTGTCGTTGACTTCACGGGTAAGAAATGTGCTGATTTAGTTAACCTGTCCACAATCACCCAAATCGAATCCTTACCTCGTTGAGATATCGGTAAACCTCGTACAAAATCCATCGTCACGTGTTCCCACTTCCATTCTGGAATTGGTAGAGGTTGTAACAATCCTCCTGGCCTCTGGTGCTCGGCTTTTACTTGCTGACACACTAAACATCGTGCCACGTACTCTGCTACTTCTCGTTTCATAGCAGGCCACCAATAGTGCGGTTTAATTGTATGATACATCTTGGTGCTTCCCGGATGCATTGCATACGCCGAACTATGCGCTTCTTCTAATATATCTTTTCTCAAATCGACATCTCTTGGCACACACAATCGATCTCCGAAACATAACAAACCATCTTCTCGGATTCGAAAATCTGATATTTTTCCCTCAGTTACCTGAGACCTAATACTTTCCAATCTGGAGTCACTCCTCTGTAATTCTCGTATTCTGTCGACCAACACTGGTCGCACATGAAACGTAGCTACAATACCTTCGGTACCCGATGGGATTAACTCAATCCTCAATGATTTCATTTCTCGTATGAAGTCAACCCCTGTGCACTGCAAACATGCCACTAATCCCATCGACTTGCGACTTAACGCATCAGCTACTAAATTCGCCTTACCAGGATGATAATGAATTTCGCAGTCGTAGTCTTTTATCAATTCCAGCCACCGCCTCTGTCGCAAGTTTAACTCTCGCTGAGAAAACAAATATTTCAGACTTTTATGGTCAGTGAATATCTCACATTTTACTCCATACAAATAATGTCTCCACAGCTTCAAGGCAAACACAACTGCCGCCAATTCCAAGTCGTGTATAGGATAATTGCGTTCATGTGGTTTCAACTGTCGAGAGGCATATGCCACCACTCGACCATTTTGCATCAAAACACATCCCAAACCTTGTTGTGAGGCGTCTGTATAAACATCAAAATCATTTCCACTCACCGGAATAGTCAACACTGGTGCTTGTGTTAATCGACTTTTTAGCTCTTGAAACGCCCTTTCACAATCATCTCCCCATTCGTACTTCACTCCTTTTCTGGTCAATTTCGTCATTGGCAAAGCTATTGTCGAGAAGTTTTGAATGAATCGACGATAATACCCTGCTAATCCCAGGAAAATTCGAATTTCTGTTACACTGACTGGCGTCGGCCAATTCAACACTGCCTCTACTTTTCTCGGATCCACTTGAATTCCCTCTTTTGAAATCACATGCCTGAGAAACTCTACTTTATCCAACCAAAATTCACATTTGGAAAACTTCGCATATAATTTTTCGTCTCTTAACTTCTGCAACACTTGTCGTAGGTGTTGCTCATGCTCTTCCACACTCCGTGAGTACACTAGTATGTCATCAATGAATACAATCACGAAGTCATCTAAAAACGGTTTGAACACCCGATTCATAAGGTCCATGAATACCGCTGGTGCATTTGTTAATCCAAACGGCATGACCAAAAACTCAAAATGTCCATACCGTACTCTAAATGCAGTTTTCTCCACGTCACTATCCCGGATCTTTAACTGATAATATCCAGAACGTAAATCAATCTTTGAGAATACCCGAGCCCCTTGGAGTTGATCAAATAAATCATCCACCCTTGGAATCGGATATTTATTTCTGATCGTCGCCTTGTTCAACTGACGGTAATCAATGCACAAACGCCATGTACCGTCTTTCTTTTTCACAAATAAAACAGGGGCTGCCCAAGGCGATACACTCGGCTGAATAAATCCCTTCTCCAACAGATCATCTAACTGCACTTTCAATTCTTTCAATTCTGCCGGTGCCATACGATACGGCGGCATCGATATAGGTGTTGTCCCCGGCACTAACTCGATCGCAAATTCGACTTCTCTTTGAGGTACTGCTCCAGGTAACTCATTTGGAAAAACATCTACAAATTCATTCACCACCCGTATCTCTTCCATTCGTGGTCCCTCCTTGGTTACGTCAATCGCATAAGCTAACACTGCATCACACCCCTCGCTCAGTAACTTTCTCGCTTCAATTGCTGATATTATACTTGTCGGCACAATTCTCCGTTCACCTTTGTACACCAGTTTAGGTTCGTCAGGTATTTCAAAGGTAATCTCCTTCAAGTAGCAATCAATACTAGCTCGATATGTCGATAGCCAATCCATACCAAGGATAATATCAAAATCTTCCAATTCCAATGGCATCAACATCGCTATCATCGGTTTTCCTTCTATCTTAATAGGAACATTTTCAAATATTTCATCTATTACAATTTTACTCCCCATAGGTGTGGACACCAACACTCTATCTTTTAATTCACTCTTACATATTCCCAGCACTTCAACACATTTTCGCGAAATAAACGAGTGACTAGAGCCTGAATCAAATAATATTCGAGCTATGTGATTATAGATAGGAACTGTACCAGTCACCACATGTGGTGCAGCTGCAGCATCTCGCTGAGTCATAGCAAAAACTCGAGCATGTCCACCCGAAGATGTCCCCGTCGCACCTCCCCTTGCCTGTCCTCGACCTTGTCCTCGCCCTCGACCAACCATGGGTGTTGGAGATGAAGCCACAGATGGTGCAGTTGTATTCACATTCTGAGGACAATCTCGAGCTATATGTCCTTCTCTTCCACATTTGTAACATAGTCGAATATTGGCAGCAACTGAACAATCCATAGCATAATGCCCCGGAGCTCCGCATCGATAACACACCACAGCTCCTACGGAACGACTCCTGTCAAACGATGGTCGTATACCCCCACTCTGTGGGCTGCCCATACCACGAGACATAGTTACCCCACGACGGCCAACTGGCTCTCCTCGTCTCTGTCCAAAACCACCCAAAGTCCTAGGACGCGGTCCTCCTCTACTCGAACCCTCTGAACGACTCCTCTTCCTCTCTTCTCTAAATCCGGATGCCTCTCTAACATCTTTCTCTATCAGAAGAGCTCTCTCAACCAACTCTGGATAATTATTTAAGTTGAGCGCTGTTAGCCTCGACCTGATCACAAATTGTAGCCCATTCTGAAATTTCCGACACCTCTCATGTTCGTTTACTACCATCGATCTCGCAAATTGAGACAAGTTAGTAAATCTCGCCTCATACTCGGCTACTGACATATCTCGTCTCTGAATCAACTCATAGAACTCTCTCCTCATCTCATCAGCGAATGACTCAGGAAAGTACCTCTCGTGGAAGACCCGATCGAACATCTCCCACGTGACCGCTCTCGGCTCTGCTTGATCCCCCGCTGGAGTCCTCAACATAGCCTTTGTATTCGTCCACCAGTCACGCGCCTGATCAGTAAGACGATACGCAGCTAAATTGACCCTCTGATCAGTCGTCAATCCCATCATCTCAAAGATCTCTTCTATCTTTTTAAACCACGAGTCTGCTGCAAGCGAAGGCCTACTCTCCCCAAAACTCGGTGGTTGAAGTTTCAGAAACTGGTCCATAACTCTACTCGTATCCTCCTCCCTGGACCTAACTCGACTCGATCCTGCCACCTGTTCGATCTTCGACTCAATGTACCGAGTCATGGCCTCAAACATTTGTGTCTGAGGAAGCTCTTCCCCACCTGTATCTCTCGAGCGATTAGTGCCCGACTCGTCACCCCTGACACTATCACTTTCACTCATCCTATCACTCCTGATATACACATTCAGGAACTCACATATCAAATATATATCAAGTGCATTCAACACTAATATCACATAATAAAGCATATAATAAAAAATCAATATATCACTCAATTTAACACAACTCAATTTATAGCACACAAGAGGATATAATTTAAATAAACATCATAATTTCACACACAAATCGTCATCGCATGACTCGACCCTATCAGTCTCTGGTCCCAAACCTAAAGCTCTGATACCAAGCTGTCACGCCCCGACTCCAAAATAACAGACAAAACAGGTTTAAAACACTAAACACAATTAAATTACTAAATTAATAATAAACATTTAATCAAAATTTAACATATAACTCGGAACATGAACTACTAATAATATTCATTGTCAATATACATAACCAATCGAGTATTCAAAATATAAACATATAGCATCACTGTATATAAAGTATATACATATACTGTTACAACTCTACAAAAATCCCTAGGACCCCAGAGACTGACTAACGGGCGGGACACGGCGATGACAACGATCAACCTTGATACCTGCAAAACTCAAAAATCTGTGTGGGGGTGAGTACGCCACATCGACTCACCACTTTACAATTTCAAATAAACAACAAAACACGTTTAATACTAATATATATCCTATCACATTATCACCTCACGTGTCATCAATATCACAACACAAATAATATCACAAAATTTTAATATCATAAATCAAAGCATCAAACATAATCATCATCCAAAATCGTCATACAATACAACTTCAAATACTAATAATACACATGCAATGCAACAAGCAATGCAAGCTACTGTGCAACTCATACATGCCATGACTCACACACCCGGGCCCCAAAAATATACTTCAGAATTGTGCTGAAGTTTAGGCCATCTCAGCCTCTGGACCATCTCAGTCCCTGGACCATCTCAGTCCCTATGCATATGCCATGTCATAATAATGAATGCTATGCATGATTCACACAAACACAATATACACATCTCGGGTCCACACAAATCATACCTGTCATGACATATCACATGTCCCGTCATAATATATACTCCACAAAACTCATATCAC
Source organism: Euphrasia confusa (assembly GCA_954870475.1). Classification (NCBI taxonomy): domain Eukaryota; kingdom Viridiplantae; phylum Streptophyta; class Magnoliopsida; order Lamiales; family Orobanchaceae; genus Euphrasia; species Euphrasia confusa. Next base: position 2,521,394 of record OX940965.1, read on the forward strand.
ATCATAAAGCATAATGTCACACCACAAATCATCACGTCACGTCACATCACATCACAAAACAAGGCACACGATAACATAAAAACACATAATACCCCAGAAGAAGATATCATATACACTCAATTCACATATTCATATCATTAAACAAATAATTTAGGTTACACTTTTACCCACCTGTGTACGTCGCTATCACGACTTCTACAATCTATCCCTCGACTCAGTCCTGTGCCTCGTGTACTCCACTCGACGATGGATCACGTCCTAAACGTAAAATACTTTTAATTATCCTCAACCAAAACAAATTCAAACTCATTAAAGAACTAGTTTATTCAAAAATCCTAAAATCTCATTTCATTTTATGTTTAGTTACAACTCGACTAATTCTCGGACATACCGTATGCCTAGACTATTCTTCATTTAAAATTTGTTCTAACATAACATTTGTAATTCATTCAGTTATCTAATATTTCATCCAAACAGACTTCAATTTCGATACAAGTTTCAGGAGTTATGATCAAATTAACAAAACTACACATGCTTCGCAATAAGTTTATTTATACAGAATTTCAGTCTACTTCAAAGGCTTTGAGAGGACAAAATATTTCAAATTAGTCTTCTGTTGCAACTATAAAGATTAAGATAATTGAGTTAGCTTCTGACTCCAACAAATAAAACAATGTTTCGATCAGCCGTCTAAGAGATATAACAATATTCCTAAATCTGCCCGTACAACCATACTTTCAGCCCACTAATTAACTACCTAGGCTCACCAAGGTCACTCCATTCACAACTGGACATAGGATCCTACATAAAACTTGTAGCTTAAGAAGTTTATTAACATTTACAACAAACTAAACATGAATCGGATCAACAAGTTTCAAGTTGAGTGTGTTTTCGTAAGCTTGCTCAAAGCTGTAAATCATACCACGGCTGAAACAACAATTTTCCAAAATAAACTCATAATTTTTCGACTCAATAAATAACTATGAAAATCTGCAAGAAACTCAAAGACTTCATTTTACAAACCTTCATATTTTTAATAAGCTTTTACCTTTACCGATAAGGGTCCGAAATAGTTCAAACACAAATATCACATTTCCCCCTTTTTCACAAATCAGCACACCGCTCTAGTTTTTGTCATACCAAAAGACTTATTTAAAAACATTTTACAAGTTCCAAATCAGTCAATACAGAAAGCCCTATCACTGTAGACTTCAAAACATTAAACCAACTTCAATTTGGGTGAAAGGGTCATCAATTATGATCTTAACAACACACCTTGTCCAACATAATCAGTAAATTTCCAGAATTGCTACAATTTAGTAGAAAAATCATAATCAATTCAATATGTGCCCAAAAATTACCAAATTTCATATAATTAAAATAGACTCCACAAGGACTTCACAGAAATTTACATACAAGGTTTTGGATGATTTAAAGCTATCGAAAACAACCGCACACACAGACTGGAATTACTACACCAGCAAACCCTAGTCAATCTAATCGCCACTATCGACAACTAAACTCTTACTTAATCGACAAAATCAAAACCACAAAGTTAAAACTTACCTTATTATGAATAACTTCTATACTTCAAGAAATCAGATTCGTAAGTTTAAAGGGTAATTGGAAATTTATAGTATTCGTAGTCTTCTTCTTCTCTCCAAGTACGGTGGGGGTGTTATCACTTCTAATTTATTTTCAGTTTTTCTCTTTGTAATTATCCTTATAACTTATCACTAAGGAAGCCTTAAGAAAAATAAGGCGGTTAGTATTCTTATCCATACTATATTATTATTGTAAGTTTTATTATTATGGTTTTAGTAATTATTATAGCATTATTATTATTATTACTTAACACATAATTCATTTATTATATTTACGGGTCTCACAGAAGAGGAATTTCTCGTCTCATCTCTGCATTTCTCGAGTGTCAAACGCATCCAACAAATACCTAAAACCGCTGATGGAAAATCCAAATAAATGGAAAATAAAAATTATAAAGCTGAAAAATAAATAGAAATATGAAAAAATTGAATTTACTTGGTGAACATGAAGGAAGATGAGATTAGAGAAATGCAATTATATTAATATAACACATGTTAACCTGCAAAACAAATTTAACATAACTGAATAAGGGATAAACTAAAAATTAAAAAAAAAAATCTAGTCGGACATAATTAATAACTCCACATAATCTGCGAAGAAATCATAATTAATACATAAAATTAAAAAAAATCCTGAAAAAAAATGAATGAATAGAAAGAACTTATACATATAAATCAATTCAATATTAAAAAAAATAAAAAAGGACATACGAAGCCAAATTATAGGAAGAGAAAATAATATAGATACGATTAATTAGAATTAAATTAATATTTATAGAATAAAAAAGATTTTGAGAAAAAAAAATAAAAATGTATATATTTGAGAGGATGATTAATTATTATTACCAAAAATATATAATTTCAAATTATTATTTAAAATTTAAATATAATAATTTAAATATGCTTAATAATATTACTATTTATAATTTATAATTTTTTATTTATAATTTATAGTCAACATTATTATTGTTTTCCTATTGATCCACGTGGCATTATTTTAGTGTATGGTTTTGTTTTCAAAAAATGTATAGAAAAATAATTTAAATTTATAAATATGGATAGTGATTAGTGAACATTGTTTTTGAGCCGCCATAACTATGGGCCTATGTCGATATCCGATAGGGTTCAGCGTGCTGGGCCCATTCCTGTGAGTGAGGGTTAATTCTATGCCAACCCTAAGACACTAACCCAAATTCCATACACAAATTTACACGAAGTTCTACGCACTAACCTTAACCTAGCTAGGGTTGAAAAAAGAACAACGGCGGCACGGCAGCATGAAGAATTATTCAGAGCTTCCCGTACCCATAATCCATCTCATACACTCTTTGCTCACCGACAAAGAAGCCGCCCAAACAGCACTCGTCTCCAGATCATGGGCCTTCGCCCGGTCAACCCGACCGATCATCGACCTCGACGAAGACCGCGTTCCGTTACCTATCCTCGCGGTCATCGCAAACAAGACATTCAAAAGGTACGAGGAATCCAACCTTCCCATCCACACTTTCCGGCTATGTCTTAATCGCCAATGGTACGTCACTCCTCCTGAGTGGATTTCCAAGGCATTGAAATTGGGAGCCTCCGACATCACCATCCGAGTCAACAAGAACCGAAACTTCCACGTTCCCATGGCTGAAATCTTCGGGTCCGAAAACGTTGTCAGGTTATGTCTTGAGGATTTGATAATCAGTCGACTGAAGGTGGTCAAATGTTCAGGGCTCGAGTCCCTCGCGTTAACCCTAGTGGATTTATCGCTCGATTCCTTTCGTACCATAATCTCATCCTGCCCCTCGATCGAACATTTATCGTTGATTTCGCCTAGGTTTAAATTTTCTGATGACGAGCCGAGTGCACAATTACGAAAAATGTATCTGACGACGATCAGCCATCACAAACTAACTTCTCTAGCTCTGTGCCACGTTGAGTTGGAACAATTGCGAACATTGTTTCTGCGTGATTTGTCGTCAAAGTTTCCCGTCCTGAGAGAGCTAACCATAGCAATCGACGAGCACGTCTTCCAACAAGCATACGAGATACGTGTGATCTCGAGCCTTTCATTAGAGATTTTCAATTTTAGGTTGACTGGTGGTGGTGGAAAATCTTTTTGTCCAGAGGATTTGCGGAGAGTCGAGCTTGATCTCCCGAGTATTCGTAAGTTTACGTTTGAGGGTTCGTGCATGCCTAAGATGTGGCTTAGACCAACACTAGTAGATCAACGGGAGGACTTCCATGTATCGATGAGTCACCGTGGCCATCCCAGTACTACGTGGTTCAGACAGATGTGTAAATTCTTAACAAATCTTGAAAGGTCAAACATACATCTCACTCTCCATGTGCGTGGTTCTAGGTTTAGCTCCGATTACAAAGTGCTAGAGATCAAAGGTTTGAACGCGCGCAAAGTGAAGTTTCTGTCCGTTTACACAGAGGAGGGTCTTGGGTCGGAGTTTTTTAACTCTCTTTTGGATGGAATGTTTTGGGTATGTCGACCGAAGATGGTTACTCATTACGCTGATCCTTCTTACAGCGATACCTATCGGAGTTGGGATGATCATAATTACAGGAAGATCACAAACAATGGTTTATTGCTTTGTCGGGCGCTTCAACTTGGAATGGAGAAAAGTCCTTTATTGGGAAACCGATGGACGAAGCATGGGTTGTGTGGTCTCAAAGAAGTATATGCGCAGGAGCTCCAAGACGAGGAGTGGATGCCGCAGACAATGGATTCGATATTAGACGATTCAACAAGTGAGCAAAGAATAGTTCGCTTCCAATTGAAATGGAAACGTCTATGGTAGATGATTCAACAAGTGAGGAAATAATAGTTCACTTCCAAATTGAAATGGGAACCTTAATCACGTAATACATGTTTGTTATGTTGTCAGAGTACTTTCCATGAATTTTATCTGAATTAGTATGTGTACGCTTCTAGCTATGATTTCATATATGTAGGAGGGTGTATTGGTTTTAGCATAGTGCTTTCAATGAATTTTATCTGAATTAGTATGCGCTTCCAGCTATGATTTCATATATTTTAATAACAAGCGGGAAAATTGTATTTTAATATATGTATTTTGTTACTAAACTTGGACTTTTTAAAGCTCAGTATCTGAAGCACTTTCATACGATTTTGGCTTCCAGCTATGATTTCATATATTTTAATAACAAGGGAAAATTGTATTTTAATATTTTTATTTTGTTACTTAGGGGTGTTCATATTTAGGACCGGAATCGGACCGGTTGGTCCGGTTCGGTCCAGACCGGTAAAATTTCGGTCCGGTTTTAGGTCCATGGAATTTTACAATTCCGGTTTCCGGTCCGGTTCCGGTTAAAAACCAGAATTTACCAGTAAATTGGACCAGATACATTTAAATATATATTTTTAATAATATATAACCTATGAAATTTATTTTTATAAATTGAATAAAATTATAAAATTATATATTTTTACTTATATTACAAAAAAAATTAATAAAGTACAATTATTTTGACGTTACTTACATAAAAAAATATATTTATAAAAAATTATAAATTTTTTACGTACTAAAAAAATTAACATTACATTAAATTAATGAAATTTTAAAAATATATCTATTATTTTAATTATTTTTTTTTTATATAAATAAATAATATATATTTATTTTAAAAATAATCCGGTCCAATCCGGTTAAAAATTGGACCGAACCGGAATTTTCTGGTCCAAGACCGGATCGGACCGAAATTTTTCGGTCCAGTTTTCGGGTCTTACTTCTATTGAAATCCGGTTCCGGTCCTATCTGGTTCCGATCCGGTTTTGGACCGATGAACACCCCTATTGTTACTAAACTTTGACTTTTTAAAGCTGAGTATCTGAAGCACTTTCATACGATTTTGAACGGAATCAACGACATGTGATAATCATGTGACTTTCAATCCCAAGTGGTGCCATTTGATTGGCTCGGGGGCCAGAGTAAATTACATTTTTTTCCCTATAAGAGCATCTCCAGTTGTGAGTTTAAGTATTGGGTGATAAGTAGGCTACGTGTGCGCCAACTCATTTTTTTTGTACTTTTACCCAAGAAAACTTCTAACTCATACAACAGTTCTACCCAAAAATAAATTTTAATGGTCCCACCACTTACTTATTTTATATTATTTATTTATTATTATATTTAAATAATAATAATAATAGTAAAAGTAAAAACAAATGGTTTTTAGATGAAATAAAATAAATATTTAATATTTCATATAATTCATGATTAAAATAAAAATATCACAAAAAATAAATTTAAAATAAAAATAAATACTGCATTTAATAAATCAATAAATCAATAATATTTCAAAATTTTTAATGTTAATTAATTTTTATATAAAATAAATCCGCTAACGTTAAAATTTTAACTATTTCAAAATTTTTAATTTTAATTAATTTTTATATAAAATAAAAATACAAATAATTTGAGTTAAAAATTTAATTAGTTCAAAATTCTTATTTTTTTATTAATTTTTATATAAAATTTAATTAGTTCATAATTCTTATTTTTTATTAATTTTTATATAAAATACAAAATAACGTTAAAATATAAAATAATTCTTAACGCTGAAATAATAATAATAATAATAATAATAATAATAATAATAATAATAATAATAATAATAATAATAATAATAATAATAATAATAATAAAATAATAATATTATTTTTTATTTCTACCCGTGTAGAAGTTCTTCTACCTTGAACTTTTAGAGACTTCTAATCTTAACAGCACATCCAATGATTTCTACCTCGTTTTTTGGTGAGAGGTAGAAGTACAGATAGACTTCTACCTCACCATTGGAGATGCTCTAAAGCATTTATTTCTTTTAATCCCATTTTTTCTTTTTTTTTTCTTTTTTGAATCTCCATAAAGAATTCTAAAACTATATGAATTGGTGAAAAAAAAACTAAATTTAAGAAAAATAATGAAATTTTCAGAGCACAACAAATTAATCATCTAATTACTCATCTCATGTTCATGCCCAAGCATCGACATAAGTATGCAATTAAGGAAAAAAAATTGGACAAAAAATTAAAGAAACAGGGCTCTCAAAGTATTTCTCGTCCGATTTTTCAACAAAAATATTATGATCCAAAAATCTCCAAATTCGTATCTTCTGTTAGTGTGTAGTTCTTCCTAGTTCAACATAGAACATCGTTGTTCTTGTTTGAACTACGTTGAACAATATACACTTTGTTTTTGTAGTAACTTCATATTTTATGTTTGGATGTTTTAAACTCATTAATTCATACAAGTCTGCTAGGTCAACGTGGAACTAGCTGAGTAAACTGCGAAATTAACAAGTGGCTCAATGCGTGACCACTACATGGAAGCTGCTCATCAGCATGGAACAAGCGGACTTGGGTTCTACAAACAACATGGAGTTCATCAGTGCGTCAACGTGGAACTTGCTATTTCATCAACGTGGATCAGGATATATTGCATGTTCACCAACGCACTACCAACTAGAGAGTTCAAGGCTTACCGTGTTGACCTTGAATCAGAGCTAACATATTGACGGACGCGGAGCAAGCATAGCTACACATAGAGCTGGACGATTGACTGTTAAGGAATGAAGCCAGCTATGGGTGTGACTAGAAGACTTCGCTAGAAGGATTTTAGTTTAGTGAATAATGCTAAGTATACCAGCTATTCCCGCCATTAGCTCGAAGCACGAAGCCACGCTAGTATGGGAGTGCGTAGAGCAGGGTTCGTCAAGTACGGAAAAATGGAATCCCGAATATTCCATGAAGATGCTTTGGGCTCAGCCCATTAAGCGTGAATTCCGGAAACCCAAATTCTCGACACCTATAAATACCGGGCTGTTGGAATTCACTATTCACGCATTTATTTGACATATTCTAGAGAAAGAAATATTTTAGACCGAGAGACTTCGCTAGAAATCTCCGGCCATACCCTCTGGTTAGTCTTTGTAGTACGCGTCGCTAGATTAGTTCTACATAGACTTAGTTTTTTGCCGTGCTGACTTTTCTACAAGATTCGCTAGAATTTTTTTTAGATGTTTTTGTAAGTGGTTCCACCCATTACAAGATATATAAAAGATTTCTTTTAGAATCTCCAAATTGTGTTAAGTATTCCTACTCTACCTTACACATTCCAGCTGTAGGTAGAACCAAGTAGAATTTACACAATTTCATCTTCTTCTTACATATCACAAAGCGAAAAGGAGGGAGACACAGAACAAATCCGAAATTCCTGAGGGTTGGTAAGACGAGAGCTCGACAATCTTGGGAATTATGAATTAGGGTTTGAGGTTGTCCTCAATTATATATTTGAGAATTTGTCGGTTTTTTAATCAAGGAAAGTGCGTATTATTTTCACGTAAGCACTTCGGCGAGATTTTACGCCACGTATGAGATCACGTGCTTCTTTCGTGCTCTTTTTACGCTTTTTTCACCGAAAAGGACTGAATGTGATTTTCGTCTAACTTGCGGGACATTTTGTGGAATCAACTTAACTTATAGGTCTTTTTGTGATATTACCCTTTAGTAAATATAATACTTTAGTCAAGTATCACTAAAAAAAATAGTTGAGAACACCGACTTAAAACACCACCGATTGTAAAAAAATATGGTATACAATAAATGGTATGTTATTGTTATATTTTAAAAAGTATATTAAGAAGTGTGTATTCGATTAGGATTTTATAGGGATTTTTTGAATTTTAAAAAGTTAATGAATTTTGAAAATTTATAGATTCTATATAGAGAGTTTGACCGATTTTATTATTAATTTATATTAATTTTCATAGATTTTAAATAATTTAAAAAAAAATTATTGATTTACGTAAAATGTTTGTAAACTTCAACTATTGATCAAAATGTATATGAATATATAACAAATTAATTTACATTAATTCACATGAAATTGATTTACACTTTATTTTTGTGTTGTTTTATATGCACAAGGAAAAAAAATATACTTAACTTTTCCTTAATTTTTTTTTACTTTATTTAATAAAAATAAAATATATTTTTTCAATTTAAAATACAATTATACCCTTATCATTTTGTAAATTTTTTTATTTTTTTTTTATTTTATAGTTTTATTGGTCCAACTTGCCAAATATAAAATGATGAAAAATAAATGGTAAATGAATCGCACAATACATAATAGTATATTGTATTTACATTACTTGGATAAAAATATTTATTGCATGAAAATCTCAAGTTAATTATTTATTTACTATAATCCCACATTACTTCAATTGTATATAATTGTAGGCATTTCAACAATTGAAAACACAATTTCGAACAAAATAATCAAAGAAGGAAAAATGAAAAACGTAAAGATGAAAGTGGTCGTTGTGATCATGCTCCTTATGTGTGTTTTCTGGGCACAAGGAGTCGAAGCTGATCGCTTTAAAAAATGTTACAAAGATTGCATGGAGGAACATAAGGACGACGATTTACCATACAGTGAAAGGAAAGAGGCATGTATTCTAAAATGTATGTCTGAACCAAAAGGAATACCAAAACCAGATCCACACTATATGATATGTTACGATGATTGCATGAAGAAAACTAAGAACAGTGATATGGAAGTCGATGAAAGGCAAGCGATGTGTACTGCAAAATGTCTAAAAGAAATACAAGAACGACATTCAGAACCAGAACCAATCAGACGCAGAATCGAAACATGATTATTCAACTCGTGCGCACGATGATGCAATCGTAATAAAAAATAATTGATGGATTAAATAGTTAATTTTTGCATTGTAATAATTTTGTCATACAATATATGTTATGGTGCTACAAATTAATTAATTAATTAATTACTCTTTTTCATTTACTTAACTTCGATTTACGTAAAATAATTATGGTCTAAATTTGAACAACTTTTAATATAATTTTTTAATTTATTATTTTTAATGATGCAAAAGAAAACGAAATCAATAACTGGTCCGAAAGCAATATGACGTTTTTCGCAAGCTCCGCAATTTTTTTTACGGAATTCTAATATTCGATCTTTTGGATAATGTCTAGAACTGGTAAGTTTTTAGTCACCATTTTTATCTTTCTTCAAAGTTTGGGGATTGACATGTTTTTAGATCTAATATGTATCTTCGTGGAAGAATCGCATTTAAATTTGATATTTATCGTTCGTGCAAGTATATTTTATTTTTTGAAGAAAAAGAAGTGTTAATTTTGGTCTTAATACCGTAAATTAAGTTGAAGATTCATAGTACTAATTTTGAAAAAAATATAAGTTTATTAATATGATTCGAGTAAAGTGCAACTTTTTATCAAAATTTAGAGTGTTTAATGTATTTTATTAAAGTTTTGTGGGGGTAAAACGCAATTTTTATTAAAGTTTTGAGGATTTAAAGCTTTTTACCCTTGTATATAACAAATATACAAATAAACAAATATTAAGAATATATAGTAATTTTTAGCATTTTGTAGAAAATATTTTGATTGCGATAGTAAAAACTTGAAATGTCCCAAGTCAAAGTAGGTAGGCTCGATTCAAAGAGATGGGCCCATTTTGGTGAGGGAGTATAATACGAGTACTAACCTTAACCTAGCTAGGGACTAGGGTTGCAAAATAGAATCAGCACGGCAGGCGGCAGCATGAAGAAGTATCATAATCCATATCATACAATCTTTGCTCACCGACAAAGAAGCCGCCCAAACAACCCTCGTCTCCAAATCATGGGCCATCGCCCGGTCAACCCGACCGATCATCGACCTCGACGAAGACCGCGTTCCGATGCTCATCCTCGCGGTCATCGCAAACAAGACATTCAAAAGGTACGAAGAATCCATACGTACTTTCCGGCTATGTCTTAATAGCCAACAGTATGTAAGTCCCCCTGAGTGGATTTCCAAGGCATTGAAATTGGGTGCCTCCGACATCACCATCCGACTCAAATTCCCCATTCCCATGGATGAGGTCTTCGGTCCGAAAACGTTGTCAGGTTATTTCTTGTGAATTTGATAATCAGTCGACTGGAGGTGGTCAAATGTTCAGGGCTCGAGTCCCTCTCGTTAGCCCTAGTGGATTTATCGCTCGATTCCTTTCGTACCATAATCTCGTCATGTCCCTCGATCAAACATTTATCTTTGACTTCGCCTAGGTTTAAATTTTCTGATGATGAGCCGAGTGCACAATTACGAACAATGTATCTGACGACAATCAGCCATCACAAACTAACTTCTCTAGATATGTGCCACGTTGAATTGGACCAATTGCGAATATTGTTTCTGCGTGATTTGTCGTCAAAGTTTCCCGTCCTGAGAGAGCTAACCATAGCAATCGACAAGGACGTCTTCCAACAAGCATACCAGATACATGTGATCTCGAGCCGTTCATTAGAGATTTTCAACTTTAGATTGAGTAGTGTTAGTGGTGGAAAATCTTTTTGTCCAGAGGATTTGCGGAGGGTCGAGCTTGATTTCCCGAGTATTCGTAAGTTTACGTTTGAGGGTTCGTGCATGCCTAAGACGTGGCTTAGACCAACACTAGAAGATCAACGGGAGGACTTCCATGTATCAATAAGTCACCGTGGCCATCCCAGTACTATGTGGTTTCGACAGATGTGTAAATTCTTAACAAATATGGAAAGGTCAAACATACATCTCACTTTCCATGTGCATGGTTCTACGTTTAGCTCCGATTACAAAGTGCCAGAGATCAAAGGTTTTAACGCGAGCAGAGTGAAGTTTCTGTCCGTCTACACGGAGGAGGGTCTTGGGTCGGAGTTTTTTAACTCTCTTTTGGATGGAATGTTTTGGGTATGTCGACCGAAGATAGTTACTCATTACGCTGATCCTTCTTACAGCGATACCTATCAGAGTTGGGATGATCATAATTACAGGAAGATCACAAACAATGGTTTATTGCTTTGTCGGGCGCTTCAACTTGGAATGGGGAAAAGTCCTTTGAGGGAAAACCGATGGACGAAGCATGGGTTGTGTGGTCTCAAAGAAGTACATGCGCAGGAGCTCCAAGACGAGGTGTGGATGCCGCAGACAATGGATTCGATATTAGACGATTCAACAAGTGAGGAAAGAATAGTTCGCTTCCAATTGAAATGGAAATTAAACTTCTATGATTGATGATTCAACAAGTGATGAAATAATAGTTAACTTCCGAATTGAAATGGGAACCTTAATCACGCAATACATGTTTGTTATGTTGGCATAGTACTTTCCATGAATTTTATCTGAATTAGTATGCGTACGTTTCTAGCATTATTCACAGTTAATATTCATTATATATATATATCAGAGACAACATTATCTCACTCTAAGCAATTTGAATGTATCAGAGACAACATTATGTACCGTCCTCTCTTGCTGCCCCTTGATTGAGAATTTGTCATTATACGATGTATACAACCGTTATGATGAAGATGAAGATGATGATGGTGATGGTGATTATGATGATGAATCTTCTTCGGATGATGATGATGGTGACCGAAAACAAAACCTAAAACAACGACAGGGTTTGGTACCTTTTCCTCGGAATATCTTACTTCATAATCTAATGTCTCTAGTTCTGGGCCGCATTCAATCCATGCTCGGAATGAAAACCTTGTTTCTGGATAACTTGTCGTCCAAGTTTCCCAACCTCAAAGACTTGACCCTAAAGTTAAGTCCGTCCTGCTTCCGATTTCAAGAAAGGATTCTCACAATCTCAAGCCTTTCACTAGAGGTTTTGAACTTGAGCATGGGGGATGATAAGAATGATAATGAGAAAAAGAAGATGCCGAGGTTCTTTTTTGATGTGCCGAGTATTAAGGAGTTCACACTTGAGTGCACGTCGTACATGCCTTATCTTTGTTTTACATCAGCAGCTCCGATGGATCAATGCGAGTCGCGTGTGTCGATAACGCAGCATGGCCTGCTCAATGCTAAGTGGTTCCTTGAGCTGAGTAAGTTATTAAGAGAGATGAAAGGGTCCAAGATACATTTGTGTTTGCACGTGGATAATAAAGATAGCTTGCATTATTACCAGCCCGGAGAGATTAATTGTTTGAATGTGTTTGGACTGGAGAATCTGACTGTAAACGCCGAGTGTCTTCCGTTTCTTAGTTTTATTTCTCTTTTGGATGGTTTGTTTCGAATATGTCGGCCAAAGATGGTTACTCAACCCATTAGCCCTCCTGTCAATGATGATGCTGAGGAGTCGGATGTGGAGCCGGTCGATGAGGAGGATGCTATGTCTGATGATGACGCTCATGAGAATACAACGGTAAACAATGATGTAGTCCTTTGTCAGGAACTTATAAAAGGAATGAAATCGAGAAGCTTATTGAGGCCAAGCCAACTTATGTATGGTTTGCGTGATGCCGAGGAACTTAATGTGCAGAAGCTCTTGGATGGGGTGTGGAGGCCGCAGCCGTTGGATTCGATGTTAGATGATTCAAGTTATGAACAAAGCAGATTTCGTTTCCAATTGAAGTGGAAACAGTAAGTCTGCGACATTTATTTTATTTTGATGATGATCTACTTATTTATTTTCTACTACAATGTTTTTTTTTCTAGTACATCAGATATTATAATTAAATACTCCGTATAATTAACATGCAGCATGTTTTTGATTCGTGCAAAATAGATTATAAAATTGATTATAAAATTAATGATTAAGATTGAATCAATTACAATCTAAAATGCCACGGGATGGCCCCTCAATCCCTATTTATATATCTAATGCTGACACAAAAGATGTTATTTCGTTTCCTGTATTTTTGCTTCTTTCCAATATCTTCAGTGTTATGGTTGGAACCACAATTTCAATCACAGTTGTATTATATAGTGACATTTTGGAACCACAATTTCAATCAAAGTGGTATTATATAGTGACATTTTTGTGACTCCAAACCTCTGAAGACATTTTTGGTATTATATAGAGCCTCTACCAGAGCTTGGTTAACGAAATAGTCGATATTTATAAGCGCCACAACTGTCACCTCTTTTTAGGGAACTTGGCTTAACAATTGCTCTGATCCACCCCTCAACAAGGGTAAAACACCAGGACAAGTCTTACATGATAGTACTTTGTATTCATGAATAGCCCTGTCTTGTATCATTCCGTATTTCCTCTAAGTACAGTACTCTTTACTAAATACACGAACTTCAAAAATTTAAAAAAAATGTCACATTTTACAAAATCCACAATTATTTAATATATAAAAAATACTATTGATTAATTTTTGTAAGTCGGGGGGCGCAGCGGTATTATAAAGAAATACGCAGCACTCCCTACGCAGCGCTGCAGCAACAACAACTCAGGTGTTGCAGCAGCGCGTTGCAGAAAATAAATTCGTTCGTTTATTATTTGATTTACTTTGTTTGAGTAGATTATTTATAGTATCAGAAATATATAAATGTATATTCTGATACGATATTAAAGAGTGCAGCGGAATAATGAAAAATGTGAAAAACAAACAAACACACACACACACCAAATGAAATGCAAGAGAAGACAACGAAATTAATCTTGTATGGGTATTTAAATTATACCCATACGAATGTGCCTTACGGCAAAAATGATTATTAAAGATCGAATGTCTTTACAAAATGTGATCTTGAATATACGATCGACTACCTTTCGGACATACACATGTATTCCTTAGATATCGTATTCAAAGATCACGACCCAACCAACACTAAACAAACTACGGCTGAATATGTTCTGATACAACGCTTCGTAGTTGAAAGATTAGATCACTCGTGATGAAATGAGCATAATCGAATTACAAAATCTCACGAGAGACTTTTGACAAAAGGAAAAATATGTAATGGAAGAGGTGAGGAAATGTGCTGAAGACTCCTTCAATATATAGACCCAGCCCCGTAACCAACTCCCTTGAAAAGCGAGAGATAAGGCGGTTCCTATATTTTAGGAAATCTGTTTTGACCGCTGCTGCAACACCATGCGCAGACAGAGCAACTAATGCACCACCTTGCATCAGCGTCTTCAACGAGTCTTGCTGCAACGGTGCATTTTCAGTCTTCAACTAAATCCCTTGAAAACCGAGTTGTTAGACAGTTGCTAGAATATAGGGATTCTGGTTTGACCGTTGCTGCAACGCTTTGCGCAGACAACTACTGCAGCAACGCCTTGCGCAGACAACAACTGCTGCAACACCTTGCGTCAATATCCTTAAGAGGTCTTGTAGCAACTGTTGCGTCTTGAGTCTTCAGCAAACATTCTCATGCAGTGTCATCTTGCTGCAGCATGGAGTAGGACTCAACGCAGCAACAAGGTCTTCAATGCTCGACGAGTGTTGGTTGGATATATACGCATGAATCAACAAGATCACATGCTAAATAGATCACACATAAAATATGTGATGCACAACAGTACACAATGTGAAGAAAGAAAAAATCATGTAAGTATGTTGCTGCATCGCATTGCCAAGCGACTCGCTGCGGCAGTGCACTGCGTAGCATATTACACTAACAATTTTTAAATAATCATCTCTAATTATTTTTAAAATTATTTAGGCATACATCAACAATTTTTTTTTTATAAAAAATAAGACTAATTTTAAGTAGATATGTAACCTAGTCAGTCCTATTCGATTTCGATCTGGCCCATTTGGGTTATCAAATTTTATTTTGATTCATGGTAGTTAATTAGTTTGATAATTTATTCAAGTTGTAAATTAGTAGCTTAATTCTAAAGTATTCAATTTTAATAAAAATATGCAAATTTTATGTTTTATAATAAAAATTATTTATATAATTGATAAATAAAATAAAATAATTATATTTAATAGTAATAATTTTTTTATAGTAATATATTTAAGTAAATTATTTGAAACTTGAAATATTTAACATATAAATTGTAAAATAGTGAATTGTTAAATTTTATAATAATAAAAATGTAATTTGAGTTTGTATTTGGTTAAATTTTTATATTTAATCAAAATATATGTATCTACTATATAAAACAAATCCTTCGATTTACATTTTACGTGATTGAGGGGTCAATAATCGAATGAGAATGGAGTTTTTTGTTTTCCTTATAAAAAAAATCATGTATGTCACTATTATAATAAATGCATTTTATTTATATGTTAAAAATAAAAAAAATGAAGGTTTTATTTTTAAATATATTTAATTCCATAATATTATATTTTTTCATAAATTAAAATAATTTATATATGTGTAAATTTATAAAATACTACTATAAATTACAGTAAAATATAGTATTCACTACAAAAAACCAGGGAATCCTACTGGGATTCTTTCCCGTAGGGATTCCCTACGACATTCCCTATGGGAATTATGTTTAGAGATCCCCTACGGCATTCCCTACGGCCCCAGCCGTAGGGGTGACTCCCGTAGGGAGCTGCGCGCGCATTCGCGCGCAAAGTTTCCCTCCAAGATTTCCTACGGGGTCCCCTACGGCTAGACATAGGGAAATTGTCCTTACGGCACACGCTCGTAGGGAAATAATTGAAAAATATTCCCTACGGCAAATGACGTAGGGGAATTGTTTTTTTTTACTATTCATTTATATAAGAATAAATTAATTAAATATTATTATAAAATTACGCTAAATTGTTTGAAATGTTTTTTTAAACCACTATTTCGCTAAATAATAAATTACAATTAAAGTTTTTTTAACTGTTTACGCACTACACAATTATACAACTACGGAATTATAATTTTATAAAAAAAATTAATTACAAAAATTATACAATTACACAAAAAATTACGCAATTTTATAAAAATAATTAATAACAAAAATTATACAATTACCCAAAAAATTACGCAATTTTATAAAAATAATCAATTACAAAAATTTCGCAATTTAATATATTTAAATGATGTTTTATTTAAAATTAGCTTTTGTTAAACCACTATTTATATTTATAATTTGATATATACATATATATATATATTGTATTTTATCTTATTATTATATTATATTACATAATAAATATAGGTTAATGAATACATATATATTATCTTTTAATAATTATACATATAATTATTTTATTTAATAATCGAGCTTTCACTTAAATTTGTAAATTCGTATTAATCTCATTATTAACCGTTATCTCAATTATTAAAATTTTATTATTTTCAAAAACTAAGCATGTTTGATGTAATTTATAGTATGTAAGCTTCTTGGGGCATAGTCGAGTGGTAAAGTCTGTGGTGATGTTGGTGTAATTCCCCGACGACGCACAGTTCGAATCTCGGATATGATAAATTTTCATTGAAATAGCCGATGGAGGAGCCTCTGATCTGGTGGAAGATGTCACGCCCCGACTCCAAAATAACAGACAAAACAGGTTTAAAACACTAAACACAATTAAATTACTAAATTAATAATAAACATTTAATCAAAATTTAACATATAACTCGGAACATGAACTACTAATAATATTCATTGTCAATATACATAACCAATCGAGTATTCAAAATATAAACATATAGCATCACTGTATATAAAGTATATACATATACTGTTACAACTCTACAAAAATCCCTAGGACCCCAGAGACTGACTAACGGGCGGGACACGGCGATGACAACGATCAACCTTGATACCTGCAAAACTCAAAAATCTGTGTGGGGGTGAGTACGCCACATCGACTCACCACTTTACAATTTCAAATAAACAACAAAACACGTTTAATACTAATATATATCCTATCACATTATCACCTCACGTGTCATCAATATCACAACACAAATAATATCACAAAATTTTAATATCATAAATCAAAGCATCAAACATAATCATCATCCAAAATCGTCATACAATACAACTTCAAATACTAATAATACACATGCAATGCAACAAGCAATGCAAGCTACTGTGCAACTCATACATGCCATGACTCACACACCCGGGCCCCAAAAATATACTTCAGAATTGTGCTGAAGTTTAGGCCATCTCAGCCTCTGGACCATCTCAGTCCCTGGACCATCTCAGTCCCTATGCATATGCCATGTCATAATAATGAATGCTATGCATGATTCACACAAACACAATATACACATCTCGGGTCCACACAAATCATACCTGTCATGACATATCACATGTCCCGTCATAATATATACTCCACAAAACTCATATCACATCATAAAGCATAATGTCACACCACAAATCATCACGTCACGTCACATCACATCACAAAACAAGGCACACGATAACATAAAAACACATAATACCCCAGAAGAAGATATCATATACACTCAATTCACATATTCATATCATTAAACAAATAATTTAGGTTACACTTTTACCCACCTGTGTACGTCGCTATCACGACTTCTACAATCTATCCCTCGACTCAGTCCTGTGCCTCGTGTACTCCACTCGACGATGGATCACGTCCTAAACGTAAAATACTTTTAATTATCCTCAACCAAAACAAATTCAAACTCATTAAAGAACTAGTTTATTCAAAAATCCTAAAATCTCATTTCATTTTATGTTTAGTTACAACTCGACTAATTCTCGGACATACCGTATGCCTAGACTATTCTTCATTTAAAATTTGTTCTAACATAACATTTGTAATTCATTCAGTTATCTAATATTTCATCCAAACAGACTTCAATTTCGATACAAGTTTCAGGAGTTATGATCAAATTAACAAAACTACACATGCTTCGCAATAAGTTTATTTATACAGAATTTCAGTCTACTTCAAAGGCTTTGAGAGGACAAAATATTTCAAATTAGTCTTCTGTTGCAACTATAAAGATTAAGATAATTGAGTTAGCTTCTGACTCCAACAAATAAAACAATGTTTCGATCAGCCGTCTAAGAGATATAACAATATTCCTAAATCTGCCCGTACAACCATACTTTCAGCCCACTAATTAACTACCTAGGCTCACCAAGGTCACTCCATTCACAACTGGACATAGGATCCTACATAAAACTTGTAGCTTAAGAAGTTTATTAACATTTACAACAAACTAAACATGAATCGGATCAACAAGTTTCAAGTTGAGTGTGTTTTCGTAAGCTTGCTCAAAGCTGTAAATCATACCACGGCTGAAACAACAATTTTCCAAAATAAACTCATAATTTTTCGACTCAATAAATAACTATGAAAATCTGCAAGAAACTCAAAGACTTCATTTTACAAACCTTCATATTTTTAATAAGCTTTTACCTTTACCGATAAGGGTCCGAAATAGTTCAAACACAAATATCACATTTCCCCCTTTTTCACAAATCAGCACACCGCTCTAGTTTTTGTCATACCAAAAGACTTATTTAAAAACATTTTACAAGTTCCAAATCAGTCAATACAGAAAGCCCTATCACTGTAGACTTCAAAACATTAAACCAACTTCAATTTGGGTGAAAGGGTCATCAATTATGATCTTAACAACACACCTTGTCCAACATAATCAGTAAATTTCCAGAATTGCTACAATTTAGTAGAAAAATCATAATCAATTCAATATGTGCCCAAAAATTACCAAATTTCATATAATTAAAATAGACTCCACAAGGACTTCACAGAAATTTACATACAAGGTTTTGGATGATTTAAAGCTATCGAAAACAACCGCACACACAGACTGGAATTACTACACCAGCAAACCCTAGTCAATCTAATCGCCACTATCGACAACTAAACTCTTACTTAATCGACAAAATCAAAACCACAAAGTTAAAACTTACCTTATTATGAATAACTTCTATACTTCAAGAAATCAGATTCGTAAGTTTAAAGGGTAATTGGAAATTTATAGTATTCGTAGTCTTCTTCTTCTCTCCAAGTACGGTGGGGGTGTTATCACTTCTAATTTATTTTCAGTTTTTCTCTTTGTAATTATCCTTATAACTTATCACTAAGGAAGCCTTAAGAAAAATAAGGCGGTTAGTATTCTTATCCATACTATATTATTATTGTAAGTTTTATTATTATGGTTTTAGTAATTATTATAGCATTATTATTATTATTACTTAACACATAATTCATTTATTATATTTACGGGTCTCACAACTCTCCCCCCCTTAATAAAATTTCGTCCCGAAATTTACGTACCGCTGTCAAAGAGTTCAGGATATTGCTTCTTCATACTTTCTTCTGTTTCCCAAGTCATCTCCTCGATCGTCTGACTACGCCACAACACCTTGACCATCGGAATGATTTTATTTCTCAATTGCCTCTCCTTGCGATCAAGTATAGCAACAGGTTTCTCTTCTAATGACAAGTTCTCGTCTAACTCCACTGGGATCGTTTCTAATACATGAGACGCGTCTGCAACATATTTCCTCAACATCGACACATGAAATACATCATGTAGTCGTGCTAGCTCTTCTGGCAATCTCAACCGATATGCGGATATACCGACTCTCTCGGTAATCTCAAATGGCCCAATGAATCTCGGAGCCAACTTCCCTCGCTTTCCAAATCTCAATACGCCTTTCCACGGAGATACTTTCAAAAACACTCGATCCCCTACTTCAAACTCTAACTCACGACGTCGCTTATCAGCATAAGATTTTTGACGGCTTTGCGACGTTTTCAATTTCTCCCGAATAAAATCAACCTTAGTCGATGTTTCCTTGATAATCTCGGGACCAAAAACTTGACTCTCCACCTTCTTTTCTCCGGTCTCATTCCAGCATAAAGGTGTTCGACACTTTCGACCATATAATGCTTCAAATGGAGCCATTCCGATGCTACTGTGAAAGCTATTATTATAGGCAAACTCAATCAACGGTAGGTGTTTTTCCCAACCTCCTGTAAACTCCATCACGCAAGATCGTAACATATCCTCGAGGGTTTGTATCGTTCGTTCTGATTGCCCATCCGTCTGTGGATGAAACGCAGTACTGAAACTAAGCTTCGTACCCAACGCCGTGTGCAATTGTCTCCAGAAACGAGATGTGAAATTCGGATCTCGATCTGATATAATCGATACGGGTATCCCGTGCAACCTCACGATTTCTGACACATAAATCTGAGCATACTGCTCGAGAGTTGTCGTTGACTTCACGGGTAAGAAATGTGCTGATTTAGTTAACCTGTCCACAATCACCCAAATCGAATCCTTACCTCGTTGAGATATCGGTAAACCTCGTACAAAATCCATCGTCACGTGTTCCCACTTCCATTCTGGAATTGGTAGAGGTTGTAACAATCCTCCTGGCCTCTGGTGCTCGGCTTTTACTTGCTGACACACTAAACATCGTGCCACGTACTCTGCTACTTCTCGTTTCATAGCAGGCCACCAATAGTGCGGTTTAATTGTATGATACATCTTGGTGCTTCCCGGATGCATTGCATACGCCGAACTATGCGCTTCTTCTAATATATCTTTTCTCAAATCGACATCTCTTGGCACACACAATCGATCTCCGAAACATAACAAACCATCTTCTCGGATTCGAAAATCTGATATTTTTCCCTCAGTTACCTGAGACCTAATACTTTCCAATCTGGAGTCACTCCTCTGTAATTCTCGTATTCTGTCGACCAACACTGGTCGCACATGAAACGTAGCTACAATACCTTCGGTACCCGATGGGATTAACTCAATCCTCAATGATTTCATTTCTCGTATGAAGTCAACCCCTGTGCACTGCAAACATGCCACTAATCCCATCGACTTGCGACTTAACGCATCAGCTACTAAATTCGCCTTACCAGGATGATAATGAATTTCGCAGTCGTAGTCTTTTATCAATTCCAGCCACCGCCTCTGTCGCAAGTTTAACTCTCGCTGAGAAAACAAATATTTCAGACTTTTATGGTCAGTGAATATCTCACATTTTACTCCATACAAATAATGTCTCCACAGCTTCAAGGCAAACACAACTGCCGCCAATTCCAAGTCGTGTATAGGATAATTGCGTTCATGTGGTTTCAACTGTCGAGAGGCATATGCCACCACTCGACCATTTTGCATCAAAACACATCCCAAACCTTGTTGTGAGGCGTCTGTATAAACATCAAAATCATTTCCACTCACCGGAATAGTCAACACTGGTGCTTGTGTTAATCGACTTTTTAGCTCTTGAAACGCCCTTTCACAATCATCTCCCCATTCGTACTTCACTCCTTTTCTGGTCAATTTCGTCATTGGCAAAGCTATTGTCGAGAAGTTTTGAATGAATCGACGATAATACCCTGCTAATCCCAGGAAAATTCGAATTTCTGTTACACTGACTGGCGTCGGCCAATTCAACACTGCCTCTACTTTTCTCGGATCCACTTGAATTCCCTCTTTTGAAATCACATGCCTGAGAAACTCTACTTTATCCAACCAAAATTCACATTTGGAAAACTTCGCATATAATTTTTCGTCTCTTAACTTCTGCAACACTTGTCGTAGGTGTTGCTCATGCTCTTCCACACTCCGTGAGTACACTAGTATGTCATCAATGAATACAATCACGAAGTCATCTAAAAACGGTTTGAACACCCGATTCATAAGGTCCATGAATACCGCTGGTGCATTTGTTAATCCAAACGGCATGACCAAAAACTCAAAATGTCCATACCGTACTCTAAATGCAGTTTTCTCCACGTCACTATCCCGGATCTTTAACTGATAATATCCAGAACGTAAATCAATCTTTGAGAATACCCGAGCCCCTTGGAGTTGATCAAATAAATCATCCACCCTTGGAATCGGATATTTATTTCTGATCGTCGCCTTGTTCAACTGACGGTAATCAATGCACAAACGCCATGTACCGTCTTTCTTTTTCACAAATAAAACAGGGGCTGCCCAAGGCGATACACTCGGCTGAATAAATCCCTTCTCCAACAGATCATCTAACTGCACTTTCAATTCTTTCAATTCTGCCGGTGCCATACGATACGGCGGCATCGATATAGGTGTTGTCCCCGGCACTAACTCGATCGCAAATTCGACTTCTCTTTGAGGTACTGCTCCAGGTAACTCATTTGGAAAAACATCTACAAATTCATTCACCACCCGTATCTCTTCCATTCGTGGTCCCTCCTTGGTTACGTCAATCGCATAAGCTAACACTGCATCACACCCCTCGCTCAGTAACTTTCTCGCTTCAATTGCTGATATTATACTTGTCGGCACAATTCTCCGTTCACCTTTGTACACCAGTTTAGGTTCGTCAGGTATTTCAAAGGTAATCTCCTTCAAGTAGCAATCAATACTAGCTCGATATGTCGATAGCCAATCCATACCAAGGATAATATCAAAATCTTCCAATTCCAATGGCATCAACATCGCTATCATCGGTTTTCCTTCTATCTTAATAGGAACATTTTCAAATATTTCATCTATTACAATTTTACTCCCCATAGGTGTGGACACCAACACTCTATCTTTTAATTCACTCTTACATATTCCCAGCACTTCAACACATTTTCGCGAAATAAACGAGTGACTAGAGCCTGAATCAAATAATATTCGAGCTATGTGATTATAGATAGGAACTGTACCAGTCACCACATGTGGTGCAGCTGCAGCATCTCGCTGAGTCATAGCAAAAACTCGAGCATGTCCACCCGAAGATGTCCCCGTCGCACCTCCCCTTGCCTGTCCTCGACCTTGTCCTCGCCCTCGACCAACCATGGGTGTTGGAGATGAAGCCACAGATGGTGCAGTTGTATTCACATTCTGAGGACAATCTCGAGCTATATGTCCTTCTCTTCCACATTTGTAACATAGTCGAATATTGGCAGCAACTGAACAATCCATAGCATAATGCCCCGGAGCTCCGCATCGATAACACACCACAGCTCCTACGGAACGACTCCTGTCAAACGATGGTCGTATACCCCCACTCTGTGGGCTGCCCATACCACGAGACATAGTTACCCCACGACGGCCAACTGGCTCTCCTCGTCTCTGTCCAAAACCACCCAAAGTCCTAGGACGCGGTCCTCCTCTACTCGAACCCTCTGAACGACTCCTCTTCCTCTCTTCTCTAAATCCGGATGCCTCTCTAACATCTTTCTCTATCAGAAGAGCTCTCTCAACCAACTCTGGATAATTATTTAAGTTGAGCGCTGTTAGCCTCGACCTGATCACAAATTGTAGCCCATTCTGAAATTTCCGACACCTCTCATGTTCGTTTACTACCATCGATCTCGCAAATTGAGACAAGTTAGTAAACCTCGCCTCATACTCGGCTACTGACATATCTCGTCTCTGAATCAACTCATAGAACTCTCTCCTCATCTCATCAGCGAATGACTCAGGAAAGTACCTCTCGTGGAAGACCCGATCGAACATCTCCCACGTGACCGCTCTCGGCTCTGCTTGATCCCCCGCTGGAGTCCTCAACATAGCCTTTGTATTCGTCCACCAGTCACGCGCCTGATCAGTAAGACGATACGCAGCTAAATTGACCCTCTGATCAGTCGTCAATCCCATCATCTCAAAGATCTCTTCTATCTTTTTAAACCACGAGTCTGCTGCAAGCGAAGGCCTACTCTCCCCAAAACTCGGTGGTTGAAGTTTCAGAAACTGGTCCATAACTCTACTCGTATCCTCCTCCCTGGACCTAACTCGACTCGATCCTGCCACCTGTTCGATCTTCGACTCAATGTACCGAGTCATGGCCTCAAACATTTGTGTCTGAGGAAGCTCTTCCCCACCTGTATCTCTCGAGCGATTAGTGCCCGACTCGTCACCCCTGACACTATCACTTTCACTCATCCTATCACTCCTGATATACACATTCAGGAACTCACATATCAAATATATATCAAGTGCATTCAACACTAATATCACATAATAAAGCATATAATAAAAAATCAATATATCACTCAATTTAACACAACTCAATTTATCGCACACAAGAGGATATAATTTAAATAAACATCATAATTTCACACACAAATCGTCATCGCATGACTCGACCCTATCAGTCTCTGGTCCCAAACCTAAAGCTCTGATACCAAGCTGTCACGCCCCGACTCCAAAATAACAGACAAAACAGGTTTAAAACACTAAACACAATTAAATTACTAAATTAATAATAAACATTTAATCAAAATTTAACATATAACTCGGAACATGAACTACTAATAATATTCATTGTCAATATACATAACCAATCGAGTATTCAAAATATAAACATATAGCATCACTGTATATAAAGTATATACATATACTGTTACAACTCTACAAAAATCCCTAGGACCCCAGAGACTGACTAACGGGCGGGACACGGCGATGACAACGATCAACCTTGATACCTGCAAAACTCAAAAATCTGTGTGGGGGTGAGTACGCCACATCGACTCACCACTTTACAATTTCAAATAAACAACAAAACACGTTTAATACTAATATATATCCTATCACATTATCACCTCACGTGTCATCAATATCACAACACAAATAATATCACAAAATTTTAATATCATAAATCAAAGCATCAAACATAATCATCATCCAAAATCGTCATACAATACAACTTCAAATACTAATAATACACATGCAATGCAACAAGCAATGCAAGCTACTGTGCAACTCATACATGCCATGACTCACACACCCGGGCCCCAAAAATATACTTCAGAATTGTGCTGAAGTTTAGGCCATCTCAGCCTCTGGACCATCTCAGTCCCTGGACCATCTCAGTCCCTATGCATATGCCATGTCATAATAATGAATGCTATGCATGATTCACACAAACACAATATACACATCTCGGGTCCACACAAATCATACCTGTCATGACATATCACATGTCCCGTCATAATATATACTCCACAAAACTCATATCACATCATAAAGCATAATGTCACACCACAAATCATCACGTCACGTCACATCACATCACAAAACAAGGCACACGATAACATAAAAACACATAATACCCCAGAAGAAGATATCATATACACTCAATTCACATATTCATATCATTAAACAAATAATTTAGGTTACACTTTTACCCACCTGTTTACGTCGCTATCACGACTTCTACAATCTATCCCTCGACTCAGTCCTGTGCCTCGTGTACTCCACTCGACGATGGATCACGTCCTAAACGTAAAATACTTTTAATTATCCTCAACCAAAACAAATTCAAACTCATTAAAGAACTAGTTTATTCAAAAATCCTAAAATCTCATTTCATTTTATGTTTAGTTACAACTCGACTAATTCTCGGACATACCGTATGCCTAGACTATTCTTCATTTAAAATTTGTTCTAACATAACATTTGTAATTCATTCAGTTATCTAATATTTCATCCAAACAGACTTCAATTTCGATACAAGTTTCAGGAGTTATGATCAAATTAACAAAACTACACATGCTTCGCAATAAGTTTATTTATACAGAATTTCAGTCTACTTCAAAGGCTTTGAGAGGACAAAATATTTCAAATTAGTCTTCTGTTGCAACTATAAAGATTAAGATAATTGAGTTAGCTTCTGACTCCAACAAATAAAACAATGTTTCGATCAGCCGTCTAAGAGATATAACAATATTCCTAAACCTGCCCGTACAACCATACTTTCAGCCCACTAATTAACTACCTAGGCTCACCAAGGTCACTCCATTCACAACTGGACATAGAATCCTACATAAAACTTGTAGCTTAAGAAGTTTATTAACATTTACAACAAACTAAACATGAATCGGATCAACAAGTTTCAAGTTGAGTGTGTTTTCGTAAGCTTGCTCAAAGCTGTAAATCATACCACGGCTGAAACAACAATTTTCCAAAATAAACTCATAATTTTTCGACTCAATAAATAACTATGAAAATCTGCAAGAAACTCAAAGACTTCATTTTACAAACCTTCATATTTTTAATAAGCTTTTACCTTTACCGATAAGGGTCCGAAATAGTTCAAACACAAATATCACATTTCCCCCTTTTTCACAAATCAGCACACCGCTCTAGTTTTTGTCATACCAAAAGACTTATTTAAAAACATTTTACAAGTTCCAAATCAGTCAATACAGAAAGCCCTATCACTGTAGACTTCAAAACATTAAACCAACTTCAATTTGGGTGAAAGGGTCATCAATTATGATCTTAACAACACACCTTGTCCAACATAATCAGTAAATTTCCAGAATTGCTACAATTTAGTAGAAAAATCATAATCAATTCAATATGTGCCCAAAAATTACCAAATTTCATATAATTAAAATAGACTCCACAAGGACTTCACAGAAATTTACATACAAGGTTTTGGATGATTTAAATCTATCGAAAACAACCGCACACACAGACTGGAATTACTACACCAGCAAACCCTAGTCAATCTAATCGCCACTATCGACAACTAAACTCTTACTTAATCGACAAAATCAAAACCACAAAGTTAAAACTTACCTTATTATGAATAACTTCTATACTTCAAGAAATCAGATTCGTAAGTTTAAAGGGTAATTGGAAATTTATAGTATTCGTAGTCTTCTTCTTCTCTCCAAGTACGGTGGGGGTGTTATCACTTCTAATTTATTTTCAGTTTTTCTCTTTGTAATTATCCTTATAACTTATCACTAAGGAAGCCTTAAGAAAAATAAGGCGGTTAGTATTCTTATCCATACTATATTATTATTGTAAGTTTTATTATTATGGTTTTAGTAATTATTATAGCATTATTATTATTATTACTTAACACATAATTCATTTATTATATTTACGGGTCTCACAGAAGAGGAGTTTCTCGTCTCATCTCTGCATTTCTCGAGTGTCAAACGCATCCAACAAATACCTAAAACCGCTGATGGAAAATCCAAATAAATGGAAAATAAAAATTATAAAGCTGAAAAATAAATAGAAATATGAAAAAATTGAATTTACTTGGTGAACATGAAGGAAGATGAGATTAGAGAAATGCAATTATATTAATATAACACATGTTAACCTGCAAAACAAATTTAACATAACTGAATAAGGGATAAACTAAAAATTAAAAAAAAAAATCTAGTCGGACATAATTAATAACTCCACATAATCTGCGAAGAAATCATAATTAATACATAAAATTAAAAAAAATCCTGAAAAAAAATGAATGAATAGAAAGAACTTATACATATAAATCAATTCAATATTAAAAAAAATAAAAAAGGACATACGAAGCCAAATTATAGGAAGAGAAAATAATATAGATACGATTAATTAGAATTAAATTAATATTTATAGAATAAAAAAGATTTTGAGAAAAAAAATAAAAATGTATATATTTGAGAGGATGATTAATTATTATTACCAAAAATATATAATTTCAAATTATTATTTAAAATTTAAATATAATAATTTAAATATGCTTAATAATATTACTATTTATAATTTATAATTTTTTATTTATAATTTATAGTCAACATTATTATTGTTTTCCTATTGATCCACGTGGCATTATTTTAGTGTATGGTTTTGTTTTCAAAAAATGTATAGAAAAATAATTTAAATTTATAAATATGGATAGTGATTAGTGAACATTGTTTTTGAGCCGCCATAACTATGGGCCTATGTCGATATCCGATAGGGTTCAGCGTGCTGGGCCCATTCCTGTGAGTGAGGGTTAATTCTATGCCAACCCTAAGACACTAACCCAAATTCCATACACAAATTTACACGAAGTTCTACGCACTAACCTTAACCTAGCTAGGGTTGAAAAAAGAACAACGGCGGCACGGCAGCATGAAGAATTATTCAGAGCTTCCCGTACCCATAATCCATCTCATACACTCTTTGCTCACCGACAAAGAAGCCGCCCAAACAGCACTCGTCTCCAGATCATGGGCCTTCGCCCGGTCAACCCGACCGATCATCGACCTCGACGAAGACCGCGTTCCGTTACCTATCCTCGCGGTCATCGCAAACAAGACATTCAAAAGGTACGAGGAATCCAACCTTCCCATCCACACTTTCCGGCTATGTCTTAATCGCCAATGGTACGTCACTCCTCCTGAGTGGATTTCCAAGGCATTGAAATTGGGAGCCTCCGACATCACCATCCGAGTCAACAAGAACCGAAACTTCCACGTTCCCATGGCTGAAATCTTCGGGTCCGAAAACGTTGTCAGGTTATGTCTTGAGGATTTGATAATCAGTCGACTGAAGGTGGTCAAATGTTCAGGGCTCGAGTCCCTCGCGTTAACCCTAGTGGATTTATCGCTCGATTCCTTTCGTACCATAATCTCATCCTGCCCCTCGATCGAACATTTATCGTTGATTTCGCCTAGGTTTAAATTTTCTGATGACGAGCCGAGTGCACAATTACGAAAAATGTATCTGACGACGATCAGCCATCACAAACTAACTTCTCTAGCTCTGTGCCACGTTGAGTTGGAACAATTGCGAACATTGTTTCTGCGTGATTTGTCGTCAAAGTTTCCCGTCCTGAGAGAGCTAACCATAGCAATCGACGAGCACGTCTTCCAACAAGCATACGAGATACGTGTGATCTCGAGCCTTTCATTAGAGATTTTCAATTTTAGGTTGACTGGTGGTGGTGGAAAATCTTTTTGTCCAGAGGATTTGCGGAGAGTCGAGCTTGATCTCCCGAGTATTCGTAAGTTTACGTTTGAGGGTTCGTGCATGCCTAAGATGTGGCTTAGACCAACACTAGTAGATCAACGGGAGGACTTCCATGTATCGATGAGTCACCGTGGCCATCCCAGTACTACGTGGTTCAGACAGATGTGTAAATTCTTAACAAATCTTGAAAGGTCAAACATACATCTCACTCTCCATGTGCGTGGTTCTAGGTTTAGCTCCGATTACAAAGTGCTAGAGATCAAAGGTTTGAACGCGCGCAAAGTGAAGTTTCTGTCCGTTTACACAGAGGAGGGTCTTGGGTCGGAGTTTTTTAACTCTCTTTTGGATGGAATGTTTTGGGTATGTCGACCGAAGATGGTTACTCATTACGCTGATCCTTCTTACAGCGATACCTATCGGAGTTGGGATGATCATAATTACAGGAAGATCACAAACAATGGTTTATTGCTTTGTCGGGCGCTTCAACTTGGAATGGAGAAAAGTCCTTTATTGGGAAACCGATGGACGAAGCATGGGTTGTGTGGTCTCAAAGAAGTATATGCGCAGGAGCTCCAAGACGAGGAGTGGATGCCGCAGACAATGGATTCGATATTAGACGATTCAACAAGTGAGCAAAGAATAGTTCGCTTCCAATTGAAATGGAAACGTCTATGGTAGATGATTCAACAAGTGAGGAAATAATAGTTCACTTCCAAATTGAAATGGGAACCTTAATCACGTAATACATGTTTGTTATGTTGTCAGAGTACTTTCCATGAATTTTATCTGAATTAGTATGTGTACGCTTCTAGCTATGATTTCATATATGTAGGAGGGTGTATTGGTTTTAGCATAGTGCTTTCAATGAATTTTATCTGAATTAGTATGCGCTTCCAGCTATGATTTCATATATTTTAATAACAAGCGGGAAAATTGTATTTTAATATATGTATTTTGTTACTAAACTTGGACTTTTTAAAGCTCAGTATCTGAAGCACTTTCATACGATTTTGGCTTCCAGCTATGATTTCATATATTTTAATAACAAGGGAAAATTGTATTTTAATATTTTTATTTTGTTACTTAGGGGTGTTCATATTTAGGACCGGAATCGGACCGGTTGGTCCGGTTCGGTCCAGACCGGTAAAATTTCGGTCCGGTTTTAGGTCCATGGAATTTTACAATTCCGGTTTCCGGTCCGGTTCCGGTTAAAAACCAGAATTTACCAGTAAATTGGACCAGATACATTTAAATATATATTTTTAATAATATATAACCTATGAAATTTATTTTTATAAATTGAATAAAATTATAAAATTATATATTTTTACTTATATTACAAAAAAAATTAATAAAGTACAATTATTTTGACGTTACTTACATAAAAAAATATATTTATAAAAAATTATAAATTTTTTACGTACTAAAAAAATTAACATTACATTAAATTAATGAAATTTTAAAAATATATCTATTATTTTAATTATTTTTTTTTTATATAAATAAATAATATATATTTATTTTAAAAATAATCCGGTCCAATCCGGTTAAAAATTGGACCGAACCGGAATTTTCTGGTCCAAGACCGGATCGGACCGAAATTTTTCGGTCCAGTTTTCGGGTCTTACTTCTATTGAAATCCGGTTCCGGTCCTATCTGGTTCCGATCCGGTTTTGGACCGATGAACACCCCTATTGTTACTAAACTTTGACTTTTTAAAGCTGAGTATCTGAAGCACTTTCATACGATTTTGAACGGAATCAACGACATGTGATAATCATGTGACTTTCAATCCCAAGTGGTGCCATTTGATTGGCTCGGGGGCCAGAGTAAATTACATTTTTTTCCCTATAAGAGCATCTCCAGTTGTGAGTTTAAGTATTGGGTGATAAGTAGGCTACGTGTGCGCCAACTCATTTTTTTTCTACTTTTACCCAAGAAAACTTCTAACTCATACAACAGTTCTACCCAAAAATAAATTTTAATGGTCCCACCACTTACTTATTTTATATTATTTATTTATTATTATATTTAAATAATAATAATAATAGTAAAAGTAAAAACAAATGGTTTTTAGATGAAATAAAATAAATATTTAATATTTCATATAATTCATAATTAAAATAAAAATATCACAAAAAATAAATTTAAAATAAAAATAAATACTGCATTTAATAAATCAATAAATCAATAATATTTCAAAATTTTTAATGTTAATTAATTTTTATATAAAATAAATCCGCTAACGTTAAAATTTTAACTATTTCAAAATTTTTAATTTTAATTAATTTTTATATAAAAAAAAAAATACAAATAATTTGAGTTAAAAATTTAATTAGTTCAAAATTCTTATTTTTTTATTAATTTTTATATAAAATTTAATTAGTTCATAATTCTTATTTTTTATTAATTTTTATATAAAATACAAAATAACGTTAAAATATAAAATAATTCTTAACGCTGAAATAATAATAATAATAATAATAATAATAATAATAATAATAATAATAATAATAATAAAATAATAATATTATTTTTTATTTCTACCCGTGTAGAAGTTCTTCTACCTTGAACTTTTAGAGACTTCTAATCTTAACAGCACATCCAATGATTTCTACCTCGTTTTTTGGTGAGAGGTAGAAGTACAGATAGACTTCTACCTCACCATTGGAGATGCTCTAAAGCATTTATTTCTTTTAATCCCATTTTTTCTTTTTTTTTTCTTTTTTGAATCTCCATAAAGAATTCTAAAACTATATGAATTGGTGAAAAAAAAACTAAATTTAAGAAAAATAATGAAATTTTCAGAGCACAACAAATTAATCATCTAATTACTCATCTCATGTTCATGCCCAAGCATCGACATAAGTATGCAATTAAGGAAAAAAAATTGGACAAAAAATTAAAGAAACAGGGCTCTCAAAGTATTTCTCGTCCGATTTTTCAACAAAAATATTATGATCCAAAAATCTCCAAATTCGTATCTTCTGTTAGTGTGTAGTTCTTCCTAGTTCAACATAGAACATCGTTGTTCTTGTTTGAACTACGTTGAACAATATACACTTTGTTTTTGTAGTAACTTCATATTTTATGTTTGGATGTTTTAAACTCATTAATTCATACAAGTCTGCTAGGTCAACGTGGAACTAGCTGAGTAAACTGCGAAATTAACAAGTGGCTCAATGCGTGACCACTACATGGAAGCTGCTCATCAGCATGGAACAAGCGGACTTGGGTTCTACAAACAACATGGAGTTCATCAGTGCGTCAACGTGGAACTTGCTATTTCATCAACGTGGATCAGGATATATTGCATGTTCACCAACGCACTACCAACTAGAGAGTTCAAGGCTTACCGTGTTGACCTTGAATCAGAGCTAACATATTGACGGACGCGGAGCAAGCATAGCTACACATAGAGCTGGACGATTGACTGTTAAGGAATGAAGCCAGCTATGGGTGTGACTAGAAGACTTCGCTAGAAGGATTTTAGTTTAGTGAATAATGCTAAGTATACCAGCTATTCCCGCCATTAGCTCGAAGCACGAAGCCACGCTAGTATGGGAGTGCGTAGAGCAGGGTTCGTCAAGTACGGAAAAATGGAATCCCGAATATTCCATGAAGATGCTTTGGGCTCAGCCCATTAAGCGTGAATTCCGGAAACCCAAATTCTCGACACCTATAAATACCGGGCTGTTGGAATTCACTATTCACGCATTTATTTGACATATTCTAGAGAAAGAAATATTTTAGACCGAGAGACTTCGCTAGAAATCTCCGGCCATACCCTCTGGTTAGTCTTTGTAGTACGCGTCGCTAGATTAGTTCTACATAGACTTAGTTTTTTGCCGTGCTGACTTTTCTACAAGATTCGCTAGAATTTTTTTTAGATGTTTTTGTAAGTGGTTCCACCCATTACAAGATATATAAAAGATTTCTTTTAGAATCTCCAAATTGTGTTAAGTATTCCTACTCTACCTTACACATTCCAGCTGTAGGTAGAACCAAGTAGAATTTACACAATTTCATCTTCTTCTTACATATCACAAAGCGAAAAGGAGGGAGACACAGAACAAATCCGAAATTCCTGAGGGTTGGTAAGACGAGAGCTCGACAATCTTGGGAATTATGAATTAGGGTTTGAGGTTGTCCTCAATTATATATTTGAGAATTTGTCGGTTTTTTAATCAAGGAAAGTGCGTATTATTTTCACGTAAGCACTTCGGCGAGATTTTACGCCACGTATGAGATCACGTGCTTCTTTCGTGCTCTTTTTACGCTTTTTTCACCGAAAAGGACTGAATGTGATTTTCGTCTAACTTGCGGGACATTTTGTGGAATCAACTTAACTTATAGGTCTTTTTGTGATATTACCCTTTAGTAAATATAATACTTTAGTCAAGTATCACTAAAAAAAATAGTTGAGAACACCGACTTAAAACACCACCGATTGTAAAAAAATATGGTATACAATAAATGGTATGTTATTGTTATATTTTAAAAAGTATATTAAGAAGTGTGTATTCGATTAGGATTTTATAGGGATTTTTTGAATTTTAAAAAGTTAATGAATTTTGAAAATTTATAGATTCTATATAGAGAGTTTGACCGATTTTATTATTAATTTATATTAATTTTCATAGATTTTAAATAATTTAAAAAAAAATTTATTGATTTACGTAAAATGTTTGTAAACTTCAACTATTGATCAAAATGTATATGAATATATAACAAATTAATTTACATTAATTCACATGAAATTGATTTACACTTTATTTTTGTGTTGTTTTATATGCACAAGGAAAAAAAATATACTTAACTTTTCCTTAATTTTTTTTTACTTTATTTAATAAAAATAAAATATATTTTTTCAATTTAAAATACAATTATACCCTTATCATTTTGTAAATTTTTTTTTTATTTTTTTATTTTATAGTTTTATTGGTCCAACTTGCCAAATATAAAATGATGAAAAATAAATGGTAAATGAATCGCACAATACATAATAGTATATTGTATTTACATTACTTGGATAAAAATATTTATTGCATGAAAATCTCAAGTTAATTATTTATTTACTATAATCCCACATTACTTCAATTGTATATAATTGTAGGCATTTCAACAATTGAAAACACAATTTCGAACAAAATAATCAAAGAAGGAAAAATGAAAAACGTAAAGATGAAAGTGGTCGTTGTGATCATGCTCCTTATGTGTGTTTTCTGGGCACAAGGAGTCGAAGCTGATCGCTTTAAAAAATGTTACAAAGATTGCATGGAGGAACATAAGGACGACGATTTACCATACAGTGAAAGGAAAGAGGCATGTATTCTAAAATGTATGTCTGAACCAAAAGGAATACCAAAACCAGATCCACACTATATGATATGTTACGATGATTGCATGAAGAAAACTAAGAACAGTGATATGGAAGTCGATGAAAGGCAAGCGATGTGTACTGCAAAATGTCTAAAAGAAATACAAGAACGACATTCAGAACCAGAACCAATCAGACGCAGAATCGAAACATGATTATTCAACTCGTGCGCACGATGATGCAATCGTAATAAAAAATAATTGATGGATTAAATAGTTAATTTTTGCATTGTAATAATTTTGTCATACAATATATGTTATGGTGCTACAAATTAATTAATTAATTAATTACTCTTTTTCATTTACTTAACTTCGATTTACGTAAAATAATTATGGTCTAAATTTGAACAACTTTTAATATAATTTTTTAATTTATTATTTTTAATGATGCAAAAGAAAACGAAATCAATAACTGGTCCGAAAGCAATATGACGTTTTTCGCAAGCTCCGCAATTTTTTTTACGGAATTCTAATATTCGATCTTTTGGATAATGTCTAGAACTGGTAAGTTTTTAGTCACCATTTTTATCTTTCTTCAAAGTTTGGGGATTGACATGTTTTTAGATCTAATATGTATCTTCGTGGAAGAATCGCATTTAAATTTGATATTTATCGTTCGTGCAAGTATATTTTATTTTTTGAAGAAAAAGAAGTGTTAATTTTGGTCTTAATACCGTAAATTAAGTTGAAGATTCATAGTACTAATTTTGAAAAAAATATAAGTTTATTAATATGATTCGAGTAAAGTGCAACTTTTTATCAAAATTTAGAGTGTTTAATGTATTTTATTAAAGTTTTGTGGGGGTAAAACGCAATTTTTATTAAAGTTTTGAGGATTTAAAGCTTTTTACCCTTGTATATAACAAATATACAAATAAACAAATATTAAGAATATATAGTAATTTTTAGCATTTTGTAGAAAATATTTTGATTGCGATAGTAAAAACTTGAAATGTCCCAAGTCAAAGTAGGTAGGCTCGATTCAAAGAGATGGGCCCATTTTGGTGAGGGAGTATAATACGAGTACTAACCTTAACCTAGCTAGGGACTAGGGTTGCAAAATAGAATCAGCACGGCAGGCGGCAGCATGAAGAAGTATCATAATCCATATCATACAATCTTTGCTCACCGACAAAGAAGCCGCCCAAACAACCCTCGTCTCCAAATCATGGGCCATCGCCCGGTCAACCCGACCGATCATCGACCTCGACGAAGACCGCGTTCCGATGCTCATCCTCGCGGTCATCGCAAACAAGACATTCAAAAGGTACGAAGAATCCATACGTACTTTCCGGCTATGTCTTAATAGCCAACAGTATGTAAGTCCCCCTGAGTGGATTTCCAAGGCATTGAAATTGGGTGCCTCCGACATCACCATCCGACTCAAATTCCCCATTCCCATGGATGAGGTCTTCGGTCCGAAAACGTTGTCAGGTTATTTCTTGTGAATTTGATAATCAGTCGACTGGAGGTGGTCAAATGTTCAGGGCTCGAGTCCCTCTCGTTAGCCCTAGTGGATTTATCGCTCGATTCCTTTCGTACCATAATCTCGTCATGTCCCTCGATCAAACATTTATCTTTGACTTCGCCTAGGTTTAAATTTTCTGATGATGAGCCGAGTGCACAATTACGAACAATGTATCTGACGACAATCAGCCATCACAAACTAACTTCTCTAGATATGTGCCACGTTGAATTGGACCAATTGCGAATATTGTTTCTGCGTGATTTGTCGTCAAAGTTTCCCGTCCTGAGAGAGCTAACCATAGCAATCGACAAGGACGTCTTCCAACAAGCATACCAGATACATGTGATCTCGAGCCGTTCATTAGAGATTTTCAACTTTAGATTGAGTAGTGTTAGTGGTGGAAAATCTTTTTGTCCAGAGGATTTGCGGAGGGTCGAGCTTGATTTCCCGAGTATTCGTAAGTTTACGTTTGAGGGTTCGTGCATGCCTAAGACGTGGCTTAGACCAACACTAGAAGATCAACGGGAGGACTTCCATGTATCAATAAGTCACCGTGGCCATCCCAGTACTATGTGGTTTCGACAGATGTGTAAATTCTTAACAAATATGGAAAGGTCAAACATACATCTCACTTTCCATGTGCATGGTTCTACGTTTAGCTCCGATTACAAAGTGCCAGAGATCAAAGGTTTTAACGCGAGCAGAGTGAAGTTTCTGTCCGTCTACACGGAGGAGGGTCTTGGGTCGGAGTTTTTTAACTCTCTTTTGGATGGAATGTTTTGGGTATGTCGACCGAAGATAGTTACTCATTACGCTGATCCTTCTTACAGCGATACCTATCAGAGTTGGGATGATCATAATTACAGGAAGATCACAAACAATGGTTTATTGCTTTGTCGGGCGCTTCAACTTGGAATGGGGAAAAGTCCTTTGAGGGAAAACCGATGGACGAAGCATGGGTTGTGTGGTCTCAAAGAAGTACATGCGCAGGAGCTCCAAGACGAGGTGTGGATGCCGCAGACAATGGATTCGATATTAGACGATTCAACAAGTGAGGAAAGAATAGTTCGCTTCCAATTGAAATGGAAATTAAACTTCTATGATTGATGATTCAACAAGTGATGAAATAATAGTTAACTTCCGAATTGAAATGGGAACCTTAATCACGCAATACATGTTTGTTATGTTGGCATAGTACTTTCCATGAATTTTATCTGAATTAGTATGCGTACGTTTCTAGCATTATTCACAGTTAATATTCATTATATATATATATCAGAGACAACATTATCTCACTCTAAGCAATTTGAATGTATCAGAGACAACATTATGTACCGTCCTCTCTTGCTGCCCCTTGATTGAGAATTTGTCATTATACGATGTATACAACCGTTATGATGAAGATGAAGATGATGATGGTGATGGTGATTATGATGATGAATCTTCTTCGGATGATGATGATGGTGACCGAAAACAAAACCTAAAACAACGACAGGGTTTGGTACCTTTTCCTCGGAATATCTTACTTCATAATCTAATGTCTCTAGTTCTGGGCCGCATTCAATCCATGCTCGGAATGAAAACCTTGTTTCTGGATAACTTGTCGTCCAAGTTTCCCAACCTCAAAGACTTGACCCTAAAGTTAAGTCCGTCCTGCTTCCGATTTCAAGAAAGGATTCTCACAATCTCAAGCCTTTCACTAGAGGTTTTGAACTTGAGCATGGGGGATGATAAGAATGATAATGAGAAAAAGAAGATGCCGAGGTTCTTTTTTGATGTGCCGAGTATTAAGGAGTTCACACTTGAGTGCACGTCGTACATGCCTTATCTTTGTTTTACATCAGCAGCTCCGATGGATCAATGCGAGTCGCGTGTGTCGATAACGCAGCATGGCCTGCTCAATGCTAAGTGGTTCCTTGAGCTGAGTAAGTTATTAAGAGAGATGAAAGGGTCCAAGATACATTTGTGTTTGCACGTGGATAATAAAGATAGCTTGCATTATTACCAGCCCGGAGAGATTAATTGTTTGAATGTGTTTGGACTGGAGAATCTGACTGTAAACGCCGAGTGTCTTCCGTTTCTTAGTTTTATTTCTCTTTTGGATGGTTTGTTTCGAATATGTCGGCCAAAGATGGTTACTCAACCCATTAGCCCTCCTGTCAATGATGATGCTGAGGAGTCGGATGTGGAGCCGGTCGATGAGGAGGATGCTATGTCTGATGATGACGCTCATGAGAATACAACGGTAAACAATGATGTAGTCCTTTGTCAGGAACTTATAAAAGGAATGAAATCGAGAAGCTTATTGAGGCCAAGCCAACTTATGTATGGTTTGCGTGATGCCGAGGAACTTAATGTGCAGAAGCTCTTGGATGGGGTGTGGAGGCCGCAGCCGTTGGATTCGATGTTAGATGATTCAAGTTATGAACAAAGCAGATTTCGTTTCCAATTGAAGTGGAAACAGTAAGTCTGCGACATTTATTTTATTTTGATGATGATCTACTTATTTATTTTCTACTACAATGTTTTTTTTTCTAGTACATCAGATATTATAATTAAATACTCCGTATAATTAACATGCAGCATGTTTTTGATTCGTGCAAAATAGATTATAAAATTGATTATAAAATTAATGATTAAGATTGAATCAATTACAATCTAAAATGCCACGGGATGGCCCCTCAATCCCTATTTATATATCTAATGCTGACACAAAAGATGTTATTTCGTTTCCTGTATTTTTGCTTCTTTCCAATATCTTCAGTGTTATGGTTGGAACCACAATTTCAATCACAGTTGTATTATATAGTGACATTTTGGAACCACAATTTCAATCAAAGTGGTATTATATAGTGACATTTTTGTGACTCCAAACCTCTGAAGACATTTTTGGTATTATATAGAGCCTCTACCAGAGCTTGGTTAACGAAATAGTCGATATTTATAAGCGCCACAACTGTCACCTCTTTTTAGGGAACTTGGCTTAACAATTGCTCTGATCCACCCCTCAACAAGGGTAAAACACCAGGACAAGTCTTACATGATAGTACTTTGTATTCATGAATAGCCCTGTCTTGTATCATTCCGTATTTCCTCTAAGTACAGTACTCTTTACTAAATACACGAACTTCAAAAATTTAAAAAAAATGTCACATTTTACAAAATCCACAATTATTTAATATATAAAAAATACTATTGATTAATTTTTGTAAGTCGGGGGGCGCAGCGGTATTATAAAGAAATACGCAGCACTCCCTACGCAGCGCTGCAGCAACAACAACTCAGGTGTTGCAGCAGCGCGTTGCAGAAAATAAATTCGTTCGTTTATTATTTGATTTACTTTGTTTGAGTAGATTATTTATAGTATCAGAAATATATAAATGTATATTCTGATACGATATTAAAGAGTGCAGCGGAATAATGAAAAATGTGAAAAACAAACAAACACACACACACACCAAATGAAATGCAAGAGAAGACAACGAAATTAATCTTGTATGGGTATTTAAATTATACCCATACGAATGTGCCTTACGGCAAAAATGATTATTAAAGATCGAATGTCTTTACAAAATGTGATCTTGAATATACGATCGACTACCTTTCGGACATACACATGTATTCCTTAGATATCGTATTCAAAGATCACGACCCAACCAACACTAAACAAACTACGGCTGAATATGTTCTGATACAACGCTTCGTAGTTGAAAGATTAGATCACTCGTGATGAAATGAGCATAATCGAATTACAAAATCTCACGAGAGACTTTTGACAAAAGGAAAAATATGTAATGGAAGAGGTGAGGAAATGTGCTGAAGACTCCTTCAATATATAGACCCAGCCCCGTAACCAACTCCCTTGAAAAGCGAGAGATAAGGCGGTTCCTATATTTTAGGAAATCTGTTTTGACCGCTGCTGCAACACCATGCGCAGACAGAGCAACTAATGCACCACCTTGCATCAGCGTCTTCAACGAGTCTTGCTGCAACGGTGCATTTTCAGTCTTCAACTAAATCCCTTGAAAACCGAGTTGTTAGACAGTTGCTAGAATATAGGGATTCTGGTTTGACCGTTGCTGCAACGCTTTGCGCAGACAACTACTGCAGCAACGCCTTGCGCAGACAACAACTGCTGCAACACCTTGCGTCAATATCCTTA
The DNA here is from genome assembly GCA_954870475.1 of Euphrasia confusa. Lineage (NCBI taxonomy): Eukaryota > Viridiplantae > Streptophyta > Magnoliopsida > Lamiales > Orobanchaceae > Euphrasia > Euphrasia confusa. The sequence continues at coordinate 2,561,440 of OX940965.1, forward strand.
AGAGGTCTTGTAGCAACTGTTGCGTCTTGAGTCTTCAGCAAACATTCTCATGCAGTGTCATCTTGCTGCAGCATGGAGTAGGACTCAACGCAGCAACAAGGTCTTCAATGCTCGACGAGTGTTGGTTGGATATATACGCATGAATCAACAAGATCACATGCTAAATAGATCACACATAAAATATGTGATGCACAACAGTACACAATGTGAAGAAAGAAAAAATCATGTAAGTATGTTGCTGCATCGCATTGCCAAGCGACTCGCTGCGGCAGTGCACTGCGTAGCATATTACACTAACAATTTTTAAATAATCATCTCTAATTATTTTTAAAATTATTTAGGCATACATCAACAATTTTTTTTTTATAAAAAATAAGACTAATTTTAAGTAGATATGTAACCTAGTCAGTCCTATTCGATTTCGATCTGGCCCATTTGGGTTATCAAATTTTATTTTGATTCATGGTAGTTAATTAGTTTGATAATTTATTCAAGTTGTAAATTAGTAGCTTAATTCTAAAGTATTCAATTTTAATAAAAATATGCAAATTTTATGTTTTATAATAAAAATTATTTATATAATTGATAAATAAAATAAAATAATTATATTTAATAGTAATAATTTTTTTATAGTAATATATTTAAGTAAATTATTTGAAACTTGAAATATTTAACATATAAATTGTAAAATAGTGAATTGTTAAATTTTATAATAATAAAAATGTAATTTGAGTTTGTATTTGGTTAAATTTTTATATTTAATCAAAATATATGTATCTACTATATAAAACAAATCCTTCGATTTACATTTTACGTGATTGAGGGGTCAATAATCGAATGAGAATGGAGTTTTTTGTTTTCCTTATAAAAAAAATCATGTATGTCACTATTATAATAAATGCATTTTATTTATATGTTAAAAATAAAAAAAATGAAGGTTTTATTTTTAAATATATTTAATTCCATAATATTATATTTTTTCATAAATTAAAATAATTTATATATGTGTAAATTTATAAAATACTACTATAAATTACAGTAAAATATAGTATTCACTACAAAAAACCAGGGAATCCTACTGGGATTCTTTCCCGTAGGGATTCCCTACGACATTCCCTATGGGAATTATGTTTAGAGATCCCCTACGGCATTCCCTACGGCCCCAGCCGTAGGGGTGACTCCCGTAGGGAGCTGCGCGCGCATTCGCGCGCAAAGTTTCCCTCCAAGATTTCCTACGGGGTCCCCTACGGCTAGACATAGGGAAATTGTCCTTACGGCACACGCTCGTAGGGAAATAATTGAAAAATATTCCCTACGGCAAATGACGTAGGGGAATTGTTTTTTTTTACTATTCATTTATATAAGAATAAATTAATTAAATATTATTATAAAATTACGCTAAATTGTTTGAAATGTTTTTTTAAACCACTATTTCGCTAAATAATAAATTACAATTAAAGTTTTTTTAACTGTTTACGCACTACACAATTATACAACTACGGAATTATAATTTTATAAAAAAAATTAATTACAAAAATTATACAATTACACAAAAAATTACGCAATTTTATAAAAATAATTAATAACAAAAATTATACAATTACCCAAAAAATTACGCAATTTTATAAAAATAATCAATTACAAAAATTTCGCAATTTAATATATTTAAATGATGTTTTATTTAAAATTAGCTTTTGTTAAACCACTATTTATATTTATAATTTGATATATACATATATATATATATTGTATTTTATCTTATTATTATATTATATTACATAATAAATATAGGTTAATGAATACATATATATTATCTTTTAATAATTATACATATAATTATTTTATTTAATAATCGAGCTTTCACTTAAATTTGTAAATTCGTATTAATCTCATTATTAACCGTTATCTCAATTATTAAAATTTTATTATTTTCAAAAACTAAGCATGTTTGATGTAATTTATAGTATGTAAGCTTCTTGGGGCATAGTCGAGTGGTAAAGTCTGTGGTGATGTTGGTGTAATTCCCCGACGACGCACAGTTCGAATCTCGGATATGATAAATTTTATCTGAATTAGTATGCTTACGCTTCTAGCTATGATTTCATATATTTAATAAAAATGCTGTTGAAGTAATTATTATTCACAGTTAATATTCATTATATATATGTTGTTTCAAGAATCTAGGTTACATATCTTGGCAAAGGAGATGCAGGCCCTGTGCCAATTTGATCATCTCTCAGATGACAAGAATCTAAACGTTCGGCTGTCGACAGGCTGAGCTCGCACTTGTGCAGGCTTACCACTTACCTCTGTCCCATTTTAATAGTTATACTTCCTTTGTTATTTGTGAAAGAAGTGTAACTATTGTGTTGGAACAGAGGTAGTAATACTTTAATCAAGTATCACTACAAAAAAAATGGTTGAGAACACCGACTGAAAACACCGATTGTAAAACACAGTCGGTGTTCACCGACTGCTGTAATACCGACTGCACGGACAGTCAGTACCCAACGGTCGGTGAAACAATCCCGCCATCTCTACTGACAATATATGACACGGATTATATTTAGGATTAATAATTATTATAGTTAATATATTTAATTAAATTATCTGAAACTTTTAATATTTAACATATAAATTATAAATTAATTTATTATTAAATTTTATGATATTGAAAATGCAATTTGTATTTTTTTTATTTGATTAAATTCGAGTATTTGGTCAAAATATAAGTATATTTATAAAATAAAGTCTAAAGAAATGAAATTAATTGGGCCAATCAAGCCAGCCCACGCCACGAGTGTCGATCTCTTTTGATTTTGGGTAAGGCCACGAAACATTATTTAGTATTTACATATAAATACCCCATCGCTCTACCTAGGGTTCTTACTACCCGCCGCAAAATGAATGGTACGGCGGTAGAACAATATTCTCCGGAGCTTCCCGAACCCATAATCCACCGTGTCCAATCTCTCCTCAACTCTAAAAAGGCTGCGCAAACAACCCTTCTCTCCAAGTCATGGCGCGCGGCATGGCCCACTCGCCCGACCGTCGACCTCGACGAAACCTACTTTCGAAAAAGAAAGCGTTCCTTCTCTTATCCCAAAGTCAACAAATTCGCAAAGTTCGCAAACACGACATTGAGAAGGTACGAGGAATCCAACACGAGTATCGAAACTTTCAAGCTATGTCTGATGAGCCATGAACTGCATACTCAATCCGGCCTCGCCACCGAATGGACTCTCAAAGCGTTGAATCTCGGCGCAACCGATCTCACTTTCCAACTCAATCATCCCGACATGGCTATGCTGCTCGATGCGGTCTCCGGCCGCAAAAACGTGGACAGCTTATGTCTGCAAAGTTCGAGAATCGATCGACTAAAGGTACTCAAAATTCCGGGGCTTAAATCTCTCACTCTAAGCAATTTGAATGTATCAGAGACAACATTGTGTACCATCCTCTCTTGCTGCCCCTTGATTGAGAATTTGTCATTATACGATGTATATAACCGTTATGATGAAGATGTTGATGATGATGGTGATGGTGATGGTGATTATGATGATGAATCTTCTTCGGATGATGATGATGATGACCGAAAACAAAACCTAAAACAACAACAGGGTTTGGTACCTTTTCCTCGGAATATCTTACTTCATAATCTAAGGTCTCTAGTTCTGGGCCGCATTCAATCCATGCTCGGAATGAAAACCTTGTTTCTGGATGACTTGTCGTCCAAGTTTCCTAACCTCAAAGACTTGACCCTAAAGTTAAGTCCGTCCTGCTTTCGATTTCAAGAAAGGTTTCTCACAATCTCAAGCCTTTCACTAGAGGTTTTGAACTTGAGCATGGCGGATGATCAGAATGATAACAAGAAAAAGAAGATGCCGAGGTTCTTTTTTGATGTGCCGAGTATTAAGGAGTTCACACTTGAGTGCACATCGTACATGCCTTATCTTTCTTTTACATCAGCAGCTCCGATGGATCAATGCGAGTCGCGTGTGTCGATAACGCAGCATGGCATGCTCAATGCTAAGTGGTTCCTTGAGCTGAGTAAGTTATTAAGAGAGATGAGAGGGTCAAAGATACATTTGTGTTTGCACGTGGATAATAAAGATAGCTTGCATTATTACCAGCCCGGAGAGATTAATTGTTTGAATGTGTTTGGACTGGAGAATCTGACTGTAAACGCTGAGTGTCTTCCGTTTCTTAGTTTTATTTCTCTTTTGGATGGTTTGTTTCGGATATGTCGGCCAAAGATGGTTACTCAGCCCATTAGCCCTCCTAGCAATAATGAGGAGGAGGAGTCAGATGAGGAGCCGTTTGATGAGGAGGATGCTATGTATGTTGATGACATCAACACTCATGAGAATACGGTAAACAATGATGTAGTCCTTTGTCGGGAACTTATAAAAGGATTGAAAGTGAAAAGCTTATTGTTGAAAAGCGATCTTATGTATGGTTTGCGTGATGCCGAGGAACTTAATGTGCAGAAGCTCTTGGATGGGGTGTGGAGGCCGCAACCGTTGGATTCGATGTTAGATGATTCAAGTTGTGAACAAAGCAGATTTCGTTTCCAATTGAAGTGGAAACAGTAAGTCGTAGCTTAGTTTGAAATATTTATTTTATGTTGATTATCTCTACTTATTTATTTTCTACTACAATACTGTTTTTCTAGTAATGCCATACACAAAAGATGTTATTTGGTTTCCCTGTGAAAGATTTGTACTTTTGCTTCTTTCGAATTTCTTCAGTTTTATGGTTTAACCACAATTTCTTCAGTTTTATGGTTTAACCACAATTTTTCCGTTAACGAAATAGTCGATATTTATAAGCTCCGCAACTGTCACCTCTCTTTGGGAAACTTTGGCTTAACATTAATGCTCGATCTGATCCACCCCTCAACAATGGTAAAACACCAGGACAAGTCTTATACTTTGTATGCATTAATAGCTATTGTATCATCAGACAATTCTGGCCCTTAGATTAATTTGACTCTTATACTTTGTATGCAGTAATAGCTATTGTAGCATCAGACAATTCTGGCCCTTAGATCAATTTGACTTGCTCCAAAAACTATGTTAGGAATCTGATCAATGCGATTGTCAAAAATCCCAATGATAGCAATCAAGGAATTTTAGGATTTCCTCTAATTAAGTACCTCTTTACTAAATACACCAACTTCCAAAATTTAAAAATGACACATTTTATAAAATACACAATTATTTAAGTATAAAATACCCTTGAAATCAATCATTTCACACGTTACTTAAATACCCTTGAAAAAATACCCTTGAAATCAATCATTTGACAAGTTTTTTTTAGATCGATGAGGAAAATTACATGAATAACCTTGAAATCATTTTTCCTTAAATTAAATCAAAATATAAAACATCATCCATTAATAAAATATAAATAAATAATAAAAAAAATAGAATTCTTCCTCCACATATTGAGAATTCCATTTATATTTTTTATTATATTTTATTAATGACATATGTTTTATATTTTGATTTAATTTAAGATAAAAATGATTTCAGGGTTAATCACGTAATATTAATTCCTCACCAATCCACATAAAACGTGACACCTGACATTGAATATCAAGTGTCTCTTACGCGTCGCCGAGAATCGCCCGATTTTACATGAAAGTGCAATTTAATTAAAGTTCAGATACTAAAAATTGCAGATTGAGTAACCAAAGTACAAAAATGTCTATAGTTCGGCTACTAAAATACAATTATCTCTTTAAAAAAATATTTATTGATTTATTTTTAAATAAACATCTCTAATTTCAATCTCCCTTAAACTATTTATGCGTTGTTTACCATTACTTTTTTCTATAAGAAAAGAAAAAATGATTTTAAGTAGAGATGTCAATGAGTCAGTCCACTCGGGTTGTCTCGGGTTGTCTGATTATTTCAATTTACGTAATTAGTTCAATCTGAATTTTTTCGAGTTGGAAATTAGTTACCCCAATTGTAAAATATTCAATTTTAGAGAAAAAAATATAAACTTAAGTTTTATGATATTAAAAAATATTTAATAATTGATAATAAATTAAAATAATACTATTTAGGATTAATAATTATTATAGTTAATATATTTATTTAAATTGTCTGAAACTTATTAACATATACTCCCTCCCATTCACTTTATTTGTCGTTCTACCTCTTTTAATTTTTTCCAATTTACTTGTCGTTTTGGAATTCTATGCCTTATATACCCTTATGCATTAAATTCTTCATTAATTAATACTCCTACTATTTATTTATTTTTTAATTCTTAATGTATGGATCGTATTTTTTTTTTTTTATATCCTCAATTTATAAATTGCGGACGTCGTCGTTTTTTTTTCTTCTTATTATTGTAATTTTAATTTGAAAAACGCAAATACAATTTTTTTCTTCTAATTTTAAGCTTTTTGTTATAACTTTTTGTGATTTTTAAAATAAATTTTCATAAAAAATGAATACAGTAAATAAAAAACAAACATGTGCGGTTAATTTTTTTTTTTATTCCTTTAGGGGAAGAAGAAGAGTCCAACAAAACAAATAAAATAGAAGTTTCGTTGAACAGGAAATGTAGGAGAGTTATCCTAAAATTAATTAGCAGTTAATAAGGGGAGTTAATTAAGGGGTAAATTGGGAAAAATAATGTTTATTAATAATCGTGCAAATGTGTAGAACGACAAATAATAAAAATGGGAGGGAGTATAAATTATGAATTAACTTATTATTAAATTTTATATTTACGCACCCCTCATTTTAAATTACTAAGTACACCACCCGACAAAATGTCTACCCTACCCTTATTTTGTTTTGAAAATATTTTTTAATTAATTTTATATTTATATTCTGAATCTAATTTTTTAATTAAAATTCATCCCCAAATCACTTTATCCCTGTCAATTATAATATCTACTAGCATCAACACATATACGCCATAACCATCTTATATCCAAACTTCAAAAAACCATCAAAATTGACTGCTCTTCACTAGAAAATCAATCGACCCGCTCAAACCCACTCAGAGAGCCTGAAACCACTAAAAATACATGTAATCGTCATTGTGTTTTTCCCGCCGCTACTATCGACTGTCACCGGCGCTAATCGAAGACGATATCAGAGTTCCACATCATTTCGCAATCGAGCCACCACCAACAGCCCTCGACCGAGCCCGACACCACCGAGTCACTGCACTCGCTTTAGGAGTTAAATTGTTGCCCCCTTATCCGACCGACGCACCTGATTGAAGGCTTCAAAGCGTCCCTCATTGAATCACCCCAAGTAGAAGACCAACAAAAATTCCACATCCAGACAACTTCTTCGATTTAGAACAACCATTGGAGTCTGGAGATCAAATCGCACCTCTAGCGGTCCAAAACCAGGCGCCGCCGCTGACCTCCATGGATGTCTTCGTTGGTGAAGATGAAGCCCAACCAGTCAATGACCACCTTCGTACCATCTCCCTCCGGCGCCTAGAGTCGCCTCATCCCTGATGATTCGCCCTCACTCCGATCTCCTCTGCGATGCGATCTACTTACCTTCGCACGAAAAAAAAGAAAGTAAAAAAAAATATTATAAAAAAAGGGGAAAAAAATAACAAGGGCAGTATAGGTATTATAATGGAGGTATACCTAACAATTATAGAGTTTTGAAAATAAAATTTTAAAAGAGGGGTGGGAAGATTAATTAAGGAGGTGTAAATAACCGTAGCCTTAATCAAAATATAATCTATAAAATAAATCCTAAAATAATGTAATTAATTGGGCCAATCCACGCCACGGCCCAGAAAACATTATTGACATATGTGTGTTGTATCGCCACCTAACTAGGGTTCTTACTTCTTACTACCCGGCTGCAGCAACATGAATATTGGTACGGCGGTAGAACAATATTCTCCGGAGCTTCCCGATCACATAATCCACCGCGTCCAATCTCTCCTCAACCCTAAAAAATCTGCCCAAACAACCCTTCTCTCCAAGTCATGGCGCGTGGCATGGTCGACTCGCCCCACCCTCGACCTCGACGAAGCCGACTTTCCAAAAAGAGTCAAATCCTCCTCTTATCCCAAAATCCACAAATTCGCAATGTTCGTCAACAAGACATTTACAAGGTACGAGGAATCCGACACGAGGATCGAAAATTTCAAGCTACGTCTGAAAAGCTATGAAGTGTATGCTTGTTCCGGTGTTGCTACCGAATGGGCTCTGAAAGCATTGAAATTAGGAGCCACCGATTTCACTTTCAAAATCAATCATCCCAACATGGCTATTCTGCTCGATGCGGTCTCCGGTCGCAAAAACGTCGCAAGCTTGTGTCTGCAAAATTCTAAAATCGATCGACTAAAGGTACTCGACATTCCGGGGCTTAAATCCCTCACTTTAAGAAAGTTGAATATACCATGGTTATCATTTTGTAACGTACTCTCTTGCTGCCCCTTGATTGAGAATTTGTCGTTATATGATATAGACCAACCTTACGATTCATCTTCCGATGATGATGATGGTGATTCTAGTTCTGATGAATCTTCTTCAGAAGATGAATCTTCTTTGGATGATGATGATGATGATGGAAAAAAACATGTACAAGGTGTGGTATCTTTTCCTCAGAAAGTCTTACTTCATAAACTAAGGTCTCTAGTTCTGTGCCGCATTTCATCCAAAATCGATATCAAAAGTTTGTTTCTGGATGACTTGTCGTCCAAGTTTCCCAACCTCAAAGACTTGACCCTAAAGTTAAGTTGGTCCTGCTTCCGAAAACAAGGAGAGATGCTCATACTCTATAGCCTTTCACTAGAGGTTTTGAACTTTAGCGTGGGTGATGATAAGAATGATATTGAGAAAAAGGAGATGCCGAGGTTCGTGTTTGATGTGCCGAGTCTTAAGGAGTTCACACTTGACTGTACATCGTACATGCCCGATCTTTGTTTTACATCATCGCCGATGGAATCTCGTGTGTCGTTAACTCAACATGACCGACTAAGTGCTGCATGGTTCCTTGAGCTGAGTAAGTTATTAACAGAGATGAGAGGGTCGAAGTTACATTTGTGTTTGCACTTGGATAATAAAGATAGCTTGCATTATTATCAGCCTGGAGAGATTAATTGTTTGAATGTGTGTGGACTGGAGAATCTGACCATAAACGCTGGGTGTTTTCCGTTTCTTAGTTTTAGTGCTCTTTTGGATGGTTTGTTTCGAATCAGTCGGCCAAAGATGATTACTCAACACATTAGCCCTCCTCCTGGAAATGAAGGTGATGATGATGATGAGGAGGAGGAGTTCGATGAGGAGGATGCTATGTCTGTTGATGAGGCTGAAAATACAGTGAACAATAATGATGTAGTCCTTTGTCGGGTACTTATACAAGGAATGAAAGTGAGAAGCTTATTGATGTCAAGCCAACTTATGTATGGTTTGCGTGATGTTGAGGAACTTAATGTGCATAAGCTCTTGGATGGGTTGTGGAGGTCGCAACCATTGGATTCGATATTAGATGATTCAAGTTATAAAGAAAGCATATTTCGTTTCCAGTTGAAGTGGAAACCGTAAGTCGTAGCTTAGTCGCAACATTTATTTTATTTTGATGGAATGTACTTATTTATTTTCTACTATGTTTTTTTCTAGTATTATATAATCTAATTCTTAACACAAAAGATGTTATTATAGCTTTTTCCTTGTGAATGATTTGAATTTTTGCTTCTTTCCAATTTGTTCAGTTGTATGTGGTTGAACCACAATTTCAATCACAGTTTAACAAGTAACATTTTCTTGACTCCAAACCTCTGGAAAAAAAAATTGAAGGCCCTACCAGCTTGCTTAACAATTGCTCTGATCCACCCTCTAAAATGGTAAAACACTACACAAAAACGCATAATATATTTCCACCAATTCAAACTTGCTGCTCCGCTATTAATCTCATAAAATTTTTGACAGAGCTCTCCCCATTCAATTTCTCGTACCTCTCCCCCAAATCTTACATACAAGAACCCTAAATTTTCAATCAATTTCTTTATTAATTTCAATTTGAAATCTCTTATACACACCCTAAATTTGTTCGATTTCAAATCAAATTTCTCAATTCGTAGAAACCCTAAATCCTATATTTCAATTCAATTCAATTCTATAGTTAGGTACTAAAGTCTATAAAATTGTGTAATCAGAGCATAAATTTGTCTATAGTTAGGTACTAAAAGTATCCTTCAAAAGTAATTGAATTTTAAGTCTATATATTTCTTTTGATTTTATTCCAAAAATATAAATAAAATAGTACTACTATAATTTATATTTAAAGTGGGTTTAATATAAAGAAATAATTTGAAGGATATTTAACCAAGTGTTACCCTAGTTTGTACTCGGGCGAAGGCTCAAAAGCATTATATATACAGTATATATTAAAGGGTTGAGTACGCAAATATTCTGAATTATAATATCATACATCTAACTAGGGTTCTTATTCCAACAACGATGGATTGTACGGTAGAACAATATTCTCCCGAGCTTCCGGAATCCATAATCCACCGCGTCCAATCTCTCCTCAACTCTAAAAAAGCTGCACAAACAACCCTTCTCTCCAAGCCATGGCTCCAGGCATGGTCGACTCGCCCGGACGTCGAGCTCGACGAAGCCGACTTTGAAACAGATATAACTTCGTTCTCTCTGTACCCCAGAATCATTCGGAAAAATCCGTATCCCACAATCGATGAATTCCCAATGTTCGCCAAGAAGACACTTGGAATTTACGAGCAATCAGACCTCTTCATCCAAACTTTCAAGCTAAGTCTGATAATTCACGAAGGATATACGCTCTGGCCTGGCTTCCGAATGGACTTGTAAAGCATTGAAACTCGGCGCCACCGATCTCACTTTCCAGATCAAACATCCCGACATGGCTATTCTGCTCGACCAGGTCTCCGGCAGCAAAAACGTTTCCAGCTTACGTCTGCAAAGCTCGAAAATCGATCAACTAAACGTATTCAAGTGTCCGGGCCTTAAATCCCTCGATTTGTGCAAAATGAGTATTTCACGGGAATCACTTTTTAATATAATCTCTTGCTCTCCCTTGATTGAGAATTTGTCGTTACAATATGTTCATGAGATTATGGATCGTCAAAGTCGTAGATACTATGGATATGATTCTTATGATCAAACTTCTTCCGATGATGACGATGAAGAACAACAACAACAACAACATGGCGGTGAAGAAGAAGAAGAAGAAAAACAACAACAACAACATGTCGTGAGATCCGCTCCACCCAAAATTTTCCTTCATAACCTAAGGTCTCTAGCTTTGTGTCACGTTTCATCCAAATTCGAAATCAAAGCGTTGTTTCTAGACGACTTGTCGTCCAAGTTTCCTAACCTCAAACACCTAACCCTAAAATTAAGTTCGTCCAATTTATCCAACTTCCGAAAGCAAGGAGAGATGCACACGATCTCGAGCGGTTCGCTAGAGGTCTTAAGCTTTGGTGTGGGTGTCTTTCATCATCACAAAGATTATGATAAAATGGAGATGGTGAGGTTCGAGTTTGACGTGCCGTGTATTCGGAAGTTCACATTGGATTGTAAGTCGTACATGCCGAACATGTGTTTCACACCAGAGTCGATGGATCGATGCGAGTCTCACGTGTCGTTAACGCATTATGGTATGCTCAGTATTCAGTGGTTCCGTAAGCTGAGTAAATTATTAACAGGGCTGAATGGGTCAAAGATAAATTTATTTCTCCGTGTGAATAATAGAAAGAGCTTTCATTACCGGTGTGGGCATGTTACATGTATGAGTGTTTGTGAACTCGAGAATCTGACCATGAACACGGAGGGTTTTCCGTCCATGAGTTTTATTAATCTTTTGGATGGTTTGTTTCGGATATGTCGGCCAAAGATGATTACTCAATACATTGGCGATAAGGATGATGATGATGATGATGATGATTATTCTACTTTTTTTTTAATGTTAGTATCAGACGAACTCAGTTAAGTTATTTATTACTCTGAAAGATTTGTGTTTTTGCTTCTTTAAATTGTTCATGATTACTACAGTCTACATATATACTCAGAAGCTCCTTTATCATCGATCAGCTCATACCATGCATGCCAATTCCTCAGATCAATACGCTTCTGCCCTTGGATCAATTCGATCTAACGGCTCAAGATTTGGTTCCAAAAGTTGTGTTAGGAATCCGATTAACGCGATCAATATATACCTAGCATGCAAAAAAAAAAAAAAATCGAAGCAAAACTGAAGAAACAAGAAATATCATGAAGAAAAAGGAGAATTAAACCATACAATGAATTACACTAAAATATTGTTTTATTAACTTTTTGATTAACAAAATAAGTCAATTTTTTTTAAAATATAATAAATTTATTTTTAAAATGAAAAATAAGATTTTTTTTTTATTGAAAGTAAATAAAATATTGTTTTATTAACTTTTTGATTAACAAAATAAGTCGATTTTTTTTAAATATAATAAATTTATTTTTAAAATGAAAAATAAGATTGTTTTTCTGATCTATTTAATTACCAACGAAAACCCTAGCTTAGGTCTCAAAAGCTAGGGTTCTTATATAATTTCTTGCCGCATCAATAACAATAATCATGGATTGTACGGCGGTAGAATATTCTCCGGAGCTTCCCGAACCCATAATCCAGCTCATACAATCTCTCCTCCACCCTCAGCAAGCCGCGCAAACAACCCTCGTCTCCAAGTCATGGCTCCGGGCATGGTCTACTCGACCGACCATCGACCTCGACGAAACCCACTTCCCAGAAGATCACTCATCCCCTTACCCAGAAATCGACGGACTCGCCGTGTTCGCGAAGAATACCTTCCGAAGGTACGAGGATCAAAACCTTAGGATCGACACTTTCAGACTGTCTCTGAATACCGAATGGTATTGTCGTTTGGGCCTCGCAACAAAGTGGACTTCCAAAGCATTGAAACTCGGAGCCACCGATTTCACTTTCCGATCCGTACACGAAAATATTGAAATTCCGCTTCGTGTCGTATTAGAGTCCGAGAACGTTGTCCGCAGGTTATGTCTGGAAAATTCGTACTTCCGTCAACTGAAGGTGATCAGATGTATGGGGCTTAAATCCTTTGTTTTAATCTACACGAGTTTACTTGATAGTTCGTTTTCCGACATTATCTCGTGTTGTCCCTTGATTGAGAATCTGTCATTATCCAATGTCGATGCGCAATATGACAACGATCAACGAGCAGCTGGTTTAAAAATCAGCCTCCCGAACCTAACGTCTCTAAGTCTGTACCGATGGCAGCAATTAGATGAAGGAGTCTTTCTGGATAACTTGTCGTCCAAGTTTCCAAACCTCAAGGAATTAACTCTAAATATAGGGCTATACTCTATTTTTGGTGCTACTGTCGTCTCAAGCGGTTCGCTAGAGATTTTAAATCTTAGGGCGCATGGGAATTCTCGTGCCGAGCTTGAGATTGATGTACCGAGGATTCGGAAGTTTACATTTAAGGGTTCAGTCATACCTAAGTTTTCTGCTGGGTCGAAATCCGGTGATCAATTCGAGTCTCGCGTATCGCTAATTAGTCATGAAGGGCTCCGTGCCGATTGGTTATATAAGTTGAGAAAATTCTTAACGAGCATGCATATGGCGGGGTCAACTACACATCTCTGTCTCCATTTGCATTGTAAAAATATCTCACATTACCTCGTTGGAGATGTCGAATGCGTGAATGTGTGTGAAGTGGAGGATCTGACCGTGGAGACGAGGGATCTTTGTCCATCTCTGAGTTTGGATGCTATTTTGGATGTTTTGATTCGGATATGTCGCCCAAAGACGATTACTCCATACTCGAGCCCTGCTGAGAAAGATTGTGGGATTTGCGACCAAAGTAGTAGTGATGAAAATAGTGATTCAAACTATTCGTGATGTAATCCTCTGTCGGGGACTTGAACAAAAGAATATTGAAAGGGAAAGGCCTTGTTCTTCTTTATACTGTTATTATACCTTCATTCACTCCTAAAGAAATTACACCTTTACTCCTTCGGACCTTCCTTTATTCCGTGGTTCGAGTTTGACGTGCCGAGTATACGGAAGTTCACACTCAACTGCATGTCGCACATCCTGAATCTGCGTTTTACATCAACATCGATGGATCGATGTGAATCTCACGTGTCGTTAACGCGACATGGTAATCTCAGTAGTATGTGGTTCCTTAAGCTGAGAAATTTGCTAACAGAGTTAAGAGGGTCGAAAATACTTTTATGTTTGCATTTGGATAACAGCAGTAGCTTAAGATTATTACCAGCATGAAAAGATTAAATGTTTGAATGTGTGTGAACTGGAGAATCTGACCATGAACACGGAGGGTTTTCGGTCGAGGAGTTTGAGTGATCTTTTGGATGGTTTGTTTCGGATATGCCGACCAAAGATGATTACTCAACACATTATAAGTCCTTATGATTATAATCATTACGGTGATGATGATGATGATGATGATGATGATGATGATGATGATGATGATGATGATGAGGAGGAGGAGGAGGAGGAGGAGGAGGAGGAGGAGGAGGAGGAGATGTTCGATGAGGAGGTGGAGCTGGTGGAGATGTTTGATAACACTGAGCATCCTATAAACAACGATGTAGTCTGGTGTCGAGAAGTGTATTGCTCCCAAGCCAAAATATGTATTGTTTGCGTGATGTCGAGGAACTTAATGTGCAGCAGCTCTTCGATGGGGTGTGGAGGCCGCAACCATTGGATTCGATCTTATTAGATGATTCAAGTAAGCAAAGAAGATTTCGTTTACAATTGAAGTGGAAGCCATCGTAGCTAAGTCACAACATTTATGTTATTGTTGGCAACAAAGGTTTTGCTGATCTTTATTTTTTCTATCAGATGCAATTTACAATAACACAAAAGATCACTGATTAATTTGTTATTCTTAGTTTAATTTGTATATCTTCCTTCAGTTATATAATTAGTCGATGTATTATTACCATAATTGTCGAACCCGACTAGTTACCTCTGTCATATGCATCTGGTTTCCTTAATTTATTGGGCTAATTTCACTTTGGCAGCACAGGTTAAAGAGTTTTTAAACTTTGCAACCTAAACGGTTTTTTTTACCGTTCAGTACCCAAAAAATGAGGCTTTTACAACTTGCAACCTGCGGTTAATCGGATCGAAATATTCCAAAAAATATTCTCTCCGTTTTGAAGGGTTTTCTGGTCAAATTCAACTCCGAAATATTCCAAAAAATATTCTCTCCGTTTTGAAGGGTTTTCTGGTCAAATTCAACTCAATAAAAAGGCTGATTACGTTATTACTCTCAAGGCTCACTATTGGTATTTATTTTTATTTTTAAAAAACGTGAAATACTCCTACAAATACACAACACAAATTATTCATAACACTGATTTCAATTTCATCTTAAAATCCTCCCCCAATTTGAAGAACCCTAATTTCCTAACTACAAGACGTACGCAACCAATTGAAGCAAGAAAGAAGATGGACGAATTATGCCGATTCGGGAAGGCAGTGGCGAGTCGCACATTGTGGAGTGATTTGAATCTTTTGTTCTGATAATATTATTGGCTTGTGTTTGTTTTGTTGCTACTCGATCAATCCTTATTTTTTTTAATATTTATGAAAAATAATGTGAAAAATAATTTTGAGAGAATTATTCTTTTGGTTCCATAAAGTTGGGTCATTCTCGATTTGGTCCCATGTAGTTACAAATTTTCAATTTAGTCCCATATAGCTTAAACTTTTGTCCGATTTAGTCTTTTTTGGCCGGAATCTTCAATTTTGACCGGTCAACTGATGACGTGGCTTCCCGGACCGACGATCGCCGATTTGCTATGACACGCGTCCTCGCCTGATTGGTTGTTGTCCATAATTTTTTATAAAAAATAAAAAAAATGCCATTTCAACAAGGGCTAAATACATTTTGCCACCTCTGGATATGGGGTTTTTGCACTTTGCAACCTCGTCGGAAAACTTTTGCCGATCAGTACCACAGGATAAGCAATATTACAGTGTGGTACCTGCCGGCTGCCGGATCGGAATATGCCCTGGAATATTCCGTTTTGAAGCATTTTTTAATAATTTTCAGATCAAAAACATGGGTGATTACCCATTTGCCCTTCCCTCATATTTACTGAATATTTCTTTTCATTTAATTAGAATAAAAAAAGAAAAACGTAAATACTTCAATGAATTGAAAATCGAAGGCAGTCTTCATTCCCCCAATTCAAGAACCCTAGTTTTCGAGCTCTGCGATTCTGAGTTTTGACGAAGAAAGAAAATGGTCGAACTTTGCAAATGCGGGAAGGCAGTGGTGAGTCGCACCTCTTGGAGTGATATGAATCCTGGGAGAAGGTTTAAAGCGTGCGAAGAATATCGGGTAAGAATCAGAACTCTAATTTCTCGGTTTCTGTATTTAGGGTTTCTGTGAGAACCCGTAAATTCTCAAGTTCAGAATTGGGAATAATAACCCTAATTACTGAATTGGGGATAATAACCCTAATTTTTCAATTTGGGATAGTAACCCGTAATTTCTCAATCTCTCAAATTAGGGTTTCTGTGAGAACCCGTAATTTCAGAATTGGGGACAATATGCCTAATTTATGAATGGGGGATAATAACCCTAATTTCTGATTTTGTGAATTTGGGAAATTAACCCTAGCTGCTGTAATCGATTTTTTGTCAGAATGGAGGGTGTGGATACTTTAATTGGCTTGACCCACCAGCATGCCATAGATGTCATCACATTATCCCAGGGCTTCTCAGAAATATCAATTCAAAGGTTGAGGAGTTGGAGCAGCTCAAGAAAGAAGTAACAGTGATGAAAAGAAGGATTTGGAAGATCACATTTGTGTTTGTGGCTGTAATGGTGGTTTTCTGCAGTTTTATGTACTAATATAGAGTGATATTATGTAATGTATTGCACTGTAATGGATTATGTGTAATGTTGGTTGATTTTGGATAATCTGTAGTGGTTGTGTGATTTTGGATAATCTGTAGTGGTTTAGTTATGTAATGAAGTTCCTAATTATTGAAATTCATGAGTTTCCCCTACTTCTGTGATTGATAAAACATGTAAGTGAAATGATCAAAACATACCAAAATGACTGGAGAAAACCTGTAAAGGAGATGACAAAATCTGTAGCTCAAAATCAGTGAACAAACCTGTAGCTTTTAATCACTGAATTCATTACATAATACTTAAAATCAACTTAAACAACTTAAAATCACTGAATTCATTACATTCCCAAAATACTTAAAATCAACTTAAACAATCCCAAGATACTTAAGTTCAAATTGTTCAACAATAAACAACTGGAATAAACAATAAATTGTTCAAAGCAAACCAACATTACACAACATCACACATATCACACAACATCACAGAAATTGTTCACCACTCTCTCCTTGCATGAACAGTCTTCATCATAGCCTTGATATCAAGTTTCCTCATTTCCAAGATTTCTTCTGAACTCCTCAGTGTCATCATTGATCCACCTAGCTGCTTTCTGAGTTCTACCTGAGATAATGGATTATGAGATGCTGCAGAAGGTTGAGAAGAGGGCCTAGGAGCATCTGAAACAGGTTGAGAAGAGGACATAGGAGCATCTGGAAGAGGTTGAGATGCAGTCACAGTGTGAACTTTTTTAGATGGCACCTTCTTCTTGGAAATAACAGGTAACTTCTTCAGTGGACTCTTCTTCACTGGACTCTTTGCAGCATTCTCACTCAAATTCAATCTTTGACTCCTCCTCACTGGACTTGCAACAGGTGGTTCATTCAAATTCAATCTTTGACTCCTCCTCACTGGACTTGCAACAGAGTTGGTTTTTGGACTCTTCCTCACAGGAGTTGGTTTTTTCTCTGGAATATGAGTTGATTCAGGCACTGTAACTGGAATTGGAGTTGGAGTTGCCATTGGAGTACTTGGTTGCTCCTGCTTTTGGCTTTGGCTCTCTGAGATTTTTTGTTTCTTAGCCTAACACATGATATGAAAATTGAATCAGTTATAGTAAAAAATGAAAATTTGTAAAAAATGAAATTTAGTAAAAAATGAAAAACAGTTGATAAAATACCTGATTCATTGGACATCCTCTGGAGTTATGACCTTGTTGATTGCAAGTGTGACAAGTAAGGTTCAGAACCCTTCTTTTCAGTTTGCCAACTTTGGATGTACCCCTTATTTCTCCTTGCTCCAGCTTCCTCTTATGCTTTTTGGGCCTCCCTGGCATGACTTGGACTTTTGGAGGCCTCAGGGGCAACCTTTCATCAACCATAGGTGCAGGCCATTCTTCTTGGGGGTTCAGAGGGCTCATATAATGACTATATGTTCTCAAGTAAGTCTCCTTACTGTAGCAATCAGCAACCCACATCTCAGGCTTATACTTCATGTAATAGAGACAGCAAATCACATGAGCACAAGGTATCCCACTTATCTGCCACCTCCTACAGCCACAGGTTTTGTTGCCTAAATGCACAGCAAAGTATTGATCATTAGGGCCCCTCACCTCAAAAGCATTCTCACCATTCCATGTAGGTGACCAAGCAAAAGCTTTCTTTTTGTTCATTTCCAAAATCTTCTGTGGCACTGGACACAGAACACCCTGTGATTTCAACATCTCAGCTCTTCAGGTGCTCTCTCACTTGGCTCACCTGCATCAAATTCAACTTCCACATTTCTGTGAACAGATTTCACCTCCTCATATTCATCAACTTCATCATTCAACTGATCTGAGTTCTCAGAAGCCACAGGAGTGTCCATACTTAACAATGATTCATCACAGGGTTGACCTTGAAAATAAATGCAATTGGGATCTACCATCTCATGATCAACAAATATGGACACACACTTATCAGTATTGACTACACAGGGAATCTCACCCACATTCACATCCCCAGAAATGTAAACTAGCTGCTTGCAATTATCTTCACAGTTGAAACTAAAATAATATTCCATAATCCCAGCAAGCTTCAATTCATACGTCATCATAGTGAGATCTTGCATACACAGATCGTCACCACAATCATCAAAATAATTTACCTTCCCGTCGACATAGCAGATTTCCCCTTCTTTGTTTTTTCGAAATTTCCCGCTGTGATGAACTTTCAAACTGAACATGTCGTGATTCAGAGGTTCATATCCCGGCGGTGCTGCATCATCGGGTCGCAAATACCACCGCATTTTGATGTAAGAGAATTAGGGTTCTTGATCCTTCGCGAATTTGGGAATTGAAATTTCTGAGCTTAGGGTTTCTGAATATTAGGGTTTCTGAGTGAAGATTCTTGTAAGAGAATTAGGATTTAATTGAGCTTCGAGATTTTGGGTGAAAATTCAATTTCGCAGCTAGGGTTCTTGAGGAGTTGGGGATTTTCAAGGAAATCGCGATTTTGTGTTTCTGTGTAATGGAAGAGCTGAAATGAATGAAGTGTTGTAATTAAAATCGTTTATCTTTCTTTTTTTCATTTCATATTTAATACAAGGTGAGTAAATACATATCTACCCCTCAGCTCCATTTAAATGTACAGTCTCAAGCGCTTAAGAGGAGCGTGACACTCAAATCCCCGGAATATTCCAGGGCATATTCCGATCCGGCAGCCGGCAGGTACCACACTGTAATATTGCTTATCCTGTGGTACTGATCGGCAAAAGTTTTCCGACGAGGTTGCAAAGTGCAAAAACCCCATATCCAGAGGTGGCAAAATGTATTTAGCCCTTTCAACAATTCCCTAATTAATTAAATAAAAAAGAAAATCAAAAATCCATTTTCTTTTTTTTTTCTTTTTTAAGAAGTTGTAATCGGTGAAAACGAAAAAAAAAATCTTCAATCCTAAATCCCAGAACCCTAATTCTCTCCTCCTCAATTTCTCTACCTAATTTTTTCTTGAACGCAAAATTGGGGATAAAATTGGGGATGGGGACGGGAGTAGATTTTCTCCCCAATTCATCCGCCCTCTTCTCTTCTTCATCGTCGGCCTACCACCACCATCACACCACCAGTCCACCTTGCAGATTCAGCACGTCAGCGATCGAAGCTTCGTCTGAGATTCTGAGCTCCTACTCCGACCCCCGACCTCCAATTTCAGCGCTCCAGCCCGCCACCGCGCGCCTCCCGACCTCGCCCGACAACATCCTCAGCAGCGGCTCCGTTCCAGCTACGCCTCATGCATTGTCTCTCCAATTCTCTTTTGTTTTCACGTTGCAACTCTTTAAAATAGAAAAAAAAATAGAATTTTGATTTTCTTTTTTATTTAATTAATTAGTGAATTGCTGACATTGCATTTTTTTATTATTTTTTTTTAAATGTTATTGACAATAGCCGATCAGGCGAGGACGCGTGTCATAGTAAATCGGCGATCGTCGGTCCGGGAAGCCACGTCAAAATTGAAGATTCCAGCCAAAAAGGACTAAATCGAACAAAAGTTTAAGCTATATGGGACTAAATTGAAAATGTGTAACTACATGAGACCAAATCGAGAATGACCCAACTTTATGAGACCAAGAAAAAAATTCTCCCAAATAATTTTAGATTAAGATGTTAGGACTTAGCCCGTTTTAAGCTCGAAGTCCTAATATTCATATAGGCCGAGTTTGAGCTTGAAATTTTCAAGCAAGAAGCCCATAGACCTTAAAATTCCATGGGCCGAGTTAGGACCAATCAAAACCCAATCCATATGACTGGATTGACAGGCCTATATATGTTCTTATTAATACTATAAATATTCTCAATAATCTAGGGTTGGTTCTTAATTATTTCTTGCAGCATCAATCATGATTAATGTTGAACCAATAATGACGGATGGTACGGCGGCAGAGTATTCTCCGGAGGTTCCCGAACCCATAATCCAGCTCATACAATCTCTCCTCGACCCTAAACACGCCGCGCAAACAACCCTCGTCTCCAAATCATGGTATTGGGCATGGTCGACTCGCCCGACCATCGACCTCGACGAATCCCACTTCCCAATAGATCACTCATCCCCATATCCCAAATTCGACAAACTCTCAGAGTTCGCGAAGAAGACCTTTCGAAGGTACGAGGATCTAGACCTAAGGATCGACAATTTCATCCTGAGTCTTAGAAGTAAATGGTATTGTTTTTTCGGTCTCCCAACAAAGTGGACTTCCAAAGCATTGAAACTCGGAGCCACCAATTTCACTTTCCGATCCGAACACGACGTAGAAATTCCGAACGTCGTCCGCAGGTTATGTCAGGAAGAAGCATCCGTCCATCGAACGAAGGTGATCAGATGTATGGGGCTTAAATCCCTCTTTTTAAATGACACGAGGTTAAAAGGTTGTTCGTTTTTCGGCATCATCTCGCGTCTACCATTATCCAATGTCGTTACGGACTTTGAAGATGAAGGAGCAGCTGGTTCGATGATCATATTACGTCCTTCCGAGATTGCCCATTTTCATAAACGACCATCAATTTTTTTTTCTCAGGTATCGTCCTTTTGCTATTGTTTCCGGCCAAAAAGTCACATAAAAGGACGATATCTGAGAAAAAAAAGTCTCAGATATCGTCCTTTTTGGCCGGAAACAGTAGCAAAAGGACGATATCTGAGAAAAAAAAAGTTAATGGCCGTTTATGGAAATGGGCATTCTCGGAGGGACGTAATATGATTCTAACCCAAGATAGTGATTGAAACTATTCCACATGTAATCCTGTGGGAGAATTTTTATTTTGGTACCATAAAGTTAGGTCATTCTCGATTTGGTCTCATTCGATTTGGTCCCATGTAGTTACACATTTTCAATTTAGTTCCATATAGCTCAAAATTTTGTTCGATTTAGTCATTTTTTGTCGGAATCTTCAATTTTAACCGGTCAATGCATTACATGGCAGCTCGGAATCGTTGATTTGCTATGACACGCGTTCTGATTGACTGCTATTCCTAATTAAAAAAAAATAAAATAATAAATGCCACATCATTAGTTTAATTAATTAATAAAAAAATAAAAAAAAAGAATTTTAAAAGGGTTATGGGCTTTAACCGGTGGAGGTGAAACTTATCAAACTAATTACTTCAAATTAAAGCAACGTGAGACTCGATTTCGGATCCCAATGACCCGCGGCACTGTGAATTCAGTGAGGAGACGAGTGGAGGAGGGGTTGACGTTGGATCAAACTGGCGGTCCAAGCGTCGAGAAGGGTTTGTCGAAGCGTACGATTCGGTGATGATGAACTTATAGGTCCAATTTTTTTTAATTGTTTTTTTCAGATTTTTATTTTCCTTAATGAAAAGGTTATAAAGGGCAATCCACTTTAATATCTAATTAGAAAAAACTAAGAACGTTAATTATATAAAGGTCAAGAAAGATATCGATTTTTCCTGACCCTAGGGCTGAAAAAATAGCATGGAATATTCAGAGCTTCCGGAACCCATAATCCATCTCATCCAATCTTTCTTAAACCCTAACGAAGCCGCCTGCACAACCCTCCTCTCCAAATCATGGCGCAGTGCCTGGTCAACCCGCCCAACCATCGACCTCGACGAAGCCCACTTTCCAAGATATTGTCCGCGTTATTCCGACTACCTCGATCCGCTCATGGTGTTCGCAAAGAAGGCATTCCGAAGGTACGAGGAATCCGACCTAACCATCCACACTTTCCGGCTATGTCTTAAAAGCCAATGGTACGGCCCTTCCGGCCTCGCCGCTGAGTGGACTTCCAAGGCAATCAAATTGGGAGCCTCCGATATCACCATCCGACTCAAAAACTACCGAACCCTAGTTGTTCCGATCGATGAGGTTTTCGGGTCAGAAAACGTTGTCAAATTATGCCTTACAGGTTTAGAAATAGACCGACTGGAGGTGATCAAATGTTCGGGGCTTAAATCCCTCACGTTAGACGATGTGCGCATATCGATCGATTCGCTTCTTAACATATCCTCGTGCTGCCCCTTGATCGAAAAATTGTCGTTACTGACTCACGTTTCTTGTCTTAATTCTTGTTATGAGGAACTTGAAAAAGGCGTGACATGGGCCGGGATCTCCCCTCTTCCCAAACTAACGTCTCTTGTTCTGTGTAACGTTGAACCGGACGAATTTCAAGCATTATTTTTGGGTGATATGTCTTCCAAGTTTCCTGTCCTTAAAGACCTAACCATAACATTCATCAATTTAGTCTTCCGCGTCAAAAAAGCAGCGGAGATGTATGTCATCTCAAGCCGTTCACTAGAGGTTTTAAACATTAGAACAGAATGTTATTGTGATGAGGAATCCAAGATGCGGAGGGTCGAGCTTGATCTCCCGAGTATTCGTAAGTTTACGTTTGAGGGTAAATGCATACCTAAGCTGTGTTTTAGTCCAACATCAGAAAATCAATGGGACTCACATGTGTCGATAACTCAGTACCGTCGACCCAGCACTAGCTGGTTCCGTCAGCTGAGTAAATTATTGTCAAACCAGAGAGGCTCGAAGATACATCTCGTTCTCCATCTGTACGATTCTAAGATCTTCTCTGAATCTGATTACCAAGCGGGAAAGATCAAAGGTTCGAATGCGCGCCAAGTGGAGGATCTGACCATCTACACCAAGGATATTCGGTCTCATAAGATTTTTAACTATCTTTTGGATGGATTGTTTCGGGTATGTCGTCCTAAGATGATTACTCAGCAAGTTAAACCTTCTTACAACGATGACTATCAGGTGTATATTGATAACGATAAAGGGACCAGAAACAATGATTTATTGCTTTGTAAGGCATTTGAACAAGGATTGGCAGCGAAAAGCAGCTTTTCGATGCGAAGCCAATTTCTGTATGGCTTGCGTGATCTCGAAGAAGTAAATGCGCAGGAGCTACAAGAGGAGGTGTGGATACCGCAGACAATGGATTCGATATTAGACGATTCAACAAGTGAGGAGAGAAGATTCCGCTTCCAATTGAAATGGAAACCATAGGTCGTGTTGGCATGAGTAGTGAGTACTATACATGAATTTTTGTTTTAATTAATAAAAATGCAGCTTTAACTAATAAATATATAATTATTCATAGTTAATATATTGAATATAATATGCATCAGGGTATTAGATGTTATTTGCATTTACAAGTTATCTGAACCTCTATCCGAAGGTCCTACCAGCTTGATCGGTATCGACCTCCATGGCTCCACCCGACCATTCACAAAAACCATTCACAAAAGTAGCCGATATTCAGTAGCTACATATCTCCCCACCTGACGATTCACAAAAAATATTCACAAAAATAGCCGATATTCAGTAGCTGCATGCCTGCATATCTTAGCTATTATCATATGTATGCGCCAAACACAAAAGACCGATCACTAATTTGTTATTTCTATAGAATATTAATCGGTGTATATGTATTTAGTTAAATTTAAAATTTTCTAGGATATATTTTTTTAACTCAGCATGGTCTGCTCAGTATTCAGTGGTTCAATAAGTTGAGTAAATTATTAACATTTAACAGGGCTGAATGGGTCGAAAATACATTTATTTCTCGTGGATAATAGAAAAGCTTTCATTTCCGGAGTGGGCATGTTACATGTATGAATGTTTGTAAACTCGAGAATTTGACCATGAACACGGAGGGTTTTCCGTCCATGAGTTTTATTAATCTTTTGGATGGTTTGTTTCGGATATGTCGGCCAAAGATGACTACTCAATACATTGGCGATAATGATGATGATCAGGAGGAGATGTCTGATGATGGGGGTGTGGAGGTCGCAGCAATTGGATTCGGTATTGGATGATTCACACAGAAGATTTCCTCTCCAATTGAAGTGGAAGCCGTCGTACTTAGCTTAGTCACAGTGAGGTGTTGATGATCTTTATTTATTTATTTTCTAGTTTTTTTATCTACTGCATCAGGAATTATGTTATTTTTACTTTTTTTTTATGTTAGTATGAGAGACTGCTAATTTATTATTTATTACGCTCTGAAAGATATGTATTTTTGCTTCTTAATTAAATTGTTCACTACTAGTACTAAGTGCTACGTATAAGGATGTCAATCGAGTCAGCTCACTCGGTTTCGGGTCAGCCCAATCGAGCTATCGCTTTACTTTCGTTCGGGCTGAAATTTTTTTGGGCTGTAAATTTGTAGCCCTAACCTTAAAATCTTCGGTTTCGGGCTAGCCCGTCGGGCTGAAAAAAATAATATTATATAATAAAAATAATAATTTTAATACCAAATTAAATTTAATATTAATAAAATATTAATATTTAATAATAATTATTATAATTCTAATATTTAAATTGCCAAAAATATCAAATATTCATTCAATAATATTTAAAATTGTAATTTTAGTTGACAATTTTTTTTTATTTGAATATATTATTTTATTTATTTAAAATATTTCTATAAATAAATAAAATGAATTATAATATATTTAAATACATCGGGTTGTCGGGCTAGCCCACGGTTTATCGGGCTAGCCCACTCGGACTATCAGGTTATTTCGGTTCGAGCTGAAATTTTTTCGGGTCGGAAATATTCGGCCCTAACCCTACATTTTTTCGGGCGGGCTTCAAACTAGCCCATTGTTTCGGGTTGGATTGACATCCCTAGCTACGTACATATTCAGAAGCTCCTTTAATTAGCTCATACCATGCAAATTTCTCAGATCCGTATACTTCCTGCCCTTGGATAAATTCTATCGAGGTTTGGTTCCAGAAGTTGTTGTGTTAGGAATTCGATTAACGCGATCAATATATAGTATATATCTAGTATATGCAAAAAAGAATCGAGGCAAAAATCGAAGAAACGAGAAATTAAACCATACAATGAATTACGCTGGTTCGGACACGGAGATAAATAAAAAGGATTGTTTTATTAACTTTTTATCAAAGTTAACGTGTATTAATCCTAATATTGTTTATTTGTTTTATAGACTTGTTGATTAAAAAAATAGATAAAATTTTGTAAAAATTAGGTGAAATGGTAAAGATAAAATTGTTTTTTACAAATAAAGATATTATTTTTACACATTTCATTAAAAAATGTCATGACGATCATTATTAATATTTTATAAGTTCTTTCATATATTATTTAATTTAAACAATATATTCAACATTTTATATTTTGTAAACTTTAATTTAATTATAAGGTCTTTTAAAACAGAACAATGTAAGTATCTATTTAAATACGAGAGTTGTTTTTCGAATCTATTTAATTACCAACGATAACCCTAGTTTTGGTCTCAATACTAATATCGCCACCTAGCTAGGGTTCTTCCAATTTCTTGCAGCATCAATAATCATGGATGGTACGGCGGTAGAATATTCTCCGGAGATTCCCGAACCCATAATCCACCGCATACAATCTCTCCTCGACCCTAAACTCGCCGCCCAAACAACCCTAGTCTCCAATTCATGGTTCCGGGCATGGTTGACTCGCCCGACCATCGACCTCGACGAATCCCACTTCCCAAGAGATGACTCATCCCCGTTCCCCGAAATCGACAGACTCCCGGGATTCGCAAAGAAGACCTTTCGAAGGTACGAGGATCTAAACCTAAGGATCGACAATTTCAGGCTGAATCTTAGAAGTGAATGGTATTGTACTTCGGGTCTCCCTACAAAGTGGACTTCCAAAGCATTGAAACTCGGAGCCACCGATTTCACTTTCCGATCCGAACTCGACATTGATATTCCGCTCCGTGTGGTCTTGGAGTCCGAGAACATTGTTCGCAGGTTATGTCTGGAAGAAGCGTCTATCCGTGGTGAACTGAAGGTGATCAGATGCATGGGGCTTAAATCCCTAGCTTTAAGCAAAATGTTGTTATCAGGTGGTTCGTTTTTCGACATTATCTCGTGCTGCCCCTTGATTGAGAATCTGTCACTGTCCAATGTGGCTACGGATTGGGCATACCAAGATGACATTGATTATGGACAACGAGCTGGTTCGATGATCAGCCTCCCGAATCTATCGTCTCTAATTGTGTGCGGCGACGTTACATGGAAATTGCAAAAGTTCTTTGTGGATTACTTGTCGTCCAAGTTTCCGAACCTCAAGGAACTAACTATACATTTGAAGCTCCGCTATGATGATGTCGTCATCTCAAGCGGTTCACTGGAGGTTTTAGATCTTAGGGCGAATGGGTATTCGGACGCAAAGTTTGAGATTGATGCACCAAGGATTCGGAAGTTTACATTTGAGGGTTCAGTCATGCCTAAGTTTTCTGTTGGGTCGAAAACCAGTGATTATCAATTCGAATCTCGTGTATCGGTAATTAATCATGAAGGGTTCAGTGCCAATTGGGTGTATAGGTTGAGTGAATTCTTAACGAGCATGCATATGGCGGGGTCAACGACACATCTCTGTCTCCATTTGCATTGTAAAAATATCTCACATTACCTCGTTGGAGATGTCAAACGCGTGAATGTGTGTGAAGTGGAGGATTTGACTGTGGAGATGAGGGATCTTTGTTCGCCTCTAAGTTTGGATGATATTTTGGATGCTTTGATTCAGATATGTCACCTAAAGGTGATTACTCCATACTCGAGCCCTCCTGAGAAAGAGTACTGGATTTGCGATGAAGATAGTGATGAAAATAGTTATTGGAAATTTGAAGCTATTCATGATGTACTTGAACAAATTAAGGAATGAAAGGGAAAGGCCTTGTTCTTCTTTATTAAGCATTTCTACCAATAACTTTATTCACAATAAGTTTATTACTCCTTCAAGTCTCTCTAAATTTGTTTTGTGTGGACTTAAATATAATTAATAATTGATTGTGTAGTTGTAATTACTGTATTTATTATAATAATTTTATAATTGATAAATAAAATAAAATAATTATATATAAGAGTAATAATTAGGAATTTTTAAGAAAAAGGTAAAAATGATTTATAAAATTATAAGTTCTACCCAATAAAATAATTTTTTTAACTGTTTTTATTAATAAAAGTATTATTAATCTTATAACTATAAAAAAAAGTACTCGTTTTTAATTAAAAAACTAATATATTGAATTATAAACAATTATATAAATATACCTTTTTTCTAAAATCTCCCTAATAATTATTGTTAATATACTTAATTAAATTGTTTGAAAGGAAAAATGGCAATAAGGCCAATTTTCAGCATTTTTTCGGCAATAAGGCCAATCTCCAATTTTCGTGTCAATTAGGCCAAAATGTTCCGATTAGGCCAAAAAAATGTATCCGGAAAGACGAAATTACCCTTCCATATTAACTTCACAATCGAGCCGAGGGGAAATTCATTCACGACACATTCAATTCCCAAAACATTCTGCTCTCTCTCTCTCTCTCTCTCTCTCTCACCTCCGATGCCGCTGAAATTCAATTCCGAGCCGAGGGAATTCATCGCCGTCGCCGCCGCGTTCAAGCTAAGGAGAGGGGGAAGGTCGCCACCGGTGAGCACCTTGAATTCTCCGCCGCTAAGGAGAATCGATTTCATGCAGTCCGTCTCCATCGGCAACGATCGATCGATCGATTTCATCGCCGCCGCCGCCGTTTCTGGCACAGTTCAAATGTCAGATACGCCGCCGCCTTCCTTGCCGGCGATTTCGAATCCAGGTACGTGATTTCGAATCCACGTACCCAATCAGTGCTTAAATGTGTGATTCAGCATGCACGCACTGTGTGCGGATTTTAATATACATGTTAGTGTTTTTTCGTTGCATTCAGTGCTACTCCGTGTTTTTAGTGGTTATACAGTGTGTTAGGGGTTGTCAGTGTTTGTATGTGCTGTTCAGTGTTATTCATGGTTGATCAGTGTTTATATCTGCTGTTCAGTGTTTTAATGTGCTACTCAGTGTTTGTATGTGCTGTTCAGTGTTATTGATGGTTGATTCAGTGTTTGTGTGTGTTGTTCAGTGTTTTAATGTGCTACTCAGTGTGTATATGTTCAGTGTATTTGTGTTAATGATGGTTGATCAGTGCTGTTAGGGCTGTTCAGTGTTAATGATGGTTGATCAGTGCTTATCATGTTCAGTTAGTGTTTTTATGTGTTAGTCAATGTCTTTCGTGTCATGTTCATTGTCTTATACTCTGTTTTTTTTTTTTTTCTCGCAGACCCTCCATTGTCTTGGGAACTCTTGACCACGAGAAATTGTATGAAAAAATCACAGAAATGATTCCATGCGTGCGAGAAGGGATTATAATGTCCCGATGGTGTCACCTGGGTTGAGAAAGAATGCAGCTCCAAACCATTGGACGCTGCTCGTCTGCGACTTCGTCCAACGGAAATGGCGATTCTACAACTCGATTCAACCCAGGGGGTCGAAATCGAAGGACCATTACATGGCGAATGCAGCGGAATTGGTACGTGTACTGTTTTTTAGTCGATAATTAAAAATGTTCCCTTTTTAATGATAACTGATAAACTGTTTGTTTCGTACGTTTCGGAAGGAAAAGGTAGAAACCAACGTGGACCAAAGGCTTGAGAAAGCGGGGAAGTCTGGTTTCCCGATACATGAAATCGAGGCCGTGAAGCCTCTCCCACAGCAAGCCCCATCTCTGTAAGTAGTTGAGTGCATAATTAACTCATTCAGTGTTTCTGTGTTTCATTTTATGCACTCAGTGTTATATTTATGCATTCAGTGTCAGAGTTTTTTTTTTTTTCTTTTCCCTTTAACTCCTCTGCGCCTATGTGTGTGTCCAAGAATGAATGTGCTTTGTACGTATGCTACTACACATGGAGAAAGTTCTTAAGAAAGAGTCCATTCCGGACGGAAGAGTTCCAATTATTCAAGGCTCACGTGATACGAACCATCCTGACCATGAAGGAAAAGTAGTGCGCTTCTTGGCCTGTGGGTTGTTTGTTTAGTTCTGGTTGAAAAAAACAAGAAGTATTTTTTTTTTCTCTGTAAATGTATGAACATGATTGTGATTGTGTTTTGGGTTTAGTTTCTGTAAAAAAAAATGTTTTTTGTTCATATTTCTATGTAATTGTCATCTACTCAGTGTTAATATTGCCTACTCAGTGTTAGCAGTGTTTATTCTGTATTTCATTGTCATCAGTGTTAATCTTGCCCACTCAGTGTCAGCAGTTGAAAACTTCTTGAATTGCAACAATAAAAAACAACCAAATGCAAAAATTACAACACAAGAACAATTAAAAACACTATAATAGCATAAACTGAGCAAAAGCAAAATCACATAATGTTAAAATTCTGTATTTTTTTTTTTTAATAAATGACAGTCAGGGTGTTTATGAGCCAACCAGTGTCTGTCACTGACAGTCAGTGTCTTTTCACCCCACTCAGTGTCACTGATCACAGAAACATGTCAAAAACAACAAAAAAACCCAATAAGAAAAGGCCTACTAGGAGGGTGCATCTCCTGCTAACTAACTACTGTATAGGCTCCGTGCACGTTTTCTTGTTGTGATTGCCGACACGTCCGCACCTCCCACACTTCATGGCTCTCGGGATGTGCTCACACCTGGACGGAATCCTCTTCTTCTTAGGTCGCTCTTTTCGGGTGTTGAAGATGTTCAACCTCTCATCCTTGATGCTCTTGAACAGATGGTAGAACGGGGTCTTCGCCAAATAGTTATCGTGGCTCACTTTCATACTGCCCTTGATATCATCAAAAGTCCTGATGATGGTGAGCAAGTTAGACCTCATCTGCTCATAATACCTGGAAAACCAAAACACACACTGATGTGAGTACACTGAATGCACACACAAAGCACTGAATGGCACATAAAAGGACTGATTACACTGTGGCATGCAGAGGCACTGGAATGGCATGAAGAGGCACTGAACAGGCATATACAACACTGAACAGAACATTTTAACACTGAACATACACCAACAACACACAATCAAAACTGAGTGGCCATGCAATGGCACTGAGTGGCATGCAGAGGCACTTAAGTGACATGTACAACACTGAACATAACATATTAACACTGAACAGCCACCAAAAACACACAATCAACGCTGAGTGGCCATGCAATGGCACTGGGTGGCATGCAGAGACACTGAACAGGCATATACAACACTGAACAGGACATAAAAACACTGAACAGCCACCAACACACACAATCAAGCTGTTCAACACATAATCACACCGAACCTCCATCAAAACACATAAAAAAAACACTAGACATTCATTCATGCAAATGGAAATTAACAGATTGAATGTGAAAATCGAATTAGGGTTCGAAAACACTTACTTCCTCTCCTTCTTCTCGCCGGCGGCAGGCTGAGGGCTCTCCTGCTCTTCACTCGACGGAGTGTACTGAACAAGCCTCCGTTCAGTGTTGTCGGAAGCAGCAGCGGCGGTTGGAGTCGATTTCTTCCCGGCGGTTTTCTTCGCGGCGACGGTTTTCTTCGACGGAGCCATATGAAAATCGAAAAGCTAGCTTGAGATGAGAAGGAAAAGTGATAGAGGATTTCGTGTTGTTGGTGGTGGTTTCGAAAGCTTGGTATTCTGTGTGTTGTAGCGGGAGCGAGAGAAAGGGAGAGGAGGTGTGGGTTTCGTGACTTCGGTGCGGGGAAAAGAAATAAATGAGGAACCCGTTTGTTCAAATGTGTATATATGCGAGGGCAACGACGTCTTTGCACATTTTAAGCGGCCTAATTGACACGCGTAATTTCTCGAAAGCCTTATTGCCGAAAAAATGCTGAAAAATGGCCTTATTGCCATTTTTCCCTTGTTTGAAACTTCAAATATTTAATTTATAAATTACTTAGTCAAAATATTATTGTATTTAATAAAAAATTTGTATTCATACTCAAAATAAATTCTAATTCAATGGAACTAATCGGGCTAGTCAAGCCAGGCTAACCAGCCCACGAGTGTCGGTCTCTTTTGATTTGAGCTCCAATATAAAAAATAAAAAAACCCATACATATATAGCTAGGGTTCTTATGAGTAATTACTACCAGCAGCATCATGAATATTGGTAGGGCGGTAAAATATTCTCCAGAGCTTCCCGATCCCATAATCCACCGCATACAATCTCTCCTCAACCCTAAAAAGGCTGCTCAAACAACCCTTCTCTCCAAGTCATGGCGCGTGGCATGGTCGACTCGCCCGACCATCGACCTCGATGAAGCCGAATTTCCGACACGTGATCATTGGGGGTATCCAGAAATCGATGAATTCCCACACTTCGCCAAGAAGACGTTTAGAATGTACAAGAAATCAAACCTGAGTATAGAAACTTTCAAGCTACGTCTTACAAGTCAGAAACTTTATGCTCGTTCCGGTCAAGCTACCGACTGGACTTTGAAAGCATTGAAACTCGGCGCCACCGATCTCACTTTCGAAATCGATCATCCCGACATCGCCATCCCGCTTGGTGCGTTCTGCGGGCACGAAAAAGTCGCAAGCTTATGTCTGCAAAGTTCGAGAATCGATCGGATGAAGGTACTCAACTGCCCGGGGCTTAAATCTCTAACTCTAACCGACTTGAGTATAACATGGGAATCGTTTTTTAACGTAATCTCTGGCTGCCCCTTGATTGAGAATTTGTCCTTGTCTGATATTCGTGATAATCATTATTATGAAGCTAAGGATGCAACTATTTTTGGTGTTGATAATGAAACTTATGATGATGATGATGATATTGATGCTCCTCCAACATTCTTTCTTCATAATCTGAGGTCTCTAGTTCTGTGCCGCATTTCATCCCAATTCCGAATAAAAGCGTTGTTTTCTAACGACTTGTCGTACAAGTTTCCTAACCTCAAAGACCTAACCCTAGAATTAAGTTCGACCGATGTAGCCCACTTGCGAAAGAAAGGAGAGACACAAAACATCTCAAGCCGATCACTAGAGGTTTTAAACCTTACGGTGGGTAAGGTTCGTGAGTGTTATTATGAGAAAAACGATAGGTCGATGTTTGAGTT
Source organism: Euphrasia confusa (assembly GCA_954870475.1). Taxonomy (NCBI): domain Eukaryota; kingdom Viridiplantae; phylum Streptophyta; class Magnoliopsida; order Lamiales; family Orobanchaceae; genus Euphrasia; species Euphrasia confusa. The sequence continues at coordinate 2,594,232 of OX940965.1, forward strand.
TGATGTGCCAAGTATACGAACATTCAAACTCGATTGTACGTCGTTCATGCCGAAGCTCCGATTTACATCAGCATCAATGGATCAATGTGAGTCTCGTGTGTCGTTAACGCAACCTGGCCAGCTCAGTAGTCTGTGGTTCCTTGAGCTGAGAAAATTGCTAACAGAGCTGAGAGGGTCGAAGATACATTTATGTATGCATTTGGATGATAGCAGTAGCTTAGATTATTACCAGCATGAAAAGATTAAATGTTTGAATGTGTGTGAGCTGGAGAATCTGACCATGAACACGGAGGGTTTTCGATCGGGGAAATTGAGTGATGTTTTGGATGGTTTTTTTCGGATTTGCCGACCAAAGATGATTACTCAATACATTAGCCCTTCTTATGATTATAATCATTACCATGATAATGAGGCTGAGGATGAGGATGAGGATGATGATGATGATGATGATGAGGAGGAGGAGATGTACGATTATGGTGATGATGATGAGGAGGAGATGCACAATTATGGTGATGAGGAAGTGGAGGAGGTGGAGATGTTTGATGATGATATGTTTGATAATGATGAGCATGTTATAAACAACGATGTAGTCCTGTGTCGTGAATTTATACAAGGAATGAAAGCGAGAAGAGAATTGCTCCCAAACCAAAATATGTATGGTTTGCGTGATGTTGAGGAACTAAATGTGGAGACGCTCTTGGATGGGCTGTGGAGGCCGCAGCCATTGGATTTGGATTCGTTATTAGATGATTCAAGTAAACGAAGAAGATTTCGTTTCCGATTGAAGTGGAAGCCATCGTAGCTAAGTCACAACATTTATGTTTTTTTTTGTCTATGTTAATTGCAAGTGTTTTGTAATTTGAACAAAGGACCTCAAGTCCTCAATTTAAGTGCTCAACCAACTGAGCTTACAACCCTTAACAAACATTTATGTTATTAGAAGTGGTTTTGTTGATCTTTGTTTTTCTATCAGATGTAATTACAATATGCCTAACACAAAAAATCACTGATTAATTTGTTATTCTTAGTTTATTTTGTGTATTTTCCTTCAGTTATAATTAGCATGTATTATTAGTTTATTACCAATTTACCATCATCGTCGAACCCGACTAGCTAGGGCCCTAACGCGCTCAACCAAACTAACAATTAGTAAAAATTGCGCTCAACCAACTAAGCTAAGAATTAAGTATAAATTGCGCTTTACCCGAATTTTAATATTTTAATATTTAAAAAATATTATTATATTAATAAAAAAATGTATTTAACCTAAAAATAAATAAATAAAAATCAATTTTCAAAAAAAATACAATATATATATTTTTTATTTTTCATTTTACTATATTTGAATTTTGAATAGTTTTTATAATAATTAATTTATAATTTCGTACAACTATTTTTTAATTTTAATAATACGAATTAAAATAAAAATTCTAAAAAATAATATAAAAATATGAGTATTAATTTTAAATTTCAAATTAAATATTTCCTCTGATTTTAAAGATTTTGCACACTTTCATTTTTTAGTTATTTTTTTAAGTTTGCACACCCATTAAAAGTTTTTTTTTATAAAAAAATGTACATTAAAATTGAAATTTTTGAAATATTTAACTTAAATTTAAATTTGTATCAACAAATAATATTTTTCATTTTTATTTTGGTTTTTAATGTTTTGAAATATCATTTTAATTCATATTATTAAAATAAATAAATAAATAAATTATGAGTTGAATTATTTAAAAAAACAAAAAAAAATATAAAATTTGTGTATTGTGGATTTTTTTATCAAAAATTTGAGTGTTTAATTTAATTTATCAAAGCTTTTTAGATGTTAAGTGTAACTTTTACGAAAGTTTAGAGGGTTAAATATTTTTTACCCAATTAATTATACATATTTTTTTTAATGTCCTAACCTAATATAAAAAAATCTTAAAATTTTTATTTTTTCACTTTAAAATAATTTTATACTTTTTTTTTAATCTTACATTATTCAATATTCAGAGGGAGCCTATAGCATGGGGTAGGGGCTCATATGATCTACCTGGTCTCCGGCCCAAGTATAAAACTATTTTGGGCCCAAAAAAATCGGCACTATGCGGAAACGGGCTTCAGACTTTCAATACGTTCTTTCTCTCTCTCATCTCTCTCATCAACGAAAACAATCGCACCTCCGCACTTGCCCACCGCGCGCCCGCTCCGTCGACGTCCTCCGCTTCTCCGCCCGCGCCCGCTCCTCAATTTCTCTATTCTTCTATCAAAATAATTCAGACACCGGGTTGAATCAAATCTCACTGTTCGATAAATCTCCGATCGTCCGAGTGGAAAGAGGGATCGGAAACCGCTATGCATATATTCGCCCTTCGATTCCCGGTGTTGTGTCGACGGTGGTGGAGTCGCGTTGGGCGGTGGACGGGGAAATCTCGGGAAATTGGGTCGACGACAGGGGCGTTGGCTTGAATCGAACGGATCAGTGGAGGACTACGGTGGTGTGATGGTTCGGGTCGTTGGCACCGCCGCGACGAATGGGGAATAGATGCACCGCCGCCGGTGAAACTTTTCTCGTGCTTCTCATTCTTGTTCTAGAAATCCATGGCTGCTCGACCCTAAATCCCGAAGGTATACCGAATTAAATAATATAATTTTTTTTGGTGGGATTTTTGTTTAGCAGTAGTTCTCAAAACACGCAGGGTTATTGCTGTTGAGGTTCCGAGCGAACGTGGCTTTCGACTCGTCTGGAGCTTTGGACAATTGGGACCCTAACGACTGCGACCCTTGCTTATGGTCTGGAGTCGGATGTTTCGACAGTGAAGTAGTTATGTTGTAAGTAAGATATTCTGGTTTTCGATTCGATAATCTTGTTTTCGTTCTGAAGTTCGGGTTTATAGGAATCTCACCGGGTGTTATTTGGAGGGAGTGCTCCCGCCCGAGCTCGGGAGTCTCGTTCAATTACGAGTTCTGTGAGTATCAAACTTCGTTTAATTCGTTCAAATCGAATCGACTTATTAATAACTCGTTGCTTATTGTCTTCTTATAATAAGTGACCTTTCCAAGAACCATTTTTCCGGAAACGTGCCTCCGCAAATCGGACGTCTCGCGAAACTCGAAGTGCTGGACTTGAGGGATAACGACTTGAGTGGGACCGTTCCTCCGGATTTGGGAAAATTGAAGTCCCTAGATGCTTGTGAGTAAAAAGTAAATAAAAAATTACATTTTTTACCTCGGCTGATGTGTGTATGAACTATGAACTTCGTTTATAGGCTTCTCCGTAACAACAGATTCCAAGGACCGGTTCTTATGGACTTTGCGACTTTTGTTTCTCTGTAGTTTGCACGTCTTGAAGATGCAAAGGCTGCTCAATGTTTGTTTCTAGGCCGTTTTTTAGAACACGGGGTTTATTCGGATCATCTTACAAATTCTTCTCATACTACTATATTTCAATTTTTAAATCGAGTTAGATTTCCATTTTTGTAGCTCCTTGAGATCGAAGATTGGGCTTTGAGATTAGAAGCGGAGCCTAAAATTTTGTTGTGTTGATTCTACTTGGATTGAAATAGGACATGATGTCGTTTTAGTTGCATGTGATGTTTCCTAAGATATTGGTGTTCATCTAAATTATGAAACCATAATTTTCATATTTTTCATTATTGTTCTTCATTATTCACTTTTATTTTGCTTTCTTAGTTTGACATTTGTTTTCTTAGTTCTACTCTATTGTATACTGAGTTCTATTATTTTATATACTAAATTCTACTCTGCTTTGTTTGAGTGTTGATTCAATGGGAGCATTTTGTGGAGAACACAAATTAAAGTCCCAAAATAATAGACCAAACACAAATGTAAAAATGCAAACATTTAAAAATAGTACAAATTAAAATAGAGTAGAACTAATTATGAAAAGAGTAGAAATCATTATAAAACAATGTAAAACTCACTATGAAACATAGTAGTACTAAGAAAAAGATTTCAAACTAAGAAAGTAGAACTAAATCTCTAAATTAATTTTATTATATTTATTGTACATTCTTTTCAATACTAGTTTCTACTCTCTTTATTCGAAATTTCTACTCTCTTTATAACTATATTCTACTTTATTTAAAACCCTAAAATCCTAAAACATAAACCCTAAAAATAAACCCTAAACACTAAACCCTAAAAATAAACCCTAAACGCTAAACCCTAAATCGTGGGAGGCGAACTAGAATAGAGGGCGACACCATGTCCAAATGAATTCTACTGCATTTAGTAGTTCATTCTACTTTCTTTATAATCAAATTTTACACCATTTATTAATGGTTTCTACTGTATTTGTACACAACATCTAGTACATTAATAAAAAAAATACCTATACATAATTCTTCATGTTATAAATTTTAAAAAGTCTTGTATCGAAATGGCAACAATAATCGAGGGAGGCGAACAATAATCGAGGGAGACGAACAATCACGGTCGCCTTCGGCGGCTCATGATGTTTATAAAGGGATCAAGGGGAGTCTTGTATCGAAAGGTCTTATATTGAATTGACAACAATAATCAAAGTGGCAACAATAATCAAGGGAGGGGAACAATAATCGAGGGAGGGGAACAATAATCGAGAGAGGTGAATGATTACGGCCACCTTCGGCGGCTTCAGAATTTTAATAAAGGGATAAAGGGGGTCTTGTATCGAAAGGTCTTGTATCGAAGTGGCAACAATAATCGAGGGAGGCAAACAATAATCGAGGTCATTATGTTGTTGTAATGAGGTCCACTGCAATTAGTAGTCTATTCTACTCTATTTTGTATCATATTCTACTCCATATATTGATGCATTCTACAAAAATAATCGAGGGAGGCAAAAATAATCGAGGGAGGCAAACAATGATTACGGCCACCTTCGGCGGCATCAGAATTTTAAAAAAAAGATAAAGGTGGGGTCTTGCATCGAAAGGTCTTGTATCGAAAGATCTTTTATCGAAGTGGAAACAATAATCGAAGTGACAACAATAATCGAGGGAGGCAACAATAATCGAGGGAGGCAAACAATGATTACGGCCACCTTCGGCGGCTTCAGAATTTTAATAAAGGGATAAAGGGGGGGTCTTGTATCGAAAGGTCTTGTATCGAATGGTCTTGTATCGAAGTGGCAACAATAATCGAGGGAGGCAAACAATAATCGAGGTCATTATGTTGTTGTAATGAGGTCTACTGCAATTAGTAGTCTATTCTACTCTATTCTGTATCATATTCTACTCCATATATTGATGCATTCTACAACAATAATCGAGGGAGGCAAACAATGATTACGGCCACCTTCGGCGGCTTCAGAATTTTAATAAAGGAATAAAGGGGGGTCTTGTATCGAAAGGTCTTGTATCGAAGTGACAACAATAATCGAAGTGGCAACAATAATCAAAGTGGTAACAATAATCGAGGGAGGCAACAATAATCGAGGGAGGCAAACAGTGATTTCGGCCACCTTCGGCGGCTTCAGAATTTTAATAAAGGGATAAATGGTGGGTCTTGTATCGAAAGGTCTTGTATCGAATGGTCTTGTATCGAAGTGACAACAATAATCGAGGGAGGCAAACAATAATCGAGGTCATTATGTTGTTGTAATGAGGTCTACTGCAATTAGTAGTCTATTCTACTCTAGTCTGTATCATATTCTACTCCATATATTGATGCATTCTACAACAATAATCGAGGGAGGCAACAATAATCGAGGGAGGCAAACAATGATTACGGTCACCTTCGGCGGCTTCAGAATTTTAATAAAGGGATACGGGGGGGTCTTGTATCGAAAGGTCTTGTATCGAAAGGTCATGTATCGAAGTGTCTTGTATCGAAGTGGCAACAATAATCGAAGTGGCAACAATAATCGAGGGAGGCAACAATAATCGAGGGAGGCAAACAATGATTTCGGCCACCTTCGGCGGCTTCAGAATTTTAATAAAGGGATAAAGGGTGGGTCTTGTATCGAAAGGTCTTGTATCGAATGGTCTTGTATCGAAGTGGCAACAATAATCGAGGGAGGCAAACAATAATCGAGGTCATTATGTTGTTGTAATGAGGTCTACTGCAATTAGTAGTCTATTCTACTCTATTCTGTATCATATTCTACTCCATATATTGATGCATTCTACAACAATAATCGAGGGAGGCAACAATAATCGAGGGAGGCAAACAATGATTACGGCCACCTTCGGCGGCTTCAGAATTTTAATAAAGGAATAAAAGGGGGTCTTGTATCGAAAGGTCTTGTATCGAAAAGTCTTGTATCGAAGTGGCAACAATAATCGAAGTGACAACAAAAATCGAGGGAGACAAACAATGATTACGGCTACCTTCGGCGGCTTCACAATTTTAATAAAGGGATAAAGGGGGGGGGGGGGGGGGGTCTTGTATCGAAAGGTCTTGTATCGAAGTGGCAATAATAATCGAGGGAGGCAACAATAATCGAGGGAGGCAAACAATGATTACGGCCACCTTCGGCGGCTTCAGAATTTTAATAAAGGGATAAAGGGGGGGTCTTGTATCGAAAGGTCTTGTATCGAAGTGGCAACAATAATCGAGGGAGGCAAACAATAATCGAGGTCATTATGTTGTTGTAATGAGGTCTACTGCAATTAGTAGTCTATTCTACTCTATTCTGTATCATATTCTACTCCATATATTGATGCATTCTACAACAATAATCGAGGGAGACAACAATAATCGAGGGAGGCAACAATAATCGAGGGAGGCAAACAATATCGAAAGGTCTTGTATCGAAAGGTCTTATATAGAAGTGGCAACAATAATCGAAGTGGCAGCAATATTCGAGGTAGGCGAACACTAATCGATGGAGGAGAATGATTACGACCACCTTTGGCGGCTGAAGAATTTTAATAAAGGAATAAAGGGGGGTCTTTTATTGAAATGTCTTGTATCGAAGTGGCAACAATAATCGAGGGAGGCGAACAATAATCGAGGGAGGTGAACAATAATCGAGAACAATACCTTGTTCTAATGAGTTCTACTGCATTTAGTAGTGCAGTCTGCTCTATTTCGTGTCATATTCTACTCCATTTATGAGTTCTACAATAATCGAGGGAGGCGAACAATAATCGAGGGAGGCGAACAATAATCGAGGGAGGTGAATGATTATGGCCACCTTCGGTGGCTCGGGAATTTTAATAAAGGGATAAAGGGGGGTCTTTTATCGAAAGGTCTTGTATCGAAGTGACAACAATAATCGAGGGAGGCGAACAATAATCGAGGCAGGCGAACACTAATCGATGGAGGTGAATGATTACGGCCACCTTCGGTGACTCAAGAATTTTAATAAAAGGATAAAGGGGGGGTCTTGTATCGAACGATCTTGTATCGAAGTGGCAACAATAATCGAGGGAGGCGAACACTAATCGAAGTGACAACAATAATCGAGGGAGGCGAACACTAATCGAAGTGGCAACAATAATCGAGGTAGGCGAACACTAATTGATGGAGGAGAATCATTACGGCCACCTTCGGCGGCTCAAGAATTTTAATAAAAGGATAAAGGGGGGGTCTTGTATCGAAAGGTCTTGTATCGAAGTGGCAACAATAATCGAAGTGACAACAATAATCGAGGGAGGCGAACAATAATCGATGAAGGTGAATGATTACGGCCACCTTCGGTGGCTCAAGAATTTTATAAAAGGATAAAGGGGGGGTCTTTTATCGAAATGTCTTGTATCGAAAGGTCTTGTATTGAAGTGGCAACAATAATCGAGGGAGGCGAACACTAATCGAAGTGGCGAACACTAATCGAGGTAGGCAAAAACTAATCGATGGAGGTGAATGATTACGGCCACCTTCGGTAGCTCAAGAATTTTAATAAAATGATAAAGGGGGGGTCTTGTATCGAAAGGTCTTGTATCGAAAGGTCTTGTATCGAAGTGGCAACAATAATCGAGGGAGGCGAACACTAATCGAAGGAGGCGAACAATAATCGAGGGAGCAAATAACAATCGTGGTAGGCGAACACTAATCGATGGAGGAGACTGATTACGGCCACCTTCGGCGGCTCAAGAATTTTAATAAAGGGATAAATGGGGGGTCTTGTATCGAAAAGTCTTGTATCGAAGTGACAACAATAATCGAAGTGGCAGCAATAATCGAGGTAGGCGAACACTAATCGATGGAGGAGAATGATTACGACCACCTTCGGCAGCTGAAGAATTTTAATAAAGGGATAAAGGGGGGTCTTGTATCGAAAGGTCTTGTATCGAAGTGGCAACAATAATCGAGGGAGGCGAACAATAATCGAGGGAGGTGAACAATAATCGAGGACAATACCTTGTTCTAATGAGTTCTACTGCATTTAGTAGTGCAGTCTGCTACATTTCGTGTCATATTCTACTCCATTTATGAGTTCTACAATAATCGAGGGAGGCAAACACTAATCGAGGGAGGTGAATGATTATGGCCACCTTCGCTGGCTCAAGAATTTTAATAAAAGAATAAAGGGGGGTCTTGTATCGAAAGGTCTTGTATCAAAGTGGCAACACTAATCGAAGTCACAACAATAATCGAGGGAGGCGAACACTAATCGAGGTAGGCGAACACTAATCGATGGAGGTGAATCATTAACGCCACCTTCGGCGGCTCAGGAATTTTAATAAAGGGATAAAGGGGGGTTCTTGTATCGAAAGGTCTTGTATCGAAGTGGCAACAATAATCGAAGTGGCAACACTAATCGAGGTAGGAGAACACTAATCGATGGAGGAGAATGATTACGGCCACCTTCGACGGCTCAAGAATTTTAATAAAGGGATAAAGGGGGTTCTTGTATCGAAATGTTTTGTATCGAAAGGTCTTGTATCGAAGTGGCAATAATAATCGAAGTGACAACAATAATCGAGGGAGGCGAACAATAATCGAGGGAGGTGAACAATAATCGAGGACAATACCTTGTTCTAATGAGTTCTACTGCATTTAGTAATGCACTCTGCTCTATTCCGTGTTATATTCTACTCCATTTATGAGTTCTACAATAATCGAGGGAGGCGAAAAATAGTCGAGGGAGGCGAACACTAATCGAGGGAGGCGAACAATAATCGAGGGAGGTGAATGATTATGGCCACCTTCGGTGGCTCAAGAATTTTAATAAAAGGATGAAGGGAGGATCTTGTATCGAAAGGTCTTGTATCGAAGTGGCAACACTAATCGAGGGAGGCAAACACTAATCGAGGTAGGCGAACACTAATCGATAGAGCCGAACACTAATCGAGGTAGGCGAACACTAATCGATGGAGGTGAATCATTAACGCCACCTTCGGCGGCTCAAGAATTTTAATAAAGGGATAAAGGGGGTGTCTTGTATCGAATTGGCAACAATAATTGAAGTGGCAACACTAATCGAGGTAGGCGAACACTAATCGATGGAGGAGAATGATTACGGCCACCTTCGGCGGCTCAAGAATTTTAATAAAGGGATAAAGGAGGGGTCGAAAGGTCTTGTATCTAAGTGGCAACAATAATCGAAGTGGAAACACTAATCGAGGTAGGCGAACACTAATCGAGGTAGGCGAACAATAATCGAGGGAGGTGAACAGTAATCGAGGGAGGTGAATGATTACGGCCATCATCGATGGCTCAAGAATTTTAATAAAATGATATAAGGGGGTCTTGTATCAAAGGTCTTGTATCGAAAGGTCTTGTATCGAAGTGGCAAAAATAATCGAGGTAGGCGAACTATAATCGAGGGCAATACCTTGTTCTAATGAGTTCTACTGCATTTAGTAGTGCAGTCTGCTCTATTGCGTATCATATTCTACTCCATTTATTAATGAATTCTACACGAACACTAATCGAGGGAGGCGAACAATAATCGAGAGAGACACTATGATCTAATGAGTTCTACCACATTTACTAGAATATTCTACTCTCTTTATGGTAATATTCTACTCTATTTTATCATGAATTTTACTGTATTTCTACATAACATCTAATACATGAATAAAAAAATACGTAAACATAATTATCAGTGTAATAAAAATACTGCTCAACAGGACAAAAAAATAAAATCCAACAATAGAATGTCATCAACACAACGTCATCAACAATAAAAAAATCAATGGGATCAAATCATCGTTTTCAAAATATAAAAAACAATCAGAGGAGATAATCATATAAGACTGCGGGATACGTGGAACTTGTATTCGGTGAAAAAATTTCTAAACTTTGACCTCCAGAAACAGGGTGTACAACGTAAACACCATCGACATCCTAAAAAAATACAGTAGAAAGGTATCAGAAACAGAGTAGAATTCATTGTAACAGAGAGTAAAAATCATAGTAATTAAAAACAATATAAAATAAAAGACAGAATTAAGTTACCTTTAAATTCCGAACAACCATCTTGTCTTTTAACGGTTATTTGGGTGCTCGCATTCTGAACCAAACTCTTGGAGATACATGGCAAAGATGCATACGTCCACGCCTTCGAATTTCTGAAACAACAGGAGCACCTACACGTAGTGCACTGCAAGTCAGATAACTATTACAAAACCTTATTAGATGTTTAAAAAAATATTTTATCTAGAAATAATTAGTGACTAAAAAACAATTAATGATAAAAGACAAAGACTAACCAAATGAGATGCTAGAATATGGACATATCGTACTTAGTAAATTAATCCACTTCTTAATCATGATTACTCCTACATTATTCATTCTATGCAAAATCCCTGAAGATTGTTAGACCAAACACACGATTTGGTTTCTTTATTGAACAGAAAATTTGTCGAGCATAGATTCTTCAACAAAATTGTTGAGCATATTATTATTAAGTCTTAGGCTGGCGCGATATATTCCTCGTCAACGAGACAACACAACACATAGGTTTAACCGAGATTGCCAGTTGTGCTTCCTAATTCCATGGACTCAGGAGCTTACCAGATGTGCCAACAGATACCGCAGGAGAAGGAGTCGATGATATGTAACTTGCTCCCGAGACAGTTACAGTGACGGAAAAGTGTTGCCCTTGGCCAGCGGGTGCGAACCGTGAAGGACTACCGGTCGCAACAACCAAAGTGGTCATGTTAGAGTGAGGTACCTGGCACAACAAAAATTAAAAAACGATTTTTTTTTGCCTATTAAGTAAGATCCAACACCATGACCAAGCTCTCGACTATAAAACCAAGCAACCAGTAACCGTACACTCTTCTCCTTTTTTTACACAAAGCAATTGTTTGGCTACTGTTTATCTGATAATTCCATTGGCAGCAAAATTCGTGAGAGTTTAAAAATAAATAATTGCGAGGAGACGGTCAGTGTACTTTGAAAATCCGAAGTTATTTCATAAAACTTAGTGATTCTGTAAGTAATTGGGAGATGAAAACTACAGATACATATGAACACAAAACATCTGAAGCCATCACTTTCACTCATTTAGCCTTTTCAAACCGCACCAACCGTCTGGGATTCACCCGAAAATGGGTATGATAGATCTTAAGTATTACTTAGCTTCTTATCAAATACACATACAAATCGAACAACTAATGTAAAAAACGTTTCACTGGGGCATTTTATCGAACACTTCACCTGCCATACAGTTTTCATGAAAACTCATCTATTGGAACAACCGACAACCATAATTCTCGATTTATTAATAGAAAGAAATCCCAGAACAGTGAGCATAACATGAAACATCAAAATCCATCGACATGAAATCGAAAATAGTTGAAGGAAAAAAATATATTTTCTAGGACGAAAATGCAAAATAAAATAGTGAACATTAGAGGAATGCTCACCTGATTTATGTTGTTAAATCATATCCCCTGCAGTTGAAGACAATCCGTGAACCTCGGAGATCCGTCGTTCGCTCTCACCAACGTCCGTTCTCTGTTTACGATAAGGAAGAAGAAGTTAATGTGAATTTAGGGCTCAGTGTTTTGGAGATTACGAAATTGGGCCGACCTTTGGAAAATTACACCGTCGCCGGAGTTTTGGATGCGTCACCGTCGGTCTCCGAATTATCGTCTTCGAATTGGCCGACTTCGATGGAGTCGAGAGTCCGTTGGTTGTGTGAGGTCGAGAGAAAACGCAGCCAAACAGAAAAAGAGAGAAGAGAAAAAAAAAAGAAAAAAAAAAGTAAGGTTAAAAAATGAAAGGTTTAAATATCTAAAAAGGGGACCACGTTGAACTGCATGGGGTAGGGGTCCAACTAATAAATTGCCATTCAGAAACTTCTTTAACTTAATTTAGTTACGATTATTTTAATTTTTAATTTAAAAATATTTTTTACCCTCATTGTTTAGTAAAAAAATAATACCTCATTGTTTAGTAAAAAAATAATAAATAGTACTAATCTTTTTTAAATATATATATGTTTATGGCAGCATAAATATTAGTTTATAATTAAGGTAAATATATTTTTTATTTTATTAGTATCATTGTCGGTCAGATTTTTTTTTCTACTATTTTCTATATAATTCTCTTATCCCTTTAACTGATTTGCCCTACCCACCCATAAAATTAATAGAAATAGTCGCCACCTTAATTACCTAGGGCTAGGAAATAGCATGAATTATTCAGAGCTTCCGGAACCTATAATCCAACACATACAATCCTTCTTCAACCTTAAGGAAGCCGCCATCACAACCCTCCTCTCCAAATCATGGCGCAGCGCCTGGTCAACCCGCCCCACCATCGACCTCGACCAAGACCACTTTCCACAATATTGTTCAAACTATTCCGACCACCTCGATCCGCTCATGGTGTTCGCAAGGAAGACATTCAAAAGGTACGAGGAATCCGACCTAAGGATCCACACTTTCCGCCTATGTCTTAGAAGCCATTGGTACGGCTCTTCCGGCTACACCGCAAAGTGGACTTCCAAAGCAATCAAATTGGGAGCCTTCGATATCACCATCCGACTCTATAGTCAAACCATCTTTGTTCCGATCGATGAGGTTTTCGGGTCTGAAAACTTAGTCAGGTTATGCCTTAAAGGTTTAGTAATCAACCGACTAGAGGTGATCAAATGTTCGGGGCTTAAATCCCTCACATTAGACGAGGTGTGGATATCGATCGATTTGCTTCTTAACATATTCTCGTGCTGCCCCTTGATCGAAAAATTGTCGTTACTGCCGCGTGTTACTTGTCTTGATTCTTGTTATGAGGAACTTAAACAAGGGATCGCCCCTCTTCACAAACTAAGGTCTCTTGTTCTGTGCAATGTGAGACAGGACGAAATCCAAGCATTGTTTCTGGGTGATATGTCGTCCAAGTTTCCTGCCCTGAAAGACCTAACCATAACAACATTCAGCAATTTAGTCTTCCGCGGCAAAGCAAAGGAGAAGCATGTCATCTCAAGCCGTTCACTAGAGGTTTTAAACTTTATTGCGAGTGGTGTTAGATATGATGAACAATACAGGATGCGGAAGGTCGAGCTTGACCTCCCGAGTATTCGTAAGTTTACGTTTAAGGGTGAGTGCATACCTAAGCTGTGTTTTAGTCCGACATCAGGAGATCAAAATTGGGAGTCCCATGTATCCATAACTCAGCTCTATCCACACAGCACTAGCTGGTTCCGTCAGCTGAGTAAATTATTATCAAACCAGAGAGGCTCGAAGATACATCTCGTTCTCCATCTGTACGTTAATGAGATCTTCTCTGAATCTGATTACCAAGCGGGAAAGATCAAAGGTTCGAATGCTAGCCAAGTGGAGGATCTGACCATCTACACCATGGATCTTTGGTCAGATGAGATTTTTAACTATCTTTTGGATGGATTGTTTCGGATATGTCGTCCAAAGATGATTACTCAGCAAGTTAAACCTTCTTACAATAACTATGATGAGTTGGTTGACATCGATGAGGGGACCAGAAAAAATGATGTATTGCTTTGTAAGGCACTTGAACAAGGATTGGCAGCGAAAAGCTTTTCGAAGCGTAGCCAATTTCTGTATGGCTTGCGTGATCTCGAAGAAGTAAATGTGCAGGAGCTCCAAGACGAGGTGTGGATACCGCAGACAATGGCTTCCATATCAGATGATTCAACAAGTGAGGAAAGAAGATTCCGCTTCCAATTGAAATGGAAACCGTGTCGGCATGAGTACAATCCATGAATTTTTGTTTGAAAATTAGTATGCGTTCTATGATTTCATATAATTAATAAAAATGCAGCCTTGAGAAATATAATACTAAAATTTGGAGAGAAAATATTTTTTGTTATTTTTAATTTAATTTTATTTTGTTACAATAATTTTTTGGGTTTATTACATTTTACAACTTCATGTATAGGGTTTTTTATACTTTACAATTTAATCGAAATTTCGTTACACTTTGCAACATCATGTATGCGCGTTTGTCACTTTGCAACCTGGACCGGAATATTCTATGGAATATTCCGAGAGATTGTCACTTTGCAACCTGGACCGAGAGATTGAGAATCACTTTGCAACCTGGACCGGAATATTCTATGGAATATTCCGAGAGATTGTCACTTTGCAACCTGGACCGAGAGATTGAAAATCACGCTCCAATTAAGTGTTTACATTTATTCTGAAGCTGCGCTCCAATTAAGTGTTTACATTTATTCTGAAGCTGGGGTTTTACACATTATTAATTATTTTTGAATTAATATAAAAAATTCATTACAAAGAAACATAATTCTCTCCTTCTTCTTCTCGTCATTTATAGAGAAACATAATTCTCCTCTTCTCAAAAATTTGCAAATTGGTAAGAACCTTAGATTCCACAATTTCCAGAAATCCAAAAAGAAAATTCACAAAATCCCTAACCCGTAATCCAAACACAAAATCCTATGTGCTCCGTCAAGAACCCTAACCCAAAATCCCAAAATACAGAAACCGAGATGCCCCAATCTAGATTTATGAAGAACCCTGTTAGCGATATTTTATATTTATCACTTATCTCGTATTATTTGTTTTTATCTTGTTTCCTTATTTTATGGTTCTATTGTACTCTATATATTGATAATTCAATAAACGTATTCTTTGAGGAAAATAATTATTCTCTCCTAACATGGTATCAGCCTAACTTTGGCCGAAACTCTATTTTTTCTTCTCTTCCCCGTCGTCACTTTTCCATGGCTGACACTGAGGTCCCTACCCTCCCTCTCTCAACCATGATTCATATGGTGAATATCAAACTCACTTCATCAAATTATCTTCTTTGGCATGCTCAAATCGAGCCTCTTCTAACCACCCAACGTTTCATGTCGATGCTTGACGGTTCCTCGCCTGCTCCAGCACAAACCATCAGCACCTCCGCTGGCAGCAACACACCCAATCCAGCGTTTGTTACATGGCAGCAACGCGACCAAACCATCAAGTTATTTCTCGTGTCGACTCTTACCGAGGAATCCATGGCCATGGTCATTGGATGCAAAACGGCCAAAGAAGTATGGGACGCTCTCTCTCGCTCCTACAGCCACAATTCAAAGGCTCGTGAACTCAGCCTCAAGGACGATCTACTCTCCACCAAACGCGGCGACAAATCAGTTATCGAATATGCGCGTCACTTCAAAGCCCTCTCCGATCAACTCACTGCCATTGGTCGACCAATTGACGCATCCGATCAATCTCACTGGTTTCTTCGGGGACTCGGCCCCGACTTCGCCGGTTTCACGGCGGCTCAGATGGCACAAGATCCACTTCCTGACTTTCCTACTCTTTCTGCAAGGGCTCAGTCTCATGAATTATTTCAAAAATCTATAGATTCTACTAACACCTTGCAGGTTAACTCCCAAGCTGCTTTCACCGCCATTACTCGCGGTCGCGGACGAGGTTCTGGAAATTATCGCGGACGCGGCTCCTCTTCCAACCGAGGGCGTGGAAATAACAACTCCAACACTGCTAGTTCCAATACAAATCGCGGGCGTAAAAATTTCACTCCGCGATGTTTCTTCTGCCGTGAAACAGACCATGATGGTTTCGACTGCCCCAAGCGTTTCGATCGCTCTTATGATCGCTCTTGTCGTCCAGCCAACACCGCCAACCTTGCCGAGGCCTTCTCTGCCGGCTGCAACGTCTCTCCGACCATCTCTTCCGACTGGTATTCAGATACGGGTGCCTCCGCCCACATGGCTGCCGACACAACTTCTCTCGATCATACTTCTCCTTATGATGGCACAAATCACGTCACAGTCGGTAATGGCGCAAATCTCTCTATTTCACATATTGGGTCTCTTAATATCTCACAAAATCTTACATTACGTAATGTTTTTGTGGTTCCTGGATTGACTAAGAACCTAGTCTCTGTTAGTCAGCTAACCCGTGATCTACCTGTTGCGGTCATGTTTCATAAATCTTCATTTTCTATTCAGAATCAACTCACAGGCAAGGTGCTCGCAACCGGCACCATTGATCGAGGCCTCTACTTGCTGGACTCTCCAACCACTGTTGTTGCCGCGGTTCATGAACATCGACATTTACCAGCTTCTTTTGATTTATGGCATTCTCGCCTCGGGCATGTTGCTCCTGCTACTGTTTCGTTATTAAATAAATTGGGACTCCTATCTGTTATTTCAATATTACCGTCGCCAACTCTTTGTCAGACTTGTCAATTAGCAAAGAGTAAACATTTGCCTTTTGTTACTAACGAAAAACGTGCCGCTGATATTTTAGATTTAATCCATTGCGATTTATGGGGTCCTGCACCCGTTACGACTACTCTCGGTTTTCGATATTATGTGATATTTATTGACGATCATTCTCGTATCTGTTGGTTCTATCCCATACGCGCCAAATCAGACTTTGTGGATATTTTTCTCACTTTTCAGAAGTTTGTCGAGACACAATTTTCCAGGAAAATCAAACAGTTTCAAAGTGACGGCGGTACCGAATTTACTAATCATCGACTATAGTCCCATTTTGCTTCTTCGGGAATTCACCATCTTCTCTCTTGCCCCCACACTCCCGCTCAAAACGGTCGAGCCGAGCGCAAGCATCGTCACATAACCGAAATGGGTCTCGCGCTACTTTTTCATTCCTCGACTCCTTTATCTCATTGGGTCGATGCCTTCAGTACGGCAGTATACACTATAAATCGGCTACCTACTGTTGTTCTCGCCCAGAAATCACCGTTTGAAATATTATTCCGTCGGTTACCTGCTTACGAGAGCTTCCATGTTTTTGGTTGTCGAGTATATCCATGTCTACGTGATTACGCCAAGAATAAATTTGATCCTCGTAGTCGGCCATGTGTATTCTTGGGCTACAGTACACAACACAAGGGTTTTCGTTGTTTGGATATTTCATCACGTCGCTTGTATATTACTCGACATGCTAAATTCGATGAGACGTGTTTTCCATTTGTCTCTCCTGGTCACACTCGGTCAGTCTCGTCCCTCGCCATCTCGGAGTTTATCGATGCATGCACGTCGTCCTCTTCTCATGCATGCCCGCCAACTCCTTCCCTGCCATCATCGTCTGCTCCGCTGGTCACTCCACCTCCATTTTTACGAGACATGGACTGCCCACCATCTCATCTAACAGCCCCTGTCTATCACACACCACCGTTGGATAATCATCCTCCGTCAGCTCCTGCACCTCCTCCCGTAGCACAGCCCCCACCTGCTGTTCCCCGATCCCACTCGATGCGCACTCGGGCCCAATCTGGTATTTTTAAACCGCGGTACCCCGCTGATATGGCCCTACTTCAGTCCAATCGACTATATTCCGCCCTTACCGCAATCTCTGAACCAAAAGGCATCAAAAGTGCACTTAAGCATCCTGCATGGGTACATGCAATGAAGGAAAAGATGGACGCTCTTCATCACAATAAAACGTGGGAGCTCGTACCTCGGCCACCACATACAAATATTGTCGGCTCCAAATGGGTTTATCGCACAAAATTTCTTGTCGATGGCACCGTTGACCGCTACAAGGCTCGCCTTGTTGCCCAGGGTTTCAGCCAAGTTCCTGGTTTTGATTTTACTCATACTTTTAGCCCGGTAGTAAAAGCTTCTACAGTTCGGATTGTTCTATCTCTCGCTATTATGCGCTCTTGGCCGTTACATCAACTTGACATCAAAAATGCGTTCTTGAACGGAGTTCTTTCCAAGCCCGTCTACATGGAACAACCACCCGGCTACATCGATCCTATGTACCCGGATCATGTTTGCCGACTTCGCAAAGCGTTATATGGGCTTCGGCAAGCTCCACTCGCTTGGTATCAGCGTCTTCGTGCCTTTTTTATTACTCTTGGGTTCACTTGTAGCACGGCTGATACTTCTTTGTTCATTTTTCGTCGTCAGTCCATTCTCATTTACCTTCTTGTCTACGTTGACGACATCATTGTTACCAGCAACAACACAACGTCTCTTCATACCTTAATGGGCCGCTTACGCAAGGAATTCGCTCTCAAGGATCTTGGTCGACTCGGCTATTTTCTTGGCTTAGAGGTCTCTTACCCATCTACGGGCCTCTTCCTTAGTCAATCAAAGTATGCTCGCGACATTCTCGCTCGAGCCGATCTCTTAGATTCCAAGCCAGTAGCTACTCCGCTTGCACCCGGCGCCTCTTTTACTTCGGCCGGCAGCCCTTTCTCGGATCCCACGTTGTATCGTTCCTTGGTCGGAGCTCTCCAATATCTAACTATTACTCGCCCCGACTTATCATACTCTGTTAATACTGTGAGCCAATTTCAGCAGCGCCCCACTGATGATCACTTCCAGGCGGTTAAACGCATTCTCCGTTATGTCAAAGGTACTCTTGGTTATGGTTTGTCTTTTACTCCCGGCACTTCGTCTCTCCTTGGCTACTCCGATGCGGACTGGGCCCGCTGCCTGGACACTCGACGCTCGACATACGGGTATGCAATTTTCTTGGGTCCCAACCTTATCTCTTGGAGTGCTAAAAAGCAACCGACCGTTTCTCGTTCAAGTTGTGAATCCGAGTACCGTGCTCTCGCCAACACTTCCGCTGAACTCATTTGGGTGGTTCATCTACTTTGTGACATGCATGCTCTCCCGTCTCAACCGCCGGTACTACTAAGTGATAACAAGAGTGCTCTATTTCTCACACAAAATCCCGTTGCACATAAGCGAGCCAAACATATTGACATTGATTGTCATTTCATCCGCGAACTTGTTGAGTCTGACCGTCTTCGTACTCGCTTTATCCCATCGAATCTACAGCTTGCCGACATCTTCACCAAAAGCCTGCCACGTCCGCTATTCGAATTCTTTCGGTCCAAGCTCTGCGTCTTACCACAATCTTCCGCTTCGCTTGAGGGGGGGTGTTAGCGATATTTTATATTTATCACTTATCTCGTATTATTTGTTTTTATCTTGTTTCCTTATTTTATGGTTCTATTGTACTCTATATATTGATAATTCAATAAACGTATTCTTTGAGGAAAATAATTATTCTCTCCTAACAAACCCTAACCCAAAATCCCAAAATACAGAAACCGAGATGCCCCAATCCAGATTTATGAAGACGACAAAATATTTTTCTTTCCAAATCACTCGGTGATTACAAATAGATAGAACGAGGTGGAATAGAGGGACGACATAATCACTCTGGTGTAGGAGAAGCCGCCGCCGAGAGATATCGAGTCAGGCGTTCAAAACTCTGACAACTACATCTCTTCAGATGTCAATCCTCACGGCGGCCGAGAGATTGGGGCAGTGCTTGGAACAGCGGCCTCGCTCCCCTTGGCCATATATTTTACATCTTCAAATTGCATTTTTTTTGGGCCGAAGATGAATATGAAGTTTTTCATAATTAATACACTTTTTTTTTTTTGGTTTTTCGGATATGCTATTGCTATTGTGAAGATGAATTTCTGTTTTTACGAAACTGTAAGATTATTTGATTTTTTTTAATATATTTTTTGTAAAGAGTTCTTCCCAAATAATGTTGAAGATGTTGATTTTTTTTTTTTCTGAAATGGATAAAGTCAATCGAAAGGTTGATGTTCAATTTTTCTTATATTTGTTTATTATTTTTTGTTAATACTAAGTTAATAATTTTTTAATTTGCTTATTATTTATGCTGAAATTTTAAAGTTATAAATATAAAACATTTTTTTAATTTTATTTTAAGGGTAAAATTGATAATACTATTAATTAAGTCATGTGTCTAGCACATGTAGAGAATATTTGCCTCTATTCCTGCTATAGCAGGTTGCAAAATGTAAATGTCTAAAATTATGGGTTGCAAAGTGTAACGAAATTTCGATTAGGTTGTAAAGTGTAAAAACCCCGTACATGGGTTGCAAAATGTAATAAACCCTCATTTTTTGCTATTTAACAACGAAACCCCTACCTAATATAGGTTTTATATATTCCCAACATGGATTGTATGGTGGAACAATATTCTCCAGAGCTTCCAGAACCCCTTAATCCACCGCATCCAACTTCTCCTCAACCTTAAAAAAGCACAAACAACCCTTCTCTCCCAGCCATGGCGCGTGGCACGTCGACTCGCCCCACCCTCGACCTTGACGAAGCCGAATTTCCGACTCCCGAAATTGATGAATTCCCAAACTTCCCGAAATCGAAGACGCTTTGAATGTACAATAAATCCAACATGAGCATCAACACTTTCTGGCTACATCTCGAAAAGCATAAACTGTATGCTCGTTCCGGCCTCACTACAACCTGAACTTCGAAAGCATTAAAACTCGGCGCTACCGATCTCACGTTCGAAATTAATCATCCGGACATCTCCATTCCGCTTGGTGCGGTCTGCGGGAGCGGAAACATTACCAACTTGAAGATAATCGATCAAAGTTCGAAAATTGTCGATCGATCAACTAAAGGTATTTAAATTACCGGGGCTTAAATCCCTCGTTTTAAGCGACTTGAAGATTATAACATGGGATTAATCGTTTTTTAACTTAATATCTAGCTGCCCCTTGGTTGAGAATTTGTCGTTGTCTGATCTCGAAGAAGTAAATGCGCAGGAGCTACAAGACAAGGTGTGGATACCGCAGACAATGGCTTCGATATCAAATGATTCAACAAGTGAGGCTTCGATATCAGATGATTCTATTGACGTTTATATATATCGCCATGCATATCAATGCATGGCTCGGTCCATGCATGAAGTCCATGCACCAGCAGTCCATGAACAAGAAGGCTACAGGCCCGTTTAATTGTTTCCTATTGCAATTAGTTTATTATTGGTAATTAGTCTTTGATTCCTACGTTGGTTAGGATTAGGGTTAGGGTTACAGCATGGCTATATAAACCCACGCATATGTAATTGTTTAATCTATCAAGTAATAATAAAACAGTCAAGTTATTTTTTGTTCTTGTTCCTTTACATAAATTCAACATGGTATCAGAGCAAATTATTCTAAAGATTCCGCAATAAAAAAAAAGAGAGAGAAAGCGAGCGACGTGCAGAGAAAGAAAGCTGCCGTCGGGTCAGGAAGGAGATCTCCACTGTCTCCAGCCGCCCTTCCGAGTCATAGCCGCTGCTCACCACCGGTTCCGAGCAGCAATCGCCAAAGAATTATTGAGTTCGAATTGTGGTTGATGTCCCTAAGTCACTGCCTACTGCAGTTCCTGACGAGCCCGCCGAGGTCCAAATAGTGTTAGAAAAATAATATAAGAGAAAATTATCATTTTGGTACCATAAAGGAGGGCAAGTCTCGTTTTGATACCATTTTGTTTCCGTTTCTCAATTACATACCATAAAACCTGAAATCGAGTCAGTATCATACTTTTTTCGCCGGAAAATTTTGAAATCGCCGGAGGTCAAGCACGTGAGTTGCACGCGAGTGGTAGCTCCGGTGACATGGTCCACGTGGCATTTTCTCATTGGTCAGGCGATTAAAATTAAATAAAAAATGAAGTCTTTTCCATTTGGCATGTCCAGTCAGCATTTCATTAACAAAAAATAAATAAAAACAAAACGAATTAAATTGGCGGCAGCTGGGGGATTAATATTGGCGGGCTGAAAGGATTTTCTCATTTATTTATTCCCCAAAATCTAACTCAAACCCTAAATGTGCGAAAACTACAATTGAGGGGAATTTCTTCTATAATTGAAGGCGAAAACACAATACATCTTTTGAATCTTTCTTAACGGTGTACAAAATTCGCACAGAGTAGTCAGAGAAGATGGTTTTTAGGCGGAAAAAAAAAGGGGCAGCGGAGACGGGTTACCAAGCTACGGTACGTATTATTTTTGTTCTCTGTTTTTTGTTGTTTTCTGAGTTCTATGAACTGAAGAGTAAAGATATTCACAATACCTATATTTTCTTGTTAATTTTTGTTTTTTTATTTTTTTTCATATCCAAATAGTAAAGATTTTACAACTATATTGCATGTTGGAGGTACCTTCACAAACGATATTGCATGTTGGAGGGCAGACTCTCTGTCTTGATTGGTGCAATGCAGATCAGATAAGTGCTTCCGATTTTTTCAGATGTTATTTGCATTTATAAGTTATCTGAACCTCGATCGGAAGGTCCTGCCACGCCAATTTTTGTATGGTTTGCGCGATCTTGAGGAACTAAATGCGCAGAAGCTCTGCAATGGGGTGTGGATGCCGCAGCCGTTTGGTTCAGTGTTAGGTTCAGCAAATGATGATCAACGAAGAAGATTTCGTTTGCAATTGAAATGGAAACATTCGTAGCTTATTATGCTTTGATTTTGGTTTTTCTCTCCCTGTAGTACTACTTCAAGTTATGTTGAGTTCTATCTCAAACAATACTTCATCCACAATGATTTTTTTACTTTAATACTAGTTTTTTACAAGTTCAAGTACACACGAGACTTGCCACCCTTTAGAGTAATTTCGATTCGACCGGATAACACGACTCGAAATCCGCACGATTAAAAAGCGGATCAACGGCGGGTTGACTGCGAACTCGAAACTAAGCTTTAAAGTTAATTAAAAACATTAAACTAATTAGCATTTAAATATTTTAAATTAATGTTAAGGTCCATTAAGAAAAGGGCTGGGCGATCTAATGTCGGCTCAAATTAAATACTCCAAACATGAAATCGATTTACTTATACCTTTACCTACCTGACTACCTCCCATAAAATTAATAGAAATAGTCGCGACCTTAATTACCTAGGGCTGGGAAATAGCATGAATTATTCAGAGCTTCCGGAACCTATAATCCACCACATACAATCCTTCTTCAACCCTAAGGAAGCCGCCATCACAACCCTCCTCTCCAAATCATGGCGCAGCGCCTGGTCAACCCGCCCCACCATCGACCTCGACGAAGACCACTTTCCACGATGTTGCTCACGCTATTCCGACTACCTCGATCCGCTCATGGCCTTCGCAGATAAGGCTTTCCGAAGGTACGAGGAATCCGACCTAAGGATCCACACTTTCCGCCTATGTCTTAAAAGCAAATGGTACAACCCTTCCGGTCTCGCCGCAAATTGGACTTCCAAGGCAATCAAATTGGGAGCCTCCGATATCACCATCCGATTCAATAGGCACCAAATCTTCGTTGTTCCGATCGACGAGGTTTTCGGGTCTGAAAATGTTGTCAGGTTATGCCTTCAAGGTTTAGTAATCAACCGACTAGAGGTGATCAAATGTTCGGGGCTTAAATCCCTCACATTAGACGATGTGTGCATATCGATCTGCACACTTCGTAACATATTCTCGTGCTGCCCCTTGATCGAAAAGATGTCGTTACTGACTCACGTTTCTTGTCTTGAGAAACTTGAACAAGGCGTGACATGGGCCGGGATCTCCCCTCTTCACAAACTAACGTCTCTTGTTCTTTGCAACGTCGAGCCGGACGAATTCCAAGCATTGTTTCTGGGTGATATGTCGTCCAAGTTTCCTGTCCTTAAAGACCTAACCATAAAATTCATCAATTTAGTCTTCTTCCGCGACGACGAAGCAAAGGAGATGTATGTCATCTCAAGCCGTTCACTAGAGGTTTTAAACTTTTGTGATGGAACAGGATATTATTATAATGAGCATGACAAGATGCGGAGGGTCGAGCTTGATCTCCCGAGTATTCGTAAGTTTACGTTTCAGGGATCGTTCATACCTAAGCTGTGTTTTAGTCCAACATCAGGGGATCAATGGGACTCCTATGTATCGACAACTCGTTACAAACTACCCAGAACTACGTGGTTCAGTCAGCTGGGTAAATTATTATCAAACCTGAGAGGCTCGAAGATACATCTCTTTCTCCATCTGTACGACTCTAAACCATGGATCCTCTCCGAAACCAATTACCAAGCGGGAAAAATAAAAGGTTCAAATGCGCGCCAAGTGGAGGATCTGACCATCTACACCATGGATCTTTGGTCTGATGAGATTTTTAACTATCTTTTGGATGGGTTGTTTCGGATATGTCGTCCTAAGATGATTACTCAGCACGTTAATCCTTCTTACGTCCATGACTATCAGGTGTTGAATTATAACGATGAGGGGGCCAGAAAAATTGATTTATTGCTTTGTAAGGCACTTGAACAAGGATTGGCAGCGAAAAGCTTTTCAATGCGAAGCCAATTTCTGTATGGCTTGCGTGATCTCGAAGAAGTAAATGTGCAGGAGCTCCAAGAAGAGGTGTGGATACCGCAGACAATGGCTTCGATATCAGATGATTCAACAAGTGAGGAAAGAAGATTCCGCTTCCAGTTGAAATGGAAACCGTACGGCGTGTCGCATGAGTACAATCCATGAATTTTTGTTTGAAAAGCATGAGTACAATCCATGAATTTTTGTTTGAAAATTAGTATGCGTTCTATGATTTCATATAATTAATAAAAATGCAGTTTTAAGAAATATATAATTAATCATTATATATAATATACATCAGAGTATATGTTAATTGCATTTACCAGTTATCTGAACATCAATCTCAAGGCCCTACGCCCCTACCAGCTCGCTTGATCGGTATCGACCTCCACGGCTCCACCTGACCATTCATAAAAATAGCTCCACCTAAACACAAAAGATCGATCACTAATTTGTTATTTATATGATTTCATATCATTAATTAAAATGCAGGGTTGGTGTATTAAGTAATTAGATGAACTTATGAAAATAATATTCTCAACCATTATCGATATCTTTTTTTCTAAAAATTAATTATCCACTGAAATAATCTTCTCACACATTTTCTTTAAACATAATAAATTGACAAAGTGTAAAGATATTGTTAACTTTAAAAATAAATTCTGCTTGATTAAAATAGCAAGTATATTTAGAGATAAAAACAAATTTGATCCATAAATGTAGCCTTTTTCCGATTTAATCCCACGTAAATCTGCTTTTTCAATTTAGCCCTAATTATGTCGAATTTGGTTTCAATTTAGTCTTTTCTGTACGGAAATTTCAATTTTCGTCGAAATGTGTACATAGATGCTGACTCAGCGCCACGGGTCAGCATTCCATTGGTCAACGAATTTTTTCTTTTATTTTTTAAAAAGTCGTTGACCAATGAAACTAAATCGAAAAAAGACTACATTTATGGGACTAAAATGTTTTTTATCTCGTATATTTAAAATACTACATAGTTTTTAAAATACAATTAAATAAATGAATTTTGTTAAAAATATATATTTAAAAATTAAAACAATATTAATATTGTTTCGATCAGACTCTCTCAAATCTATCACTAGGGCTTCCAATAAACAATGGATGCCGCCGCTGCCGGATATTCCCCTGACCTTCCCGATCCCATCATTGCCACCCTTTAGAGTAATTTCGATTCGACCCGATAACACGACTCGAAATCCGCACGATTAAAAAGCGGGTCAACTGCGGGTTGATCTGCAAACTCGAAATTAACCCGTTTAACTTATTTATTTTAGAGAGAAAAATTTTGTTGGTCCCTCAAAAGGGGTCAAGTCTCGATTTGGTCCCCTAAAAGGAGTCAGTTTCAATTTAGTCCCTTAAATTATAAAAATGTAGTCAATTTAGTCCAATTTGATCGGAATATTCAAATTTTCGTGGGAAAAATGACACGTGGAATTTTTCAGGCAAACTTTTCTGATTAGGCGCCACGTAAATCTGCCACGTGGGCATTAGCTTGACCGATTTGATCCACTAAAAAGTGTCGATTTTAATTTAGTCATTTAAATCACAAACAAAATTAATTTAGTCTAATTTGATTAGAAATTCAAATTTTCATATATATAGAGGATTGAAGTGCTTTTTTCTATCAAAGAAGGGGAGTTCAATCAATTGGTCGCTCACTAAAATCGACCATATTGTCAATATATAATACTCCCTCGGTCCAAAGACAGTTGTCATACTTTCCTTTTTGGGGTGTCCAACAATAGTTGACACACCCCATAAAAGGAAATAATTATTCTAACTTTTTCATTTTAATATACAATTTTATTCTACTTTACCCCACCTACTTTTTAAACTTTACTCACAACTACTTTACTTTTCACTTTTAAAATATATTTTTACTCTTTACTTTTTAATAAAAAAATTAAAAAATAACAATTTTCTTAAACTCCGTGTCCAGCAAAGTATGAAATCTATTAATGGCAGGAGAGGGAGTATTGTTTTGAATATATTAATATATAATTTAAATAATAGTCAAACATTTTAAATTTAAAAATAAAATATTTTTTTATTAATTAATTATTATTAGAATTTATTGGAAAATTGAGTGGGACAAGACATGCAAAAACATTTGTACAAAATATTTATTGAGATTAACTATAATACATCTGTTCCAGAGCAATGATCACATTTTCTTCACAAATTACAAAGAAAGTGTCATCTTAAAAATGAGACAAATGGAGTATGTAGGAAAAGAGTTCTTGAAGCTCTCAACCCTTACCCATATTCTGAGACCTATTACAAAAAAATTGGAAGTCGCTGATGGCCTACCGTTCGTATGGATTTCTTTACGGACTTTCTGATGGAAATATTGACGACTTTGCTTACTGAATTGGTTGTCATCAAATTCCTAATTTTTTTTATAATGATCAATCTATTCCCCTATGTATATAAATTTATTGTGTGAGTCAAGTGATCGAACCTCGTATCCAGCATAATCGACCAAAAACAAGTTGGTTGACTCATCTCCTTTGAATGAAAAGAAAATGTTCAATCTTTCCTATATAAATATCTTTAGTATAGTAAAAAATTAAATTTTTTTATCAAATAGGACTAAATTGACTTTTTGTGATTTAAGAGACTAAATTGAAACAAATTTTGTATAGTTGACAAAATCGGACAAATTGATGCCATGTGGCAGATCCACGCGACGCCTAATCAGTATAGTTAGCCTGAAAAAATCCACTTGTCATTTTTCAGCAAAAATTTTAAATTTCCGATCAAATTGGACTAAATTGACTACATTTTTATAGTTTAAAGGACTAAATTAAAACCGACTCCTTTTAATGGACCAAATCGAGACTTACCCATTTTGACGGACCAACAAAATTTTTCTCTCTTTTATTTTACCTTCATTAATTACTTTAAAATTTTAAATAAAAACATTAAACTAATTAGCATTTAAATATTTTAAATTAATGTTAAGGTCAATGTTGATCATTGGATATACAGTATATTAGGCATTTAGGCCCATTAGGAAAAGGACTGGGCGATCTAATGTCGGCTAAAATTAAATACTCCAAGACAATCGATTTATTTACCTTTACCTACCCGACTACCTCCCATAAAGTTAATAGAAATAGTGGCGACCTTAATTACCTAGGGCTGGGAAATAGCATGGCGCCGTATTATTCAGAGCTTCCGGAACCTATAATCCACCACATACAATCCCTCTTCAACCCTAAGGAAGCCGCCATCACAACCCTCCTCTCCAAATCATGGCGCAGCGCCTGGTCAACCCGCCCGACCATCGACCTCGACGAAGACCAATTTCCACGATGTTGCTCACGCTATTCCAACTACCTCGATCCGCTCATGGCCTTCGCAGATAAGGCTTTCCGAAGGTACGAGGAATCCGACCTAAGGATCCACACTTTCCGGCTATGTCTTAGAAGCCAATGGTACGGCTGCTCCGGCCTCGCCGCAGAGTGGACTTCCAAGGCAATCAAATTGGGAGCCTCCGATATCACCATCCAACTGATCAATAGGCACCGAAACATCGTTGTTCCGATCGACGAGGTTTTAGGGTCTGAAAACGTTGTCAGTTTATGCCTTAATGGTATCGAAATCAACCGACTAGAGTTGATCAAATGTTCGGGGCTTAAATCCCTCACGTTAGGCAATGTGCAAATATCTATCCACACACTTCGTAACATATTCTCGTGCTGCCCCTTGATCGAAAAATTGTTGTTAACTCACGTTTTTAGTCTTGATTCTTGTTATGAGGAACTTGAACAAGGCGTGAGATTGGTCGGGATCGCCCCTCTTCACAAACTAACGTCTCTTGTTCTGTGCAACGTCGAACCTGACAAATTCCAAGGATTGTTTCTGGCTGATATGTCGTCCAAGTTTCCTGTCCTTAAAGACCTAACCATAAACTTCAGCAATTTAATCTTCAATGTCGACGAAGCAGCGGAGATGTATGTCATCTCAAGCCGTTCACTAGAGGTTTTAAACTTTAGAACTGATTATAACTATGATGATCAATACACGATGCGGAGGGTCGAGCTTGACCTCCCGAGTATTCGTAAGTTCACATATGATGGTTCTTTCATGCCTAAGCTGTGTTTTAGTCCAACGACATCAGGAGATGAATGGGACTCCCATGTATCGATAACTCAGTACCATCGACCCACCACTACGTGGTTTTGTCGGTTGAGTAAATTATTATCAAACCTGAGAGGCTCGAAGATACATCTCCTTGTCCGTCTGTACGATACTGAGATCCTCTCCGAATCTGATTACCAAGCGGGAAAGATCAAAGGTTCGAATGCGCGCCAAGTGGAGGATCTGACCATCTACACCAAGAATCTTTGGCCTGATGAGATTTATAACTATCTTTTGGATGGGTTGTTTCGGATATGTCGTCCTAAGATGATTACTCAGCACGTTAATCCTTCTTACGTCCATGACTATCAGGTGTTGAATAATAACGATGACTATGATGAGTTGGTTGATAACGATGAGGGGACCAGAAAAATTGATTTATTGCTTTGTAAGGCACTTGAACAAGGATTGGCAGCGAAAAGCAGCTTTTCGATGCGAAGCCAATTTCTGTATGGCTTGCGTCATCTCGAAGAAGTAAATGTGCAGGAGCTCCAAGAAGAGGTGTGGATACCACAGAAAATGGCTTCGATATCAGATGATTCAACGAGTGAGGAAAGAAGATTCCGCTTCCAATTGAAATGGAAACCGTACGGCATGTCGGCATGAGTACAATCCCTGATTTTTTTTTTGAAAAATTAGTATGCCTTCTTACTATGATTTCATATAATTAATAAAAATGCAGCTTTAAGAAATATATAATTATTCATTATATATATAATATGCATCAGAGTATGAGATGTTATTTGCATTTACCAGTTATCTGAACATCGATCCGAAGGCCCTACGCCTCTACCAGCTCGCTCGATAGGTATCGACCTCCACCGCTCCACGGCTCCACCTAACCATTCATAAAAATAGCTCTACCTAAACACAAAAGATCGATCACTAATTTATTATTTATATATATGATTTCATATCATTAATAAAAATGCAGAGTCAGGTGTATTAAGTAATTAGGTTAACGCTAAAAATAAATTCTGCTTGCTTAAAATGACAAGTATATTTAAAATACTACTTATTAGTTTTTAATATAAATTAAATAAAAGAATTTTGTTAAAAATATATATTCAAAAATTAAAACACTATTAATATTGTTTCGATCGACTCACTCAAATCTATCACTAGGGCTTCCAATAAGCAATGGCCGCCACCGCCGGCGGATATTCCCCTGACCTTCCCCATCCTCTAATCCACCGTATACTGACTTTCCTCACCTCTACAAAGGCCGCCGAAACGACCCTTCTCTCCAAGTCATGATTCCGGGCATGGTTGACTCGCCCGACCATCGATCTCGACGACTCCCACTTCCCAGGAGATGACTCATCCGATACCAAAATCGATGGACTCACATCGTTCGCGAAGAACACATTTCAAAGGTACGAGCAATCCAACCTAACTATCGATGCTTTCATTCTTAGTCTTAAAAGTAAAGGGCGATATTTTGAAGTTTCTGATCTCGCAACAAATTGGACCTCCAAAGCATTGAAACTGGGAGCCACCGATTTCACTTTCCGATTCAGACATCCCAACTTCGAATACGATGGAAACGTGGGGATTAAATCTCTCACTTTAAGTTGCATGGATATACCAACTTATAACTTGTTTTCCATTATCTCATCCTGCCCTTTGATCGAGAATTTGTCGTTATCCGATGTGTGGTCTGGATATGACTACTCCGAGGAGTATGGACTAAGCCGTGTGAGTTTCCTTCATCTAACGTCTTTAACTATGGTCCGCGTCACGCATCACTTCCAAAAAATGTTTCTCGATTACTTGTCGTCCATGTTTCCGAACCTCAAAGACCTAACCCTAAATTTAAGTATCCCCGAGGATTACCACTATCTAAAAAATGAGCTTGAGATTCCAGTCATATCAAGCGATTCGCTGGAGAATTTATATCTTAGGGTGGAAGGGCGTCCTGGTGCGTGCGTTAAAATTCATGTGCCGAGGATTCGTAAGTTTACGTTTAAGGGTTCAGTCATCATCCCTAAGTTTACATTTAGGTCGAAATCCAGAGATCAATTGGAGTCTCATGTATCGCTAATAAATAACGGCAAGCTTAGTACCATTTGGTTCTACAAGTTGAGTGAATTCTTGACGAGCATGGCAGGGTCGAAGATATGTCTCCGTCTCCGTCTCCATTTGCATGCTCGATGTACATTCGATTACCGTGCTGGAGATATCAAATGCTCGAAAGTGGTGTGTGAAGTGGAGGATCTGACCATGGACATGAGGGGTCTTCCTACTGAGAGTCTGTATGCTGTTTTGGATGTTTTGTTTCGGATATGTCGTCCAAAGATGATAACTCAACATGTGGATACTAGAAACGATAATGTGATCATTCGTCGGGTACTTGAACAAGGAATGAAAGAGAAAGCCTCGTTGCGGCTACCACACCAAT
Organism: Euphrasia confusa; assembly: GCA_954870475.1. Lineage (NCBI taxonomy): Eukaryota > Viridiplantae > Streptophyta > Magnoliopsida > Lamiales > Orobanchaceae > Euphrasia > Euphrasia confusa. Next base: position 2,625,237 of record OX940965.1, read on the forward strand.
TTATGTATGGTTTGCGCGATCTTGAGGGTATAAATGAGGTTGGGATGCCGCAGCCGTTTGATTCAGTGGTAGGTTCAACAAGCGATGATCTATGATACCTGGACGCGGGTACGGGTGTCGGATACGGGTACGAATCCGGGTGTCGGGTACTTAAAAATTATTTATTGTAGATACGGGGACACGTACCCATATTTGGACACGGGTACGGGAATACGGCAAAAAAAAATTATTTTCATAAATTTTTAAATATTGAATAATTTTATATAAACCTATAATAGTAATAAAACTGATGTAGTATATATGAAAATACTGATTAAATTAATTATTTATATATTAATCACTCAAATATATATAAAAAGTCTTTTAGTAAGTCAAAAGTCAAAAACCCTAATTATTTGTTCGCCGCCATCTCTCTTCTTTTTCTCATTTTCTTCTTTTTACTTTCTGCGTCTTCCTTCCCTACTTGACTGCATCTTTTCAATTCTCATGGGGAATTTAAGAATTCAATTATTCATCACAATTTCCGGTTTATCTACACCTGAGAAGAATTTTACGGCAGCCTTTTTTTTTTTTTTGGACAGATCCGGTCCGGTCAACGTATCCGGTCATTTTGACCGGATCTGACACGGATCCCACACCCGTGTCAGTGTCGTGTCGTGTCGACACGGGTACGTAGCCGGTTTCCGTCGAGTCCGGGTAACGTAGGCGATGATCATCAAAGAAGATTTCGTTTGCAATTGAAATGGAAACAAACGACTTGTCACCCTTAGAACCTGTGCATGCTCTTATAAATTGAAGATTTTTTTGGACTTTTAAAAGTCCGTGGAGTTTTATGGATTTTCTAAATCCACGGAGTTTACGTAGAGTTTGACATACTTTTTTCCATTGATTTTGATGGATTTTCATAAACTACAAATATAATTTTTAAAATTGTTTTACTTGAATTTTTATAAACTTTTATATATAAAAAAATCTTAATTATTTTAAAAAATCCAAATTGTTCAAAAATAAATAAATATTATTATTTATCAAAAAATACATTTGTTCAAAAATAAATAAATATTATTATTTATCAAAAAATACATTTGTTCAAAAATAAATAAATATTATTATTCATCATTATTATTTTATCTTTATTTATATTATTGTAATGCATGAGCCCCATTTCCCACATATCATTAGCAATACTCGATTTTCAATCTCCATGAATGTGTATTCGATTAGGATTTTATAAAAAAATTTTATTTTGAAAATCTATAGATTTTATGGAGAGTTTGACCGATTTTGTTATTGATTTTATATTGATTTTCATAGATTTTAAAAAATTGTAAAATATATATGATTTACGTAAATTTTCATAAATATCAACTATATCTAAATGTATATGTGTTGAAGTTGTTAATGTGTGAAGACCACTTGTGAGTTGTCCCACATCGAATAATTGTGAGAGGGGAGTCTATGATATAAGCCTAGGGAGTTCTCCTACTTAACACCATATGGTTTTGAGTTAGAATGAGGCTCTCTAGTGCATATTCGAGATCCCGCTCTCGTGTGTGCGCTAGGCGTGGGACCGCACGTTAGCACCCCATTGGATTTCGACAATATGAACATACTTTTATATAAAAAAAAATTAAAAACAAAAAATATTTTATTATTCTTATTATTTTATTTTTTATTTTTATCACAAAGTAATTTATTATTAATATCATGTATAAATATTATTTTTAACGAAAATATAATAAGATCAATTTTCTCAAATAAAAATTTTTTTTTTTTTTTGGTAAATGTCAATTTCATGTAAAATAAAAAAAATAAAAAGTACAAAACAGCGCGTAGGGAAAAGCCCTACCGCAAGAATGAGCTAAAGCTAGCTCTCCAAACAATCAATAAAATTGTTTAACTATTGTCAAATGACTAACAATTGTTTTATTTTTATTTTTTGTATTTGAGTTTTCGTGTCGTAAAGAAGTCCATTGAAATCTCTTATCAGAGATTTCGAAAAGTCAAATTTAGTTATATTTTGTAAAGAGAATCTATCAAAATCCATAAACTTTTAAAATCCATTATAATCCATTGACTTTTGAATACCTACAGATTTTTAAAGACTTTTTAAAATCTTAATTGAATACCTCCGGATTTTAATGGAATTTTAAAAATCCGGATTGAATACACGTAGACTTTAAAAGTCCATTAAAATCCTATAGAATCTTAATTGAATACATCCCCTTTATTATGAGTTTAAGTTTTGGTTTCTCGGTTGGAGATGGCCTAACTAAATTTTTAGTTTATAAATATTAAAATATCAAAATTCAAAAATATTTTATTAAAATATATTGTAAATAGTAAAAAATTTAAAAATTAAAATTTATAAAAAAGAGGGTGCGAATAGCAACACCCAACATTAAAATAACATTTTTTATTTTTATTTTTCTACTATTTTCTATAATTCTCTTCTCTCCCTTTAACTGATTTGCCCTACCCATCACATTCTCAATATAAATATATAGGAGAATACTAGGGTACATTTCTTATATTTAAATGTACCGTACATTTATAGGTTAGCCAATAAATAAATGACACTTCAATTAATTATCATGCACCTTACTACATAGTATTATAATTTAAATTAGTTTTTTATTCAATGAAAATAGAGTGAAGCAGGTTTTATTAATATAATATAATTTTTTATTTTTTTACATAATTAAATTAAATTAAACTATTTAAAGCAAAAATATTTTTTACGCAATATTATGTGATTTTTTTGTTTTAATAAAAATATTTTTTATTTGTAAATATCTGGATTATATATATTTTTTATTAGGATAAAATATTTTTTTATATTTTATTTTTTCAAATAAAATATTAACATTTTTTTATTTTCTCTTAGTTTATAAAATTGCTTAACCTGCAAAATCAAAATATTAATTAAGTTAAAAAATTATATTTAATTAAGTGAAAATAATATTTAAATTAAATAAATTTAAAAATGTTAAACATATTTATTGATTTGACATGTTAAATTGTTAAACTATCAAAATATTAATTAAGTTAAAAAATTATATTTAATTAAGTGAAAATAATATTTAAATTATATAAATTTAAAAATGTTAAACATATTTATTGATTTGACATGTTAAATTGTTAAACTAATAAGTGTATTATTTTATTTTTGGAGAGTCGCCAATTTAAATTTTTTAAAGTAAAATATTAGTTTTAATTTTATAATTTTTTATTGGAAAAAATAGCAATAAAGCCAATTTTCAACATTTTTTCGGCAATAAGGCTTTTCAGAAATTACGCGTGTCAATTAGGCCGCCTAAAATGTGTAAAGACCATACTACCCTTATTCCCCAAATTTCACGCTTCCACTCTCTTCCCTTCTCCCGATTCCAGAAACCGCACCCCGCCCACCCCCACCCCGCTCCAATTCCTCCGCCGCCCCCAACAAACCCTACCTCATCTCCGCCGCCGTCCCTCAATTTGAGATCCGTGATGAGACAAATCCTAGAAGCTTTGAATCTCGGAACCCTAACACTGTCGTCATCGACCGCCCCAACGCAATCGAGCGCTTCCATAGCCGAGCCACCATACTCGAAGCCGTCAGGCAACCGCAACTCGACAAATCCAGAGTGCCAAAAGCTTAATTACGACGTCGTCAACATTCTCGACGACGAGCCGAGCCACCTCGGGAGATCCGAATCCTCGTCGGTTGTCGGAGCCTCACCCCCAATCGGAATCCCAGCCTCCGATCGCCACGCCCGCCTTCCAGGCCTTCATATCCCGCCTGAACTCCACCGTCCGCAACGGCATGTCCCAGCGCCGCCCCTGGCTCGAGCTCATCGACCGATCCGCCTTCTCACGCCCCGACAACTACGTCTCCATCCTCGCCCTATCCATCGCGCTGTCTCCCTGCCGCCTCCGCGTACATTAGCCGCGTCCTCCGCGGCGGCCGCCGACAACGAGGGAGAGTCACAGGACGACGCCGTTTCGTCGTCATTGTTCACGGCCACCGCGAACAGCTCCTCCTCCTCCACGACCACTGTCGCCTCTTCTTCCTCCTCTTCTCCACCACTGAATCGAAGACGGTGGTGGCGGTCGATGAAGGGGAGGTGCAGTGGTAGTTAGATTCTTCTTGTTCTGGGGAAATGCTCGATTAAGCCGGGGAATAAACTCAAGGTTTTGAATGTGAATTGTTCGGTTCTCACGAGTTTGGAGATCAAGTATTGGAAGAGTCCTTGGAAATGCTTTGATGAGCATTTCATCAATGTGCGGGCCCCGATGCTTGCGTCTTTCTTGTTCTGAGGTCATCTCGTTAGGGTGAATTTTGGTGGATTGTTTTGCTGGAGTGGGTTTCGAGCTTGTATGTGATCGGGAGGTTGACCGATATAGCCGATACGAACTTGTCGAACGAGTTCGACGAGCGCGAGATGGAGCAGATGATGATCGTCGGGCTGTGGTAAACATGAATTTGTGGTGAATTCAGAATCGTCATTTTTTTCTTCTAAGTTACTGTAATTTGTTTCTTATTTATTTTCTTTGATTTCTCATATTGATATATATGTGTGTCTGTTTATATAGTTAATGTTGTGTCTTGGTTTTGCGATTATTCAGAAGCTAAAATGTGGTTACTAAAGGTAAGCTAAACTAAGTATTAACATCATCAATAATAGTTTTGATTGGATTATGAAATATGCAAATTCTTGAGTTTTAATGCGATGAAGGTATGTATTTGCTATAGCAGCGGGAAGAGGAAGAGGCCCTCAGATAGGGCGCGGTTCAATCGAGAGAGGAGGTCGGGAATGGGCAAAGGGGGCGCGTGAGCAACAAGATCACGATGAATGGAACGGCTGTCGTGAAATCTATTAAGCGAAGCAAGGCCGATGGTATCTATCCTGCACATTTTTAAAGAAGTTTCACTTCCTAGTTCTTTTACTGATTGCACTAATGTGATTTGAGTTTTTTTTTTTTTTTTTTATACTTTACAGTTTCTGACACTTGATTTTCTGAAGATGAGTATTTCTAAAACTACAGCAAAAGGCTCATGATGAAGATACACCAATACCAGAAGAAGAATCTTAGGGATACAAGTATTAAATTTATACTTCAAATGAAAAAAGGGAAAAAAGAAGAAAATGTTCTTTTTTGTTTTTGTTTTTCATTAGTTGTACACAATTTATTTTATTGAATAACCATTTAGATTAGAATAATTTTGATGGTTTTGATTTAATGATATTCAGTGTTTTAAATGATATTTAGTGTTTTTTAATGACATTTGAGAGAAGTCATGTTCATCGAAACCATTTTGGATGTTGACTAAAGTGCTTTGGTAAAAAACTGGAACATCGATTCAAAAGCATGTACAAGAAGTTGTCACCAAGTTTTTTTATTTTCAGTGTATTTTTGTTTTTTGGATTTTTATTTTATTTTCAGTGTATTTTTTGACATTCAGTGTATTTTAATGAGATTCAGTGTTTTTTGTATTTTTATTTTATTTTCAGTCATTCAGTGTCTATTAATGGTATTCAGTGTCTGGAGGTGTGGGTGGGTTGAGTAGAAAAAAAAATCTGACGTTCAATGTCTTTTATATGTATTCAGTGTCGGGGGTGACATTCAGTGTCTATTAATGGTATTTAGTGTCTGGAGGTGGGGTGGGTTGAGTAGAAAAAAAATTTGACGTTCAGTGTCATTTAATGGTATTCAGTGTCGGGGTGACATTCAGTGTCTATTAATGGTATTCAGTGTCTGGAGGTGTGGGTGGGTTGAGTAGAAAAAAAAAATCCGACTTTCAATGTCTTTTAATGGTATTCAGTGTCTGGAGATGGGGTGGGTTGAGTAGAAAAAAAAAATCTGACGTTCAGTGTCTTTTAATGGTATTCAGTGTCGGGGGTGACATTCAGTGTCTATTAATCAATGTCTGGAGTTGGGGTGGGTTGAGTAGAAAAAAATCTGACGTTAAGTGTCTTTTAATGGTATACAGTGTCTTTTAATGTTATTCAGTGTCTTTTAATGATATTCAGTGTGTTTTAATGTTATTCAGTGTCTTTTAATGTTATTCAGTGTTATTCAGTGTTATTCAGTGTTTTTTAATATTATTCAGTGTCTTTTAATGTTGTTCAGTGTTATTCAGTGTTATTCAATGTCTTTTAATGTTATTCAGTGTTTATTCAGTGTCATTCAGTGTTATTCAGTGTCTTTTAATGTTATTCAGTGTCTTTTAATATTATTCAGTGTTATTTAGTGTTATTCAGTGTTATTCAGTGTCTTTTAATGTTATTCAGTGTCTTTTCATGGTATTCAGTGTCTGACATTCAGTGTCTGTGTTGGGGTGGGGTGGGTTGAGTAGAATTTTTTTTAATGGTATTCAGTGTCTGGGCAGGTGTGGGGTGGGGTAGGTGTGGGGTGGTTGAGTAGAAATAGAGTAAGGGTATTTTCGTCCTTCCATATACATTTTTTTGGCACAATTGGAACAAAAAGGCCTAATTGACACATAAATTGGAATTTGGCCTTATTGGTTAAAAAATGTTGAAAATTGGCCTTATTACCATTTTTCCCTTTTTTATTAGTTTTAATTTTATAATTTTTTATTAGTTTGTAAAATTACTTAAGAAGATTTTGAAAAATTTAAATAATAATTATTTAAAAAACAAAGCGCAAATTTGTAAAAAAAAAAACAAAGTTTTTTTTTTTACTTATTTTTATAAAAATAATTAGAGCGCGAATTTTTTTCCTTTTTGTTTTTAAAAAAATAATTCGTGTAGTAATGATTTTTTTTTTTCAAACAAATGCAAAGATTTTTTTATTTTTTTCTCAAATTTGTACAAAAAAACACATATTTCTTTGGAATTTGCGTAAAAAAAACAAGCACTGATTTTTATTTTTTTTCTCAAACATTCAAATATTTCCATCTTATTTAAAATAATTTACAAATTTGTAAAAAAACAAAAAATTTAACGCACAAATATGTTTTTTATTTCTAAACAAATAATTGATTTTTATTTTTTTTCTCAAACATTCAAATATTTCCATCTTATTTAAAATAATTTACAAATTTGTAAAAAAACAAAAAGGCTCAGTTTATTTACACCTCTAATTTTACTAAACCCACCCCTTAGATTAGTTTACCCCCTTAAAATTATTATTTAGATAATTACACCCTCCTTACAATCTCTAATTTACCCCTTCTGAACATAACATAAAATCCTAATATATCAAAAAACATACGGGATAAGAATCAGAATCAACCTTTTTTTTTTAAATGTTAAATCATCTTCAATTCAGTGAGATTAATTATTTTACATTATTTTACAAAAGCTTCAAAGCCTTAGAGATTACGAATCCATTCATTCTGAAGGAATCTCGCACAAATACATTGAAAGCAAAAAGGGTTGGGTTTCACTTTTTCTCCGGCGAGTGCAACTACTCTCGATTTGACAATGAGGGGTTATGGCAGCGGGTGCTCAGATGGCTTGGGGTCGGCTCGGAGGCGCAATTTGGCTCGATACACGGTGAAGTGACGTGGCAACAACACTCTTCTTAATACTCCGACAAGTCTTCGAGCGGCAGTGCCAGGTTGAATCGAGAGGCCAGGGGAAACTTCAAACTTCTGCGCAATAGATCTCGGCGTTAGCGAATCGGCAATCGAGCGTAGGGATCTCCAGCATCGCGATTGAGACTTAGGTGTGAAAGTTAATTGTGCAGTGACTGGTGACTAGTATTCGAAAGGTTGAAGACGGCACAACAAATCTCCGGTGAGACTTCGGGATGATGACGTCACGACTCACAAAGGAGTCGATGGTACCAACATATTACATATCTCGCATATGGCCTCGCGACGGGGATAGAGGTGTGGCGAGAGAGTCTTGGAACTCCGACGATTTGGATATTCGTCTTCTCCGATGCGGCTATGCGGACTTTTTTTTTTCTGCAAATTTATTTCAGACTTAAAAATATAATTGAATAATGGAAGATGAGTAGTCAGTAGATAGTAGATAAGGGTAATGTTGATATTTCACATTTACGTAAAAAATAAAATTTAAAAAGATGGGTGAATTTAGTAATGTTGGAGGTGTAAATAAATTTAGCCAAACAAAAAACTTAATGCACAAATATTTTTTTTTATTTCTAAACAAATAATTCAGCGTGAAAAAATATATTGTATTTACTATATTGTATTTACGGATTGTTAAGACTTTATAGGACAAGAATTGAGTGTTTGAATGTCCATATTGATATGATGTTCTTTTATAAATCTAATCGTCCATATTAAATAATTAAATTTAAAAGTTGAAATTAAATGAAATGTACCGTACAGTGAATGTATTGTAGAAGCACCCTAAATATATAATCGATTTTTCCTACCACCCATAAAATTTATAGAAATAGTCGCCACTCGACCTAGGGTTGGAAAATAGCATGAATTATTCAGAGCTTCCGGAACCCGTAATCCATCACATTCAATCTTTCTTCAACCCTAATGAAGCCGCCCGAACAACCCTCCTCTCCAAATCATGGCGCAGCGCCTGGTCAACCTGCCCGACCATCGACCTCGACGAAGACCACTTTCCACGATATATATATATATATATATATATATATATATATATTTATGGCAGCATAAATAGTTTATAAGGTAAATATATATTAGGCCCATTAAGAAAAGGGCTGGGCGATCTCAAATTAAATACTCGAAGACAATCGATTTATTTACCTAGGGTTGGAAAATAGCATGAATTATTCAGAGCTTCCGGAACCCGTAATCCATCACATTCAATCTTTCTTCAACCCTAATGAAGCCGCCCGAACAACCCTCCTCTCCAAATCATGGCGCAGCGCCTGGTCAACCCGCCCCACCATCGACCTCGACCAAGACCACTTTTCACGATATTGCTCACTCTATTCCGATCATCTCGATCCGCTAATGGCCTTCGCAAAGAAGGCATTCCGAAGGTACGAGGAATCCGGCTTAAGGATCCACACTTTCCGGCTATGTCTTAGAAGCCAATGGTACGGCCCTTCCGGCTTCGCCGCAAAGTGGACTTCCAAAGCAATCAAATTGGGAGTCTCCGATATCACCATCCGACTCAATAGTCACCGAAACATCTTTGTTCCGATCGATGAGGTTTTCGGATCCGAAAACGTTGTCAGGTTATGCCTTAAAGGTTTAGTAATCAACCGACTAGAGGTGATCAAATGTTCGGGCCTTAAATCCCTCACATTTGACGAGGTGCAGATATCGATCGATTCGCTTCGTAACATATTCTCGTGCTGCCCCTTGATCGAAAAATTGTCGTTACTGACGCATGTTACTTGTCTTAAATCTTGTGTTGTGGAACATGAGAAAGGTTTGAGATCGGCCGGGATCGCCCCTCTTCACAAACTAACATCTCTAGTTCTGTGCAACGTTGAACCGGACTTATTCCAATCATTGTTTCTGGGTGATATGTCGTCCAAGTTTCCTGTCCTGAAAGACCTAACCATAATGTTCTGCGATTTACTCTTCCGCATCGACAAAGCATCGGAAATGTATGTCATCTCAAGCCGTTCACTAGAGGTTTTAAACTTTAGTACTGGATCAGGATATCATGAAGATCAATACAAGAGGCGGAGGGTCGAGCTTGACCTTCCGAATATTCGTAAGTTTACATTTGAGGGTGAGTGCATACCTAAGCTGTGTATTAGTCCAACATCGGGAGATCAATGGGACTCCCATGTATCGATAACTCATTACCTTCGACCCACCACTACGTGGTTCTGTCGGTTGAGTAAATTATTATCAAACCAGAGAGGGTCGAAGATACATCTCGTTCTCCATCTGTACGATTTTGAGATACTCTCCGAAACCAATTACAAAGCGGGAAAGATCAAAGGTTCGAATGCGCGCCAAGTGGAGGATCTGACCATCTACACCAAGAATCTTTGGTCTGATGATATTTTTAAATATCTTTTGGATGGATTGTTTCGGATATGTCGTCCAAAGATGATGACTCAGGAATTTAAACCTTCTAACGATGACCGTCAGGTGTTGATTGATAACGATAAGGGGACCAGAAAAAATGATTTATTGCTTTGTACGGCACTTGAACAAGGATTGGCAGCGAAAAGCAGCTTTTCGACGCGTAGCCAATTTCTGTATGGGTTGCGTGATCTTGAAGAAGTAAATGTGCAGGAGCTACAAGACAATGTGTGGATACCGCAGACAATGGCTTCGATATCAAATGATTCAACAAGTGAGGTAGATGTCGTTACTGACTCACGTTTCTTGTCTTGAGAAACTTGAACAAGGCGTGACATGGGCCGGGATCTCCCCTCTTCACAAACTAACGTCTCTTGTTCTTTGCAACGTCGAGCCGGACGAATTCCAAGCATTGTTTCTGGGTGATATGTCGTCCAAGTTTCCTGTCCTTAAAGACCTAACCATAAAATTCATCAATTTAGTCTTCTTCCGCGACGACGAAGCAAAGGAGATGTATGTCATCTCAAGCCGTTCACTAGAGGTTTTAAACTTTTGTGATGGAACAGGATATTATTATAATGAGCATGACAAGATGCGGAGGGTCGAGCTTGATCTCCCGAGTATTCGTAAGTTTACGTTTCAGGGATCGTTCATACCTAAGCTGTGTTTTAGTCCAACATCAGGAGATCAATGGGACTCCTATGTATCGACAACTCGTTACAAACTACCCAGAACTACGTGGTTCAGTCAGCTGGGTAAATTATTATCAAACCTGAGAGGCTCGAAGATACATCTCTTTCTCCATCTGTACGACTCTAAACCATGGATCCTCTCCGAAACCAATTACCAAGCGGGAAAAATAAAAGGTTCGAATGCGCGCCAAGTGGAGGATCTGACCATCTACACCATGGATCTTTGGTCTGATGAGATTTTTAACTATCTTTTGGATGGGTTGTTTCGGATATGTCGTCCTAAGATGATTACTCAGCACGTTAATCCTTCTTACGTCCATGACTATCAGGTGTTGAATTATAACGATGAGGGGGCCAGAAAAATTGATTTATTGCTTTGTAAGGCACTTGAACAAGGATTGGCAGCGAAAAGCTTTTCAATGCGAAGCCAATTTCTGTATGGCTTGCGTGATCTCGAAGAAGTAAATGTGCAGGAGCTCCAAGAAGAAATGTGGATACCGCAGACAATGGCTTCGATATCAGATGATTCAACAAGTGAGGAAAGAAGATTCCGCTTCCAATTGAAATGGAAACCGTACGGCGTGTCGACATGAGTACAATCCATGAATTTTTGTTTGAAAATTAGTATGCGTTCTATATGATTTCATATAATTAATAAAAATGCAGCTTTGAGAAATATATAATTATTCATTATATATAATATACAGCAGAGTATATGTTTAATTGCATTTACCAGTTTATATAATATACATCAGAGTATATGTTAATTGCATTTACAAGTTATCTGAACATCAATCTGAAGGCCCTACGCCCCTACCAGCTCGCTCTATCGGTATCGACCTCCACGGCTCCACCTGACCATTCATAAAAATAGCTCCACCTAAACACAGAAGATCGGTCACTAATTTGTTATTTACAGTATATGATTTCATATCATTAATTAAAATGGAGTTGGTGTATTAAGTAATTAGACGAATTTATGAAAATAATATTCTCAACCATTATGGATATCTTTTTTTTCTAAAAAGTAATTATCTACTGAAATAATCTTCTCAACCATTTTCTTTCAACATAACAAATTGACAAAGTGTAAATATATTGTTAACGTTACAAAAAAAAAATGGTGGAGTAGATGACCTGGTGTTAGCTAGGAAAACTAAGCCCGACTCTATCGGTTCAGATGACATGTGGAATCGGTGCGTGGATAGGTTTAGCGATCCATCATTTCAGGTAACCATGTATTTATATATATAATATTTTGGGTCAAATTAATGAATATACGTGTTTTAATATTTTGAATGTTTGAAACAGACCCGTTCGGAGAAGTCCAGGCAGTACTGGTCGAAGAATACTATGCGTAGTCGTCATGGTCGATTGTCTTATGCTGGACATATGGATAAATCGGTAATAAATTATTTTATTCATTGTTATGTATGTTAAATGTATTGAATATTACATAACGTTTGTTTTCTTTTAATATATAGGTTGATCCGCAAACCCAACAAGGGGTTACTCCGGTTGAGAACTGGATCAAGTTTCATGTTGGGCCATATGGTCAACCTTTAGATGCCGATTTTGGAGCTAAAATCGTAAGTAATAATTGATTTTTTGATATATAAACTCCTATTGTTTATGTACTAGCTAATCGTGAATTTGAATATTGTAGGCTGAACTGAATGATAGGTCGACACAAGCATCTGCCAGCGGTACACCTGTGGATGATGTTGTCATATTGGAGGAGGTTTTAGGGACTACTCGTGGATACCGTAAGGGCCTCGGTCCTTCAATTCCAGGTTAATTTTAATATATATACAACCTTTAACTATTTGAACTTAAAATCAAATCAACAACTTCAATACCACTACTAAGACCACATCTTATATTGTGTGTTATAGGTTCTTCTGCATCGGTATCGTCTCGTTCCTCATTTTCAAGTACATCTTAACCTTCCGCAGTATCCCAGGCTGAGTTCGACAAGATGAAAGCTGACATGCTCTTCTGGAACGAGCAAATGCAAAGAATGTTTCCTCATCTTCGACCTCCCTCCGTGTCAGGTGCAGGTGGTTCGACTACTCCTCCTGATTCGACTTCTCCTCGTGATTTGACCCGTGACTCACCGTAGCTTGTTTTTAGGTTGATTACGGATTGTACTATTTGTGTATTCTATTAGGATGGTGTTGATGAACTTGAATAATTGTTTTGATGATTTTGGATTGTATTTGTATTTGTATTGTATTTTGGATTCGGTTTGTATTGCGATTGAGATTGATTTGCAAGTCAGAAATTGCAATTTTAAAATATATATTTTTTCAGAAAAATAGGTATTTGCGACCACGCGTGGTCGCTAATAAGGTGCCACGTCAGCGCTCGTTGCCACATCAGCAGGGAGCATTAGCGACCACATATAGTGGTCGCGAATAACTCTCGTTGTCGCAAATACATTCGCGATCGCGCCGTTGTCGCCAAAAGAGCATTTGAGACCAACTATTAGCGGCCACGCATTAGCGACCACTCGTGGTCGCAAATACTGCTTTTGCGACCACAACCTGTTTTTTGCGACCACATTTTGTGGTCGCAAAAACCCTTTTTTTTGTAGTGATTATCAGTGTAACCATTTGAACTTAAAACCATAACTGAGACCTTAAATTAATAAAAAAAATGGAAAGGGATTAGAATCGCGAACCCTTTCTAATTGTTTCGATCTCGGCTCCGGCGCGGCGAGCGACGTTGACGGATTTCTCGTCTTTCCGAGCGACCCCTGAAGAGGAAACTCCCGAAGTCGCCTCCTCCCAAAAAGCCGTCTCCACCATCTGCGAAACCACCGACTACCAAACCACCTGCGTCGACGCACTCAAAGACGGGAACACCACCGTCCTATCGGCGACCAATTCGACGGACGACGTTCAGACGCTCCTCAACAGCACGATGACGAATCGAATACTTGTCTCGACGTGTTCGCGTTTGGGCTTGGGAGCTTCGATTTCGCCGTCCGGGGTGGGCTCCTATGGGTTTTCGGCGGCGGCGGATTTGAGCCTTGGAGAGACAATGGCTCAGCTCGTTGTAAATCAAGTCCACTGAAATCGAAATCAAAATCGCAGATTTTGGCATGGAATTTGAGGAGGGGGTAATACAGTTTTTACACATTTTAGGCGGCCTAATTGACACGCGTAATTTCTTGAAAGCCTTATTGGTCAAAATTTATTATTATTTTTTATAAAAAAATCAATTGTTCAAAAGATTTCAGTACAAAACAACATGTTATTGGCATCCCGGAAATGCAAGAAAAAAATTGATTGTTTTAATTAATTTTTAAAATTATTACAGTATTTTAGTTTTTTATTATTAAAATATTCTCAATAATAATATCCCTAATATACTAGTATTATATATAGGGTGATTTTGTATAAAGGATAATTTTTTATATTTGTTTAAGAATAAATGACCAATTTTTTCATAATTATAAATCAGTAAAATTTAATTAATAAAATGCAATTAAGAAAAAAAAAACAAATAATAGAGATGGTTAATAAATGTAGTTAATTTCTTTAATTATAATTATAACTTTAGCAATACTTTAATTAATAAAAAATAAAAAATCAATAAAGCCTAAATTTCAAAATATATATATATATATATATATATATATATATATATATATATATATATATATATATATATATAATGTTTTAGATATAATTTGATAAATTATACTACCCTTTTACAAAATATATATTATATATAATATATATATTATATATATAATATATAGCTAGGGTTCTTATAGAAGCAATATTGTTGAACCAAATAATGATGATGGATGGTACGGCGGTAGAATATTCTCCAGAGCTTCCCGAACCCTTAATCCAACGCATCCAATCTCTCCTCTTAGTCTTCCCTGAAAAAGCCGTCAAAACGACCCTTATCTCCAAATCATGGTTCCAAGCATGGTCCACTCGCCCGACCATCGACCTTGACGATTCCTATTATCCCACAATCGATAAATTCCAAAAGTTCGCCAACAAGACATTACAAATGTACAAGGAATCCAACCTCAGAATCCACACATTCCGTCTTCGTCTCGATAGTCCCAAATCGTACGTTCGTTCGGCCCTCGCTACCGAATGGACTTTGAAAGCATTGGAACTCGGTGCCACCAATCTCGTTTTCCAGTCCAATCATCTTGACTTGGCTATTCTGCTCAACGAGGTCTCCGAGCGCGAAAACATCGCCAGCTTATGTCTGCAAAGCTCGAAAATCGTTCGACCTGAGGTACTTAAATTCCCGGGGCTCAAATCCCTCACTTTAAGCGAGTTGACGATAACACTCGAGTCGTTTTTTAACGTAATCTCTTGCTGCCCTTTGATTGAGAATTTGTCCTTGTCTGATTTTCTCGGTAGACACCAACATCATAAATCTGATTTTTGTGGAAGTTACGATGATCATGCTCCCCCCACATTCTCTCTTCAAAAACTCAGGACTCTAGTTTTGTGTCGCATTCCACCCAGATTCAGAATCAAAACGTTGTTTCTGGATGACTTGTCGTCCAAGTTTCCTAACCTCAAACACCTAACCCTAGAATTAAGTTCTTCCAATGTGGACTACTTCCGAAAGCAAGGAGAGAAACACGTAATCACAAGCCGTCACTAGAGGTTTTAAACATTACGGTGGGTACGGTTCATGAGTATGATTACGAGGAAAACAAGAAGCCGAGATTCGACTTTGATGTACCGAGTCTACGGGAGTTTACACTTGACTGTGTGTCGACGTACATGCTGAATGTGTGTTTTACATCAACATCAATGGATCGATGTGAGTCTCACGTGTCGTTAGCGGAGCCCGATCCTCACTGTATTCAGTGGTTGCTTAATTTGAGTAAATTATTAACAGAGCTGAGAGGGTCAAAGATAAATTTATGTCTGCATTTGGATGACAGAATTATCTCATTTTTTTACTCGCAAAAAGAGATTATAAAATGCACTTATGAAGAGATTACATTATTATGTCTGAATGTGTGTGAACTGGAGAATCTGACCATCGCCGCGGAGGATTTTCCATCTCGGAGTTATAATGCTCTTTTGGATGGTTTGTTTCGGATATGCCGGCCGAAGATGATTAGTCAGTACAATCACCCTTATTATTATTATTATGATGACGATGATGATATTTCTGTTGATGATGCTGAGGATACTATAAACAATGATGTTGAACTTTGTCAGGAACTTGTACAGGGAATGAGACTGAAAAGCTTATTATTGATCCCAAGCCAACATATGTATGGTTTGCGTGATCTCGAGGAACTTCATGTGGAGAAGCTCTTAGATGGGTTTTGGAGGCTGCAGCCGTTAGATTCAATATTAGATGATTCAAGTAAACAACAAAGATTTCGTTTCCAATTGAAGTGGAAACCATCGTAGCTTTGGTCACAACATTTATGCTATGTTGGCAGAGGTGTTGCTGCTCTACATTTATTTATTTTTCTAGTATTATCGAGCAATTATCGTACGCCTGAAATTATAATTAGTCGATGACCAATATATGTACTGTTTTTTTTTTTTCTCTTTTAGATCACTATTTTTTTTATTACTATATAAAAGCTATGATGCATTGCAGGATGGTTAAATTAATTAATTTAGTATTCCCTTTACTCCTTTAGGACGGGCATGATAATTAATAATCTTCTTCTTGTATTTATGATATGATTTTCTCTACCCCTTCCACTTTTCCTTTATTGAATGTTGATGTGTATATACTTCTCTAGAAATCATGCCGAGGGTAGGGCTTGATCTCCCGAGTATTCGTATGCTTACGTTTGAAGGTCGATGCATGTCTAAGCTGTGTTTTAGTCCAACATCAGGAGATCAATATTGGTTTGGGACTCCCATGTATAGTAAGTCAGCTCAGGTCGAAGATACATCTTGTTTTCATATGGATTATGCTAAGATCAGCTCAGATCATATAGAGGTGGGAAGATCATGATGTTAACAGTTTGTCATCTCTCAAAAATTAAAAATTAAAATTAGTTACAAACATATAAATGATTTGATTTGTTGTTTTTACATAAAACAACATAAGAAATTCTAATCTCTCTCTCTCAAAAATGCTTCTGAGAATTATGATAAATATGTTTTGGGAACGGTGTGATTTATGAGAGAAAAGAGTCTTCTAACAAAGTTTTTTTAATTATAACTATTATTTTTATTACTCTTCCAGACTGAGCTGAGTCCATAAAAGTTGGGAAACTTAATGTACGAAAATTTAAAAACCAGAAAAGTTGGGAAACTTTTAATGTACGAAAATTTAAAAATAAAATAAAATTGGTTTTCTTGATTTAAGGAGTAAAGAATTAATTTTAATTTACAAGTAAATAAAAAAAAATCTTTGTGTTTGTGTGTGAAATATTATGGAACAATCTAATACAGTAAAACCTCTATATAGTCATATCATTGGGACCACAAAAAAATATTCCTAAGAGTTATTCCTAAATAGATTTAGTATAAGATTTTTTTTAATGCATGTATATTATATAATGGTATAATTAGTAGATACAGTACATGTAATGTGTTGAACTTAATTGAACTAATTTACTCACGATAATATGAAAAGACAATACTCAAAAGTCATGTGAAAAAGCTTCATGTGAAGAAGCTCAATAGCATAGAAGTACAAAAAGTTTCATGTGAAGAAGCTTTAAGCTTACTCGACAAGTTAAAATGTTTTGGGTTCAACAAGAAATTGGTCATGTGGACGAGTTAATGCGCACACGCAAGTTGAAAGATAAGGTTACAACACAAAAGATTAAATCATTGTCACAATCAACCTTGGACAAGTATTTTAAATAACTTAAATCTATTGTAGAATTATATATAATTATTATGATTTATTCCTAAATGGAAGTGTATTTCTTTATGTTGGGACTTGAAAAAATATGAATTATAACAATATGGAGTTTATTCCAAATTATAACTGGTCACAAGTTGGGACCATGGATTTTTATTTCTAAAGAGAGTTTATTCCTTAATAGAGTATTCTTTTTTTAGAGGTTTTACTGTACTAAAATCAAGGTTCTAAAAGGCGCTAGGCGCTAGTCGGGCGGTGAGTAGGGGCCTAGCGCCTAGAGGGATTAATCGAGACTAGACGGGGATTAATCGTTTTACTTTTTTATATTTAATTAAATAATATAATATTTTAAAAATATTTTTATGCATAATAAATTAATATTTTGAACAAAATAATCAATAAATAATCTAAATATAGTATTAATCACAAGTTTAACATAGTAATATAATCAAAATAATTTGTAAATTTAAAATTTTAGATCATTTTCATTATATATTTAATATTTTTTTTCAAATTTTTGTGTGTACCTCAAAATTTATTATAACATCATTTATTTTATTTAATTTATCAAGATTTGCATCTTGATTGTTCAGTTAAATTTATAACATCATTTATTTTATTTAATTTATCAAGATTTGCATCTAATTTGATTGTTTAGTTAAATCTGCTCGAGAACCGTCGAAGTAAGTAAAGGCGGAATTAATTGAACTTAGGCGGTCCAAAGCGAATTTAGGCGGGTCTGGGTGGGTTTAGGCGGCGCTTAGGCGGGTTAGGGGCCTAGAGCCTAAAATCGAGGCGGTCGAGTACAGCCTAGAGCCTAGGCGGGGATTAATCGGAGCTAGGCGGGGGTTTTTAGAACCATGACTAAAAGTAAAAGTTTTATTTGGAAAGAGAGAATAATATTTTTTTTGTTCTTTTTTATTTAATTTTTATTTTATTGAATAGCGTTACTATAATTTTTTGCTATTTAACAACGAAAACCCTACATAATAGGTTTTTTCCCGGCATGGATTGTACGGTAGAACAATATTCTCCGGAGCTTCCGGAACCCATAATCCACCGCATCCAATCTCTTCTCAACCTTAAAAAAGCTGCACAAACAACCCTTCTCTCCAAGCCATGGCGCGTGGCATGGTCGACTCACCCGGCCCTCGACCTCGACGAAGCCGAATTTCCGACTCACGATAATATTTGGCCGAATTTCCCTTATCCCGAAATCGATGAATTCCCAAACTTCGCCAAGGAGACATTTAGAATGTACAAGGAATCTAACCGGAGCATCAACACTTTCAGGCTACGTCTCGAAAAGCACGAACTGTATGCTCGTTCCGGCCTCGCTACAACCTGGACTTCGAAAGCATTAAAACTCGGCGCCACCGATCTCACGTTCGAAATTAATCATCCGGACATCGCCATTCCGCTCGGTGCGGTCTGCCGGAGGAAACGCGTTTCCAGCTTACGTCTTCAAAGCTCGAAAATCGATCAACTAAAGGTATTTAAATTACCGGGACTTAAATCCCTCGTTTTAAGCGACTTGAAGATAACATGGGAATCGTTTTTGAACGTAATATCTTGCTGCCCCTCGGTTGAGAATTTGTCGTTGTCTGATATTCTCGGTGTAGACCAACCATATGAATCTGATGGTGATTATGATGACAATGGAAGAACTTATTATGGCGATGGAACTTATTATGATGATGATCACGATCTAACTTATTACCGTGTCGATAAACGACGACGAAAACAACAAGTTGCGAGACCTCGTCCTCCGAAATTCTTCCTTCATAAGCTCAGGTCTCTAGTTCTGTGCCGCATCTCGTCCAAATTCCAAATCAAACTGTTGTTTCTAAATAACTTTTCGTCCAAGTTTCCTAACCTCAAAGACCTAACCCTAGACTTAAGTTTTTCCAATGTAGCCTACTTCCGAAAAAATGGAGAAACGCAAATTATCACAAGCCGTTCACTAGAGGTTTTAAACATTAGGGTGGGTAAGGGTCAGCATCATTACGAGAAAAAGGAGATGCCGAGGTTCGAGTTTGATGTACCGAGCATGCGGGAGTTTACGCTTGATTGTACTTCGTACATGCCAAATCTGCGCTTTACGCCTGTATCGATGGATCGATGCGAGTCTCGTGTGTCGTTAACGCAACATGGTCAGCTCAGTATTAATTGGTTCGGTAATCTGAGTAGATTATTCACAGAGCTGAGAGGGTCGAAGATACATTTATGTCTCCATGTGGATAATAGAAGTAGCTTCCATTACCTGCCTGGAGAGTTTAAATGTTTGATGAATGAGTGTGAACTGGAGAATCTGACCATGAACGCGAAGCGTTTTTCGTCACTGAGTTATAATGCTCTTTTGGATGGTTTGTTTAAGATATGTCGGCCAAAGATGATTACTCAATACATTAGCACTTATGATTATGATGATGATGATGATGATGATGATGATGATGATGATGATGTGGAGGAGGAGGAGATGTCCGATGTTGATGATGAGATGTCTGTTGATCATGAGGCTGAGGATACTATAAAGAATGGTATAATCCTTTGTCGGGAACTTATACAAGGAATGAAATCATTGAACTCAAGCCAGCATATGTATGGTTTGCGTGATCTCGAGGAACTTAGTGTGCAGAAGCTCTTCGATGGGGAATGGCGATCGCAGCCTTTGTATTCGGTATTAGATGATTGGAGCGAAAAAAGAAGATTTCGTTTCCAGTTGAAGTGGAAACCATCGTAGCTACTTATTAATAGTCACAACATTTAATTATATGTTATGTTGATCCGTAGTTTTATTTATTTTCTAACTATATTATCTGATGCAATTATCATAATAGCCTAACACAAAACATCAGGCCGGCCTAAATTTATTAATTCACCCTTTCAATATTAATAATTAATATCTAGCCTTTTACTATCAATAATTAATTAATTTTCATAAATATAGATTTTTTTTAAATCTTATTTGATTTTATATTTTTTTTAATTTTAATAGCCGTCAAATTATTTTTGGTATATTTGAAATATAATTATAACTGAAAATATAGTTTTTTTTTTCACTTGTTCGTTGGTCCCTCAATTTGTAAAGATATATATTGAAGGTGTAAATTGTTTTTTTTTTTCACTATGACCAAGCTTGAAAGATAACCCCCACAAAACTCATATTCATAGTAACAGTTTTTGATTAAATACTATATATTTAGAAAATTTTCTTATTGCTTGAACCCCACGAAACATGAAATATAATTAACAATGTCTATATGCCTACCTAGGGTTTATGACTCTCAAATCTCTCTCTCTCTATAGCTATATGCCTACCTAGGGCTTCCATTAATTCCAATTAACAATGGCTGCCACTGCTGGATCATATGCCCCTGAGCTTCCCGTTCCCATAATCAACCGAATACAGACGGTCCTAAACCCTAAACAAGCCGCCCAAACCACCCTTGTCTCCAAATCATGGCGCCAAGCATGGTGGACTCGCCCGACCATCGATCTCGACGAATCCCACTTCCCAATGTATGACCCATCGCGTACCGAAGACGACCAACTGATGGTGTTTGCAACAAAGACCTTTCGAAGGTACAAAGATAACAACCTCAGGATCGACACTTTCAGCCTGTGTCTTACAAGTGAATGGTATTGCCTTTCTGGTCTCGCAACAAACTGGACTTCCAAAGCATTGAAACTCGGAGCCACCGATTTCACTTTCCGATTCCAACATCGGTTCATGGCCGCCCTTCCAATGCATGCCGTCCTCGAGTCTGAGAACATAGTCGGCAGATTATGCGTGGAACAAGCGTGCATCGATATTCGACCCGAGGCAGTCAGATGCACTGGGCTCAAATCCCTTGCTTTAAGCCACGTAGAGATTTCGAGTGATTCGTTTTTCAACCTCATCTCGTGCTGCTCCTTGATTGAGAGTTTGTCATTATCCAATGTGGGATCCACAGCCACACAACAAGATGTGAGAGCTGCATCGATGATCAGCCTCCCTAATCTGACGTCTCTAACTCTCTTCCTCGACCAATCTCAATTCATAAAAACATTGTTTCTGGATAACTTGTCTTCCAAGTTTCCGAGCCTCAAAGACCTAACTCTAAATCATTCCAAGGTATACTACACTCCATCTCTCATCTCGAACGATTCTTTAGAGATTTTAAATCTAATTTGGGGGAATGTGTGTACTCGTGGCGACCTTGAGATTGATGCACCGATGCTTCGTAAGTTTACATTTGAGGCTTCATTCATACCCCGACTTTCTTTTAGGTCGAAACCCAATGATCTATTGGAGTGTCATGTATCGCTAACTAATAATAATGAGCTCAGTACCTCTTGGTTCTATAAGTTGAGTGAATTCTTGACGAGCATGGCTGGGTCAGATATACGACGTCTATGTCTCCATTTGCATTCTATACGTAGATTCCATTTCGTCTCTGGAGATATTGAACGCTTCAATGTGTGCAAGGTGGAGGATCTGACCATGGACATGAGGGGTCTTCCGACTCAAAATTTGTACGCCTTTTTGGATATTTTGTTTCGGATATGTCACCCAAAGACGATAACTCAATACATGAGTTCTCCTGAGGATGATCTAAATGCTAGGAACAATGATGAGACCCTGTGTCGGATACTTGAACCAAGGAAAGACCTGCCAATTGCAAGCCGATTTAAGTCTGGTTTGAGCCAGAAGAAACTTAAGAAACTAAATTATGCGCGGGAGATCTGCAATGATCAGAAGATCGATAAACCAATCAAGAAACTAAATCATGCACAGAATATCTGCAATGAGGTGTGGAAGGCGCATCAGTTTGATTCAGTATTAGAGTATTCGACAAGTGATGATCAGCAAAAAAGATTTCGTTTCCAATTGACGTGGAAAGCATCGTAGCTGATAGCTGATCGTCATAACTCATAACAACCTAATTTATACCGACGATTTTAGTTGAATTTTGCAAGTATTTGGCACAATTACCTTAGTTTTAAATATTATTTCTTCAATTTCACATATATTATCAAATTTTCATTTTTGAAATGTCTTGCATTAATTTTTTTTTATTAAGCTATTTTTGTGTGTGAAATGGACTAAACTAAATTTAAGTAACTAAAAATAATTGAATAAACTTAAAAAATTAAAAATGAATTATGTTATTACTCCATGCAATAATTTACTCTTGGAGTAAAAGATATATATAATTTTTTTTTTAAAATAAACTAAATAAGAGTTTATGTTGAAAAATACTGTATTTTGGAATTATTTTTCTTGCTTAGAGCCCACGAAACATATATATAATAATCTTAAATACTAGTTCTGACTCTCTCTATATATATAGGCTTCTAGGCGCTAACGTTTGACGTTTCCAACCTTTTTAATTAGGGCTTCCATTAATTCCAATTCCAACAAACAATGACTTGCGCTGCCACCGCCGAATATGCCCCTGAGCTTTCCGAACCCATAATCCATCGAATACAGACTTTACTCTCCACTCAGAAAGCCGCCGAAACGACCCTTCTCTCCAAGTCATGGTTCCGGGCGTGGTCGACTCGCCGGACGATCGACCTCGACGAATCCCACTTCCGAAGAGATTACTCATCATATCCAGAAATCGCGCAACTCGCCGTGTTCGCTAAGAAGACCTTTAGAAGGTACAAGCATCACAACCTAAAGATCGACACTTTCATTCTGTCTCTGAAAACCAAATGGTATTGGCGTTCAGGTCTCCCAACAAAGTGGACTTTTAAAGCATTGAAACTGGGCGCTACCAATTTCACTTTCAGATCCCAATCTCATCCTCGTCCGGACATCGTTCTCCCGATACATGCTCTGCTCGGGTCAGAGAACACCGAAGTCCGCAGGTTATGCCTGGATAATGCGTGCATCGATCGACTGAAGGTAGTCAGATGCATGGGCCTTAAAACCCTTGCTTTGACCAACATGCAGTTAACTAGTGATTCGTTTCACGACATGATCTCGTGCTGCCCCTTGATTGAAAACTTGTCATTATCCTATATTTACTGGACTGAACCACGAGCTGGTTCGATGATCACCCTCCATAATCTAACGTCTCTAAATTTGTTCGACGACGACGCATGTCAATTCCAAATATTTTTTGGGGATAACGGCTGGTTGTCCAGGTTTCCGAACCTCAAAGACCTAACCCTAAGACTAAGTGTCTACGATGCAAGTCAGATACCAGTCATCGCAAGCGCTTCAGTGGAGACTTTAAATCTTACGCTACTAGATGGGCATACTGATGCAGAGCTTGAGATTGACTTACCGAGGATTCTTAAGTTTACGTTTGAGGGTTCGCTCATCAAACTTACGTTTTCTTGTAG
Organism: Euphrasia confusa; assembly: GCA_954870475.1. Taxonomy (NCBI): domain Eukaryota; kingdom Viridiplantae; phylum Streptophyta; class Magnoliopsida; order Lamiales; family Orobanchaceae; genus Euphrasia; species Euphrasia confusa. The sequence goes on from OX940965.1 coordinate 2,649,057, forward strand.
GTCAAAATCAAGAGATGAATTCGAGTCTCATGTATCGCTAATCAATTGTGATGATCTGAGTGCCATGTGGTTCTATAAGTTGGGTGAATTTTTAACGAGCATGGCAGGGTCAAAGATACGCCTCAGTCTCTATGTGCGTTCTACTCGTAGCTTCGATTACCTTCCTGGAGATATCGGATGCTCGAGTGCGTGTGAACTGGAGGATCTGACCATGGACATGTCGGATCTTCCGTCTCTGAGTTTGTATGCTGTTTTGGATGTTTTGTTTCGGATATGTCGCCCAAAGATTATTACTCAATACGTCAGTCCTCCTGGGAAATATTATCCCATGAGTCCTCTTAGGACTCATCATCCTCAGTACATGGATTCTCATCCTAGAAAAAATGACGCGATCCTTTTTCGGGCACTTGGACAAGGAATGAAAGAGAAAGGCTCGTTGCTGCCAAGCCAATATATGTATGGTTTGCTCGATCTTGAGGAACTAAATGCTCAGAAGTTCTGCAATGAGAGCTGGATGCCGCAGCCGTTTGATTCGGTAGGTGATCAAAAAGGAAGATTTCGTTTCCAATTGAAATGGAAACAATCAATCGTAGATCGTTTGTCCTAATAGTACGTACTACTACCTAGCTACTTCGTTGTGTGAGTTCTGTCGCATAAGTTTATCCCAAACATCTTTTTTTTTAAGTAAGAGGACACCAGACGGTTAAATTGTAGCGTTCGTTTAATTTCTACCTCGGTCTTCCTCGATCGATCTTTTCCATTCTTTCCATCTTGATCAATGCATGTATGTATTTATGGATTGTATTCACTGGAAAAAGTTTTAATTCATGCTTTGTTATTTGTGTTAACAAACTAGACACAGTCAAGCAAGTTATCCAGTCCAAAAAAATTTATCAGTTATGTATGAATGTACCTTTGATTCAAGGTCTAAAAGAAACAGCTGGTTTTAGAGTAAAAATCTATTAAATTCCAACACATTCCATAAAAAATGGACTTTACCAAAATTTTATTATTTTTAATGTTTCTATTTACGGGTAGAAAATCCTAACAGGAAGTTCACCCGCGAACGTATTGATATTTTGGGGATTGAGAGAACAAATAAGGAAATAACAAAAGCTTTCAGTATTAAATTCCAAGTATGTTTCTTGGGAATTGTGCCTGCCCCTTACAAATGAGGAAACTTGACTATTTATAGTACATAGATTAGGGTTTCTACACTTGGGCTTGGGCCTAGATTACATGGGCTTTTCCTCTGATAATTATACACATTACCCCTTGTCTTAGGGGAAGATCTCCGTTATACCCCCGTAATGTGATGCCCCTCTTTTGCCCCCGATCCGGTCTAGCTTGAACGAATTGATCCTTTATGCTGAGCCGTTACCCAAGCATCCTTAGAATGGGTTGAGAACCGCCGGCCCCGGAGATCGAGTCCTACTTGTCTCCGTGGGGGCACGCGACTTGAAGGACAGAAAACTATAAAGTGATATGCCGCGGAGGAGCTTCTGCGAACAGGAGACTCACGAGATGGTTAGATGTGTTCGCGGTGCATCCTCACTAAAGATGTTCGATGGTGCTAGGTCTTTATGCTGTGATGGTCGCTTGTGGTCGCTGGCCAGGTCTCCGTTTACTCGTTAATTGGGCTATCTTGGGTCTGGTCCGGACTTGGGCCGTAACCCGATCATAATGGGTTTCGCGAAAATAGGGAACAACAAATGCCCCCCGAGGATAAGTATTTTACGGAGTTCTCGCGGAGTTGAAATGTTATGCTCGGAAAAGATGGACCGTTTCGTACCCCTGGTCGGTCGGCCCAAGTTCCAACAGCCGCCGGTTCAAAGAATTTGAAAAGTCGCTACCTTGGTACTTGTGTAAAACGTCCCTTCAACTGTCAGAGATTTTGAATTTTGAATTTCGTATTCCAAAACCTTTGCCGCCATCCCCTCCTATATATATGAGAGATGGGATACTTGGAAACACTTTTTGCCAACTCTCGTAAGAACTCGTGCGATCTGATCTCTACCTCTGATCTCTACCTCTGCTCTCTCTTGCTCGGGTACGCATCATCAACCTTTACTGCCTCTTTATTTTTTATTCTTGCTTGGGGGCGCGGACTCTTAACTCTCTTATAGATCCCGTAAGTATACTCTTGTTCGCGATTTCGTTAAAGAATTCTGTTTTGGTCGATGTCTAGTGAATCCTCGACTCCCGAATACGACTCTGATTACATCCAGACCGTGATTCTTCCCTCGTTTATTGATATTCCGAGGACTTTGTCTCCCCTGTCCTCAGACTTATTAGCTTTGCCCGAACAGTTTCCGTCTACAAGCGTGATGGACCCGTTCCCGCTATCTAAAGATGAAGAGAATGACTGGTTCTCTGAGGCTGTGCATCCCGATTATGAACTGTTCGCAAAACTGGTTGCTAGCTTTCGGGGCCCTCCTGTTGACTTTTCTTACGAAACCTATCTCGCTGACCACCCTTACACGTACGTACCTCGTACGGATCTTCCGACTGAAGAACCGCCGATCAGCGCTTTTAAAGCGGGCACTCGGGTGAGTAAAGTGTGTGACGCCGATCTTCAATCGCGAAGAGCAGAATGGGAGATCCCTTCTGACGTCCACCTATATTGTCTGAACAAGTTTGATCGGGCCGATCGTCCTCCTGAGGGAATGGTCGCCATAAACTATGATATGATGCGGAGCGGTCTCCGATTCCCTATTCACGATAATCTTGCCCGGGCAGTCCTTGAGTGGGGTGTTGCTCCTATGCAACTGACGCCAAACTCTTGGCTCTTATTGATCTCTCTCTCCACCCTCTTCGGGCATTACGGTCTGTATAGAGGATTACTTCCTGTGGAGTTTACCACTTTACTAGTCCGTCAGGCGGTGAGGACTAGCGGCGACCACTACTTGAAATCCCGTCAAAGCATTATCTGGGACTTACCTGACAAAAGAGAATCATGGTGGGAAGAATGGTTCTTCGTTAGCGGCGCATGGAACTCGATCAGCTACCGATTGAGTGCTGAGTATCAGATTCCTCGCACCCGTTAGTAAAAAAATTTGCATTTCCTTTAGTAGTGTTTTATATTAGTTGTTATTCGTTCCGACCATTACTTTATCCTTCTTAGGACCCCAACCTCCGCTCTTAGCGGACATGAGTTGGGACTTTCTGGTCGTGTTGGAGAGAATATTAGGCATGCCCGATGATTGGTTGATGTTCGGGCAATGGATTAGTGCTGATCGCATCCGTTCGTCACGTTTTATTAGTATCCCTCAAAATGCGGAAAATGATTATATTAGTGAGTCCGCGCCCTCGCGTTATTACGGGTCATTTTAAACATTTGTTTCATTTTTCCTGTTAGTTTCGCTATAACGGTGTTCGCAATTTCATAGTTCGCAGGTATCCTCGATACAAGTATCCTCCAACCGGAGCCAGCTCGGAAAATATGAACACTCGTCTGTCTGCGTTGCTCGGGAGCAAAAAAAGCTCGAGAGATGAGAAAAAGAAGGAAACGGTCGCGGAGGTGGCGGGCGCGGCGCCCGAGAAAATCTCGAGGAAAAGGAAAGGTCGGAAAGAGGCTTCCCCTCCTGCGGACAAGCATCATCGGGCGAGCATGGAGACATCCTCTTCGCCGATCCTTTCTGATGATTATGAGTCCGCTCGCGACGAAACTCCCCGGCATACCATGATCTCTCCCGCGACGAGTCCGAAAAGAACTGAGACCGTGCCACCGCACAATCCCGACGTTACTCTGGCTTTTAATCCGTCCTTGCACACGGCGAGCAGCTCGCGGCTCCCGACCATGTAAGTGTCTTGAGGATCGCCCTTAATCCCCAATTTTCATGATGTGCCAACCTCTAAGAGATTTTATGATTTCAGGTTCAGGCCGGGGGATACGGATTTTTCGGACTTCTTGAAGTCCTTTGAGTCATCCAAACTCCCCCCGTCTCTAGATAATGTTCCTGATCGCATCAAGAAAGCGATCGACGGGGTCCCTCGCGACTGGTGCAAACATCCAGAATATATCCGCCAGCACCCCAAGGAGACGGGTTACCTGACCATGATCGCGGCGTCTAGGCTTTCCTACCTGATATACTCCCTGCTCGGGGCCGTGGAAAGTGCTTCACAGGTGCCGGAGGCAGCTCCTTCTTCGCTCAAAGAGGAGTACGACAAGATGATGGTGGTGATCGCTAAAACAAAGGAGCTTCACCGTGCAGAGGTTGAAAAGACTAGACTGCTGGAGGAAGAGTTCAAAAATGCCAAGTCTGAGGTGGCCCGTCTTGAAAAAATTGTGGTCGGATTGAGGGCAGAAGTTGAGGCCTCCATCAAGAGGGAGAGCGAGCACGAAGAGAATTTCCGGGAGGTGCAGCGTGAGCTGGATTCTGTTCGGGCCGACCTCGCGGACAAAACACAAATGGGGAAATCTGCCCTGATCGCCTTGAAGGAAAAAGATGAGGTGATCAAAACATTGGAGGAAGAGGTGGAAGCCTTCAAGGTGGCCGATAAGGAAAGGGAGGCGCATCCGGCCACAAATCTGATCACTTATGGGGATTGGATATATTGCTGCGCATTTTTTGATTGCCTGAGGGATCTGATCCGGAGCGGGCAGAAAATCGATGCCCTGATGGATAGTTTCAAGAAATTCGTTGCGGACAACAAGATCCATCCGGACCTCCCCATCGAAGCCCTGGATTTAGTTGAAGATATGGGTCTCGACCTCGCATGGTGGCCGAACAAGGGTCAGTTTTGTCGTCCCCTTAAGAGGCAAACTCCAGTTGCGAAGGGGAATGAGAAAAAGATTGATGAAACCCCTAAGGACGCTGACGCGGGCACCTCCGGGCATGATGCTTGAAAATATTTAGCGCCCTCCTTTCTGTCTGTTCCCCTAACATTTCGTTCGAATGATGTCTGTTGTGTTGTATTTCTATTTTATGATTCGAAACTTATATTTGGCGTTTATGCATCCAAAACTGTTATGTTGTATTTCTTTTCATGATTCGAAACTTATATTTGGCACTTATGTATCAAAAAACTGTGATCGGGTTGTTTACTTTCTTGTTAGCGATAGCGTTTTCTTTTTGTGTTCACGGGTTCACTTATTTCGGCCCGCGACCAGAACGCGGGCCGAAATGCCCCAGTGTCCGGGTATCCGTGTTCGGTTTCGTATTTTTCTCGCTTTACGGGGACATCAACTGTTATGACTTCAAACGTCAAATCACCATTAACACGCGCGAAAGACACGACGCGACTTTCCATATGCCAATTGCACCAAACGAGGTTCTGCGCACCTGACAGATGCTCTTTGCGTCGGTTCAGGTCTTCTGAAATACCTTTTCAGGGAAACGGTGTCGATTCCACTTCCCTAGGTGATGGAAAAACTGCGCTTATAAATATCAGTTCTTCCTTCATTCATTTTCACTTCATCGATCTTGAAATCGCTATAGTAAATTTTATCTGTTCGCCGGAAAATGGCTCGAGTGTCCGCCAAATCTGATGGTTCTTGCCGCGTGGACCTGCTCTTCTCCTCCAGGTGGCATAGTAAGAGGCTCCCGCTGCCGCCCGTCTTCACTGATTTGGTCGGAGTGCGCCTGGGCTACTTTGTTCTCATGACCAACGTGAGGAGGAAATTATGGGTGTTCGAGCTGAAACGCCGTCACGGCTTCATAACCGTGTTCGGATCAGGCTGGGAGGAGTTTGTTAGGGAGTCGCGTATCCGCCATGGATGGCACGTTCGCTTCCTCTACCACCCCACTGATGGGTTCTCTGTCCGGGTGTTCGACTCGGAGTTCTTGCTGGTGGTCGACCCGGACTTCCATTGAAGATCCCTGTTTGTTTTTATGTTTTTATTTTCAGTTCGTCTTTTGTAATCCCGGTTTCTGCCCGGTGACGTTTTTATGGAATTTTCCTTTTCCCTCCTCGTTTGGATTGTCCTATTTTTGCTGTTTATTTTGTTAACTCATAAATGGTGTTAGAAAGATAGCGCGCCTCTAATCAAACGTATGTAAACGATTTCAAGAACGGTCGCCTCGAATGCTTGCGCACATAATTTGAAAATTTAAACTCAGATCGACGATTTTCACAACTAAAAATTTTCAATCCTCTGGAGATTTCTCGTTCTTGTCGCCCGAGAGGTCGGACAGTCCATTGCCTGTCCGGCTCGGCGACCTCCGAAAAGTAAGGATTTGTCCTTATCTTTTTCTGGAGTCTTTTTTATCTTTGTCGCCCGAGTGGTCGGACAGTCCATTGCCTGTCCGGCTCGGCGACCTCCGAAAAGTAAGGATTTGTCCTTATCTTTTTCTGGAGTCTTTTTTATCTTTGTCGCCCGAGTGGTCGGACAGTCCATTGCCTGTCCGGCTCGGCGACCTCCGAAAAGTAAGGATTTGTCCTTATCTTTTTCTGGAGTCTTTTTTATCTTTGTCGCCCGAGTGGTCGGACAGTCCATTGCCTGTCCGGCTCGGCGACCTCCGAAAAGTAAGGATTTGTCCTTATCTTTTTCTGGAGTCTTTTTTATCTTTGTCGCCCGAGTGGTCGGACAGTCCATTGCCTGTCCGGCTCGGCGACCTCCGAAAAGTAAGGATTTGCAATTTGATAAATGGCAAAGGAAAAGTGATCGTTTTTTATTTCTCAAGTCGAACAAACGTTCTCACGCCAAAACATTACATTGGTCGGTTTACTGAAAATACTTCTTTAAATACAAAGCATTCCACAGATATTGGTCAGCCACTCCATTTAGGTGTTCGAGCTCGTAAGCACCATTCTGCACATGTTTCCTGACACGCATTGGTCCTTCCCAATTTGGACCCAGCGCCCCAGTGCTCGGGCCCATTATCCGCTTTAGAACCAGATCTCCGGGCATGAATTTCCGAATTTTTACTTTGGAGTTAAAAAACCTCTCCGCCTTTTGTTTTGATGCTGTGTTCCTGTGAACAGAATTTAGCCTTTTTTCCTCCAAGAAATCCAACTCCAAACGTAGAGCCTGGTCGTTATTATCGTTCATTTCCTGGGAGGTCCTGTGGCTAGGGACTTCAATTTCGGATGGGATCACAGCTTCCGCACCATATGCCAAGGCAAATGGGGTTTCCCCCGTGGCAGCCTTACTGGTCGTTCTATACGACCACAACACCTCGGGCAGTTCCGCCGCCCATCTCCCTTGTCTTTCCTCTATTCTGGCTTTGATAGTGTGTTTCAGAATTTTGTTAACCGCCTCCACCTGTCCGTTCGTCTGGGGGTGGTAGGGTGTAGAGAAAGCTTTTTTGATCTTCCATTTATCGAAAAACTCCATTATCTCCTGCCCGTCGAATTGCTTCCCGTTGTCCGATGTGATCGTATGCGGGATCCCAAATCGACAAATGATGTTTTTCCAAATGAAACGAATGATGGCTTTCTGATCGATTGTCTTTAATAGTTCTGCTTCGGCCCATTTGGTGAAGTAATCCACGGCCACCACTGCATATTTTACTCCTCCCGGCCCTGTGGGTAGTGGGCCGATGAGGTCAATTCCCCATGAGGCAAAAGGCCACGGGCTATAGATTGAGTTCAGATACTCAGGCTGTGTTCGGATGATAGGAGCAGTGATTTGGCAGCGATGGCATTTTTTCGCGTAGCGGATTGCGTCCTTCCTTAGGGTGGGCCAGTAATACCCTTGGCGGGCAGTTTTGTGCGCTAGCGACTGCCCGCCTGCGTGGTTTCCACACACCCCGTCGTGTATCTCACTGAAAATTCTTTGCCCTTCCAAGGGCGTTACGCACTTCAGCAGTGGTAAGAAAACGCTTCGCCGGTACAAAACATCTCCGATCAAAGTGTACCTAGCCGACCGGATCCTCAATTTTCTGGCTTCCACTTTATCTTCGGGTTGTTCTCCAGTGGTTAAGTACGCCTTTATGGGGTCCATCCAACTTTCCCCCCGGTCAATTATCATCAGGTCTAGTTTTTCCTCTATGGCCGAATTCGCCTGACTTGTGATAATGACATTTGTTATGTCCGCGACTCCTTCAGATGAAGCTAACTTCGAGAGGGCATCTGCTTGTGAGTTTTGTTCCCGTGGAATCTGCTCGATGAAGATCTTGGGGAATTTCTCGCACAAGGCCAAAACGTGCTCGTAATATTTCTCCATCCTCTCACATCTTGTCTCGTATTCGCCTTTAATCTGGTTCACCACTAAAAGGGAGTCCATGAAGATATGGACATGTTGTTCTCCCACCGCCAGTGTTAGGTTTAGACCCGCAATCAAAGCCTCGTATTCTGCCTCGTTGTTGGTCGCCGCGAACTCAAACTTGATGGCGTGTGCGAAAGATTGCCCCTCAGGCCCAATTAACGCTATTCCAGCCCCGGCATGGGAACTGTTCGACGATCCGTCCACGTACGATTTCCACGGCGGGAAATCGCTCGCGGGGACAATCTTTGGGAAAGTTAATTCGACGATAAAATCAGCTAGGACTTGCCCTTTGATTGCGGTGCGGGGAGCATAAGTGATATCATATTGTCCGACCTCCAGACTCCATTTTAATAATCTCCCGCTCGTATCTGGCCTTTGTAGGACTTGTCTCAGGGGCATGGTGGTCAAAACTTCCACCGGGTGGTCGAAAATATATGGCCGGAGCTTCCGGACACTCATGACTAGAGCATAAGCTAACTTTTCCAAAGGGGTATATCTGGTTTCCGCGTCATGGAGTGCTTGGCTGACAAAATAAATGGGGTGGTGAATCTGCCCTTCTGCTCGTACGAGCACCGAACTCATGGCGTGTTCGGACGCTGCTAGGTATAAAAAGAGCTTCTCTCCGGACAAAGGCTTAGACAGGATTTTGGGATCTCTCAGATGCTCTTTTAACTTTTCAAATGCCTCTTGACTCTCCTTTCCCCACTGGAATTTTTTATTTTTAATGGCCTTAAAGAAAGGCCTGCTTTTATCCCCAAGTCGGGGGATAAACCTGCTTAACGCCGCTAAACATCCCGTCAATTTTTGCACGTCCCTTAGACATCTGGGCTCCCTTAAGTTCATGATCGCGTCGATCTTTTCGGGGTTTGCCTCTATTCCCCGCTGGTGGACTATATGTCCCAAGAACTTGGTAGCGTACACCCCGAAGTGACACTTCTTCGGATTCAGCTTCATGTTATAAGTCTTTAAAATCGCGAACGCCGTGGACAGATCCTTCACATGATCTTCCTCGCTTTTGCTCTTGATAATTATATCATCCACGTATACCTCCATTGTGTCCCCGATCTGTTCGGCGAACATTTTGTTGACCAGTCGCTGGTAGGTTGCCCCCGCATTTTTTAATCCGAAAGGCATCCGTTTCCAGCATAAGATGCCCTTATCAGTGTAGAAAGATGTGCATTCCATGTCCTCAGCGGCCATGGGAATCTGGTGATAACCCGCGTAGCAATCGCAGTTTGAGAATATTGCATGCCCGGCAACACTATCGATCAAATGATCTATATGCGGGAGGGGGAAATAATCTTTCGGGCAGGCTTTGTTTAAATCGGTGAAATCGATACACAACCTCCAGGCGTTATTAGTTTTCTTCACCAAAACTACATTCGCGACCCACTGGGGTTCTTCGGACGCCTCGGTCACGAGATCGTTATCGACCAACTTCTTGACCTCTTCTGCTAAGGCTGCATATTTTTCGGGACCCATTTTTCTCCTCTTCTGTGCCACGGGTTTTTTGTCCGGGTCTATCTTCAAATGGTGACAAGCGTGCTCGGGACTTATCCCGACCATATCCTTATGCGACCATGCGAACGCATCGGTATTTTCTTTCAGAAAACTTACCAGCTCATTTTTTAGTTTGTCCGGGATCCTTGATCCTATGAATACTTCCAAATCCGGACGGTTAGGATCTAGTTTTACCCTTGAAGTGCCGAAGTTTTGCTCGTTTATTTGTTATGTTTTGGGTATGATTTTGGTATATATTGTGTATATATGTGTGTGATCATTGAGGAATTGCTTATTATTGCTATGACGGAGCTTATGCGTGGTATAGTCGAGTTTTCATGTCAAAATGTAGGAAAAACGGAGCAAAAATGGGACGATGAACTTCAGCGACTTCGGGCAACAAACTGATTTCGTTCCTTCAGAACCTGGAGCCGTGACACACATGTTTAGAAAGATCTTGAAGTCGTGAATCCGAGGAATTTTGAATCGCGTAAATTGGAGTTCGGACGACGAAGATACGATGAGAATCGTGAAGTCGCGTACAGGGGAGGGTCTGGCGCGAATGCGTCAAACTGCTGAGAGTCTGGCGCGAATGCGTCAAGCTGCTGAGGGTCTGGCGCGAATGCGTCAAGCTGCTGAGAGTCTAGCGCGAATGCGCCAGGGCTGGCGCGAACTGCTTGAAATGTGTTGACCATGCATTGACTGAGCCTAAAAAGAGTTGACCGAGCTTATAATGCATTGACCGGAGGCTAAAAGAGACATTTCACACTCCATGATTTGGAGGGAGAAAGAAGGGAATGTTTATTTTCTCTCTTGAGCTATAAATAGGTGGAGAACTCTCCACAAACACAACTTTGCATCTACGAAAACACACTTGGAAATTCTAGAGAGAGAAAGAACACCAAATTGAGAGTTCAAGCTCATCTTCCCCAAATCGAAGCACGGATTCAAGCTCGATCAAGGACAACGGAGTCGAGAATTTCTCTACATAATTGGCTACTTCTAATTCTCTCATTTTCCTTTTGTTTTGTAGAAACCTCTTTTATGAATATTGATTTTTGTTGGGAATTTGACTTGGATCTTTGTGAATTTTCGGATTTGATCATGATTATGAGTACTTTGTATGTTTCTTATATGATCATGATGATTTGCATGGGTTTCCTTGGCTAATTTTCCAATAGGAGGTGATGAAAATGTAGTGCACACTAGGTGTTTGATAAAATGCTCGAGTGAATAAACTTTGAGTTTAATTGTGAATTTTCGAGCTACGATCGATCTAACCACCGTTGGGCGGAGTTAGACTCGATCGGGGATTAAATTTTAGATCGACCACCGTTGTGCGGAGTCCTTCTTCCCATGGTTCGATTTTTCATAATTAAGTTCAAAAGGGCTAAGTAAAGGAATTCGACAACCATTGTGTTCACTACCGTTTGGAGTGCTACTTTGGGGAATTAAATTGATTAACCACCGTTGTGCGGAGTTTTTCCTTCCGTAGTCGATTCTCGAACTTAGACACTTGGAGGTTCGACTCTAGGGACGAGAACCTCCGGAAATCACTCTTGTGTTAGATCATTCATCGAATTGTCACTACCATTTCATTACCTCCATCGTTCTCTACTTGATAAATCGTTTGTTATTTACTTTTGACATTTTGTCAAACTCGGACTACTCTTTTAAACACTCGAATTGCGAATGAATATGACTTTGAGACCTCTCACTTCTAGCCCTCCCTCGGATTGATAATCCGAGTGGTCGACTTCTACAACTAAACCCTCGGTTTTGAAGCGAGGTAAAACGCTTTATCTTTCCTTCGAGATAGAAAAAGTGCTTCTTCAAATGGCGCCGTTGCCGGGGAGGAGCTAGTTGAAGTTTTAAAAGTCACATTTACTTGTTTTTTTTTTGTTGTTTTTCATGCTTGTTTGGTTGAGTTGAGAGTACTACCCCCATTAGTTAGTTTAATTTTGTTAGCTTACTTTAGTTTTTCTTTTGCCTTTGAATGCAAGGTATGAGGAGTCACCAATATCCGGATTCACGTTCTTACCAAGAGGCGACTCCACCATACTACCATTATCAAGCTTCTCCTCCACAACATCCACAACATTCACAACCTTACGGAGGACACCATTATCAAGACAACTACTATCCACCACAACCACCATCCACTCAATCAAATTATCAAAGTTCTTATTACCCACCTTCTCAACCGAATTATCAAGGAGGGTATCAATCAAGATTCGATCCGAGCTATGACTATGCAAGGCCCGCACCTCATAATGTTTGGACAACTACATCCGAGCCAATGTCGACGTACCCTTCTACTACTCATCTTCCAAGGCCGGAGCCGAACTATTACACTCCACGACTCGAGTATCCACCATCTAGGTCTTATTCTTGCGAGTCAAATTACTCTTCATGGCCCGAGCCACATTATGAGCCACCACCTCCAACGTATGCTTCAAGTTCCAAGCGATCTTCAAGGTACCATTTTCTCAAACGAGAGCTAGATCGCATTGATACCATGGAGCTCAAGGAAGTTGAGGCTAAAAATCAATTGAAGGTCGAAATGGAAGAGATGAGGAAGGAGATACAAAGGTTGAAAGAAGATATGAGAGTTTCTTGTGATATTTGTGGAGATGAAGGGCATGAGGTTAAGACATGTCCCTACAATACTTTCACACAAAGCAAGTCTATGGAGATGGAGGTTTCGTACGAGTATGAAAATGATGAAGATATTGAACAACTCGAGAAAGAGGCAACATTTCCTCAACCCGAATCGGCTCAAGAGGTTGTAAATGATCTCCGAGCATGTTTCAATAGAATAGATTCTCATGTGGCAAATATATTTACTAGCTTGGACGAGATTAAAAGAGAGTCATTTCAAGCTAATGAAGATGACGAGGTCTCGATCCAATCTCATCAAGCCTCCACGAAATCTCTAGCTTGGGAAGAGTATGCCATATTGTCAAATGAGAGTGATGAGGTTCAAGCTCCAAAGGTTTTTCCAATACTTGACGTGATGGATGAATCTCCTTACTTTTCTCCGATTCCATTTGAGATTAATGCTCCGACACTTGAGTTCATTGAGGTGGAAATGCCACTTTTGGGGTTTGATGATGTAAAAGAATTTCTAAATGTCGAGATCCCTTTGAAGTGTGGTGTTGAGTTCCTAGAGAATGATTTAGTACCTCCTATGGTTGAGCTCCTTGTTGATGAAGAAATTGAAGTTGAGGAGAAAGTGATGGAAGAGCATGCCACATTTGAAATTGTGGATGATAAGAGGAATTCGTGGGGATTTGGTCGAAGAATATATGGCTTGGTTGACTTGGGATTCAAAATTGAGTTTTCTAGCTCCCATTCTAACACCCTCTTGCCAATAGAGGCACATGATGAAGAAGAGCACGAAGATCTCGACTCTCCTAAACCGCCTAGTCTCGGTAATAGTTTTCTTGATATTATTTGCGGTTTAGATGAGAGTTCATTGTGTTCATTTGGTTTGAGAGCCGAGATGGGGTATGTGACCGGTATACCGAGTGATGGTTGTAATATTGAGGATCGGGATGCATTGACCGAGATGGCATTTATAAGACGATTTAGCTTGATATTTTTACCGGTCGCGGTGGATGTCATTGGGAGACGTGATTTGGAGACATACTATAGTCTACTACTTGATTTTTTCACTATGAATGACCGTGTTACCTTGTCGGAAGCGATCTATCTCCACAAGTATAGTTCGTACTTTTTACCGGTCGAGATACAAGACACATATTCATTACCTCGAGCTGAGAATGTGGGGGAGAATCATATTTTGAGCACCACGGTTTCATATTTCCTCAATCCTAGGCTTGAGAGGTTCTACTCGGAAGTTCATCATTTCTTAGCCGAGATGATCTTCCTAAGACGATTTTCGTCGATATTTTTAGAGGGCTAAAGAACTTCGAGGATTGGGTGTTGCTCGGAGCCGAAACCGAGTGCCTCGTGGGGGCATTCCCACGGTCGTCAAGCTCATGACGTTAAAGAGTGCTTTGTGAGAGCTTTCTCACACATGAAGATGGAACTTTACTCCTCCGAGTCTCCCTACATTTCCCGGATCCCATGGCGATTCCTTTTATGTTGTCTCTACACCACAAGTGACGTCGAGCCACCCGAATTACATTCGGGTCGAGGTATGTGAATGGCTTATCCCTCTTTTATCATTTTATTTTCTTTTATTTTTGGGATTTTTGGTGGAGTTTTGGTGGTGTTTGTGTGATGTTAATTTTGTTTGTTTTGTTTTATTTTATTTTTTGTTCCCTTATTTTGTGTTTGTACAAATTTGAGCTTTTCGGTATTTTCCTACTTTGATGAGATATTGCGAGTTCCTTGTGTCGTGTGTGGTACATGTGGATGTGGTTAAAGTCGGAGAAGTCGTTAGTTGGATGTCGTTTATCTCTTTTGGTCATTGTTGAATAATGTGATTTCGCACTATTGCTAGCTTGTAACCCTTTATATTTTGTGAGGATTGTCGAGCATTGATCTTTCTTGTTGGATTATATATATTATCTCCTTTTGGTTCTCACTTTTGTTCATGAATATGCATTATTTTTCTTGGCCATATTATGTGTTCGTGCATTGCAAGTGACGGGTGATGAACTTGGTTGGTCTCATTTGCTTGAATATGATGAACTTGATCAATAGGAAAGCTCCACTTAAATATATTCCTCATATTATACCGAGCCCGTCGTGGGACACCCTAGAAAACCCCTTGAGCCTACGTGTAAACCTTTTTCTTGTCGCCGTGTGTTTCCAAGAGTGGTGTGAGCATTTGTGGGGTCATTTGGTGATGAAGGTGATTGTTGATAAGGGGTCATTCTTTAGGATTGTGCATAAAAGGGACGTGGTGAACTTGAGCATGTTGTTAGTAATTCTTGGAAAAAGCCAAACCCTCTAAAAGAATAAATGATGAGAAGAAATGATGTATGATTCATGATGTTGTTGCACAAAAGAAAAAAAAATGTAAAAAAAAGAAGTGCAAGAAAAGAGCCTAAAAAAAAGAGCAAAAAGCTTGGCCAACGAAAAAAAAAAAAGAAGAATGATTGAAAAAGGCGAGGGTTTTTCTTGAAATATATGGATTGATTTGTAAGCTCGATTTACTTATGTTCCTTGCACATAGATGGAAAAATAAGGGCGTGGTGATTGTGAGATACATCCGGTGTAGGAGGGGACGAGGGAGTAGTGAGTGCCCGATTCTTGTTTCATATATGATTTTTGCCCTACCCTTTACCTTATCCTACCATATTTGATCATGTTTTGATTCATTTGCTTGTGATGATTTAATTGAGTAAAATTCACTTTTAGCTTGTAGTGTATGAAATGCATGTTACATGGGTGCTATTCATTCCTATCTCGAGCTTCTTTGACTAAATGCAAGTTATTTGTTCTATCTCTTGCATATTGAGAGTGAATTGGCCTTTGATTCGATTTCGAGAGGAAAGAAACGAGTGAACCGTGCGTTGAGTGATTCGAATAGTGTGTGTCATTTTATTTTAACAATGCTTGATTGGGATGAACATGGGATTGGTTTGAAACGTGCTTCTCCGGCTAGTTAGTGTATCACGTTGGAACATTATGCTCGGGACGAGCATTGTTTTGTCGTTGTAGTAGTTTGAAGTGCCGAAGTTTTGCTCGTTTATTTGTTATGTTTTGGGTATGATTTTGGTATATATTGTGTATATATGTGTGTGATCATTGAGGAATTGCTTATTATTGCTATGACGGAGCTTATGCGTGGTATAGTCGAGTTTTCATGTCAAAATGTAGGAAAAACGGAGCAAAAATGGGACGATGAACTTCAGCGACTTCGGGCAACAAACTGATTTCGTTCCTTCAGAACCTGGAGCCGTGACACACATGTTTAGAAAGATCTTGAAGTCGTGAATCTGAGGAATTTTGAATCGCGTAAATTGGAGTTCGGACGACGAAGATACGATGAGAATCGTGAAGTCGCGTACAGGGGAGGGTCTGGCGCGAATGCGTCAAACTGCTGAGAGTCTGGCGCGAATGCGTCAAGCTGCTGAGGGTCTGGCGCGAATGCGTCAAGCTGCTGAGAGTCTAGCGCGAATGCGCCAGGGCTGGCGCGAACTGCTTGAAATGTGTTGACCATGCATTGACTGAGCCTAAAAAGAGTTGACCGAGCTTATAATGCATTGACCGGAGGCTAAAAGAGACATTTCACACTCCATGATTTGGAGGGAGAAAGAAGGGAATGTTTATTTTCTCTCTTGAGCTATAAATAGGTGGAGAACTCTCCACAAACACAACTTTGCATCTACGAAAACACACTTGGAAATTCTAGAGAGAGAAAGAACACCAAATTGAGAGTTCAAGCTCATCTTCCCCAAATCGAAGCACGGATTCAAGCTCGATCAAGGACAACGGAGTCGAGAATTTCTCTACATAATTGGCTACTTCTAATTCTCTCATTTTCCTTTTGTTTTGTAGAAACCTCTTTTATGAATATTGATTTTTGTTGGGAATTTGACTTGGATCTTTGTGAATTTTCGGATTTGATCATGATTATGAGTACTTTGTATGTTTCTTATATGATCATGATGATTTGCATGGGTTTCCTTGGCTAATTTTCCAATAGGAGGTGATGAAAATGTAGTGCACACTAGGTGTTTGATAAAATGCTCGAGTGAATAAACTTTGAGTTTAATTGTGAATTTTCGAGCTACGATCGATCTAACCACCGTTGGGCGGAGTTAGACTCGATCGGGGATTAAATTTTAGATCGACCACCGTTGTGCGGAGTCCTTCTTCCCATGGTTCGATTTTTCATAATTAAGTTCAAAAGGGCTAAGTAAAGGAATTCGACAACCATTGTGTTCACTACCGTTTGGAGTGCTACTTTGGGGAATTAAATTGATTAACCACCGTTGTGCGGAGTTTTTCCTTCCGTAGTCGATTCTCGAACTTAGACACTTGGAGGTTCGACTCTAGGGACGAGAACCTCCGGAAATCACTCTTGTGTTAGATCATTCATCGAATTGTCACTACCATTTCATTACCTCCATCGTTCTCTACTTGATAAATCGTTTGTTATTTACTTTTGACATTTTGTCAAACTCGGACTACTCTTTTAAACACTCGAATTGCGAATGAATATGACTTTGAGACCTCTCACTTCTAGCCCTCCCTCGGATTGATAATCCGAGTGGTCGACTTCTACAACTAAACCCTCGGTTTTGAAGCGAGGTAAAACGCTTTATCTTTCCTTCGAGATAGAAAAAGTGCTTCTTCAAATGGCGCCGTTGCCGGGGAGGAGCTAGTTGAAGTTTTAAAAGTCACATTTACTTGTTTTTTTTTTGTTGTTTTTCATGCTTGTTTGGTTGAGTTGAGAGTACTACCCCCATTAGTTAGTTTAATTTTGTTAGCTTACTTTAGTTTTTCTTTTGCCTTTGAATGCAAGGTATGAGGAGTCACCAATATCCGGATTCACGTTCTTACCAAGAGGCGACTCCACCATACTACCATTATCAAGCTTCTCCTCCACAACATCCACAACATTCACAACCTTACGGAGGACACCATTATCAAGACAACTACTATCCACCACAACCACCATCCACTCAATCAAATTATCAAAGTTCTTATTACCCACCTTCTCAACCGAATTATCAAGGAGGGTATCAATCAAGATTCGATCCGAGCTATGACTATGCAAGGCCCGCACCTCATAATGTTTGGACAACTACATCCGAGCCAATGTCGACGTACCCTTCTACTACTCATCTTCCAAGGCCGGAGCCGAACTATTACACTCCACGACTCGAGTATCCACCATCTAGGTCTTATTCTTGCGAGTCAAATTACTCTTCATGGCCCGAGCCACATTATGAGCCACCACCTCCGGGCTTTTTCGACCAGTCCTTCTTCTCCACAGCTTCTTTGTGGTTCTTCCCGGGCTCTAACTCTTTCATGCGCTGAGCATAGATCCGCTGCTGCGCAATTTCTTCGCCGGCCCTCCGCCGGAACTCCGTGTAAGTTCTGGGATAATCTTTCATCATAGGCTTGAAAAGTTCGGACGTGGCCTTCAACCCGCTGACCGCGGCGTGCACCAAAACTTCTTCTCCGACCTGTTCCCCTTGCATCACTATGGTTTCGATGCGCTCAACATACTCTTCGTCAGATTCATCTGTCCGCTGCTTGATTCCCATCAGGCGTTGCCGTCCTTCCGGACACTTGACTCTCGAGGCGAAATAGGAGATGAAAGTTTCCCCCAGCTCTCCGAAGCTATCTATCGACCTGTGAGGGAGCCCGGTGTACCAGTGGTGAGCTGCATCCCCTAAAGTCAGCGGAAAAAGCTTGCATTTGGTCTCGTCGGTGGCACCGCGCCCGACCATATATATATTGTACTTGTTCAAATGGACCTCGGGGTCCGTCCTCCCATCATAAGTCAGAGATAGGAGCGGGGCAATATCCAACTGTGCCCGCGCCCTTTCCACTCGCAGAGTCAGTGGCTCAACCAGAGCTGATCGTTTCTTCGGATCGGCCTCCTGCTGGGAAATTTTCTTTTCCATCTCACTTAAACGCCGTTCCAAATCTGGATCCCTAACGACCTGAGTCCGACCTCGGTTCATTGTGCGGACAACGCGTCCTCCAGTTTTCTTCATGGTCACCTGGACATTATCAGGTTGGGGGTTCTCCTCCTCGAAGTCTGCATCCAGACATCTCCCCCCTAACTCCGGTGTTTTCGGCTGCTCTTTTCCCTTTAGAATGCGGGAGCGTTCCTTCAGTTTTTGAATGGTCCGCTTTATCTCCTCGGGGGATTGCAAGTGTTCGATGTTGAGGTCGGGGACTTCGCTCTCTTGGAGGTTCGCCTTCTTCTCCTCCTCGGCCAATCTTTCCGCGATGACCCTTTGCCTCTCTATGAGCTTGCGCCGCTCGGCTCTCAGTTTTTCGATCATTGCCCATTGGCGGTGCTCCTCCTCGGAGATCGGGGGCAGTTGAACCTCTGATCCCCCTTCTATCATAGGAGATTTCCCGTTGTCGCGGGCATTCCTGCTCGCCGACTCCCCCGCGGGGGCGGTGTTCGGAAGACCTATTTCTAGCATTTCCATCGTGTATTGCCTAAGTTTGTTCGCTCAACGCCCGAGGATCACCCCTCCTTCTAGCGCCAATTGTTTACGGGTAGAAAATCCTAACAGGAAGTTCACCCGCGAACGTATTGATATTTTGGGGATTGAGAGAACAAATAAGGAAATAACAAAAGCTTTCAGTATTAAATTCCAAGTATGTTTCTTGGGAATTGTGCCTGCCCCTTACAAATGAGGAAACTTGACTATTTATAGTACATAGATTAGGGTTTCTACACTTGGGCTTGGGCCTAGATTACATGGGCTTTTCCTCTGATAATTATACACATTACCCCTTGTCTTAGGGGAAGATCTCCGTTATACCCCCGTAATGTGATGCCCCTCTTTTGCCCCCGATCCGGTCTAGCTTGAACGAATTGATCCTTTATGCTGAGCCGTTACCCAAGCATCCTTAGAATGGGTTGAGAACCGCCGGCCCCGGAGATCGAGTCCTACTTGTCTCCGTGGGGGCACGCGACTTGAAGGACAGAAAACTATAAAGTGATATGCCGCGGAGGAGCTTCTGCGAACAGGAGACTCACGAGATGGTTAGATGTGTTCGCGGTGCATCCTCACTAAAGATGTTCGATGGTGCTAGGTCTTTATGCTGTGATGGTCGCTTGTGGTCGCTGGCCAGGTCTCCGTTTACTCGTTAATTGGGCTATCTTGGGTCTGGTCCGGACTTGGGCCGTAACCCGATCATAATGGGTTTCGCGAAAATAGGGAACAACAGTTTCAAATATAAAATTCATTAGTAAAAGTATGTTTTAAAATCATAAAAAATTAAAATCAATTTTCAAATGAATACAATATTATAATAAAAATGTAAATAAATATTGTATTCTTTTGAAAATTATTTTTTTATTTATAAAAATAATTAGACGATGATAGATAAATAATATTAACAATATTAAATATATTAAAATACAATATTAAATAAAATTAATTATAAATTATTTTTATTTTATAAATATCAATATTGACTCTCAAAGAAAATTATCAATTTAGTCCCATAAAGATGAACTGTTTTTTTTTTACCACAAAGTCACACTTTCTCAAATTAATTCTGTAAAGCTTTAAATCGTCGATTTTATCCAATTTTCGCTTGAAAATCCAAAATTTGCCGGAAATTGACCGCGTGAGTCGCACGCGCCATTTGAATTAGGGATTTCCGGCGACCTAATCCACGTGACGACAGTTGATTGGCTGTGGTTGTTAGAAAAAATAAAACAAAAAAAATCCACCTTTAAATTTTGAATTTTTAGGCGAAAATTGGATGAAATCGACTCGATTTGAAGCTTTACTGAATTAATTTGAAAAATTGTAACTTTGTGGTACAAAAAATGAAACAACCATTCTTTATGGGACTAAATTGGTAATTTTCTCTATTTCTTAATAATAATACCCTAATTTTAAACCCACCAAACAAACATGAAATATATTCGCTTGGAGTCTTTTGAACTCCCAAATCTCTCACTCTCTCTATCTGACTCTCTCTATACCTACGCCTTTCTAGGGCTTCCACCAATAATGGCTGCCACCGCCGCCGGATTTGCCCCTGACCTTCCCGATCACATAATCCTTCGCCTACAGACTTCCCTCACCCCTAAACAAGCCGCCCAAACCACCCTTCTCTCCAGATCATGGCTCCGAGCATGGTCGACTCGCCCGACAATCGACCTCGACGAATCACACTTCCCAGGAGATCACTCATCCCACAAACTCACCGTGTTCGCAAACAAGACCTTTCAAAGGTACGAGGAATCCAACCTAAGTATCGACACTTTCATTCTTAGCCTGGAAAGAAAATGGCATCGTGTTTCTGATCTCGCAGCAAAGTGGACCTATAAAGCATTGAAACTCGGAGCCACCGATTTCACTTTCCGATTCAGCCAACCGGAATTCGCCGCACCGCTTCATGAGGCCGTCTTCGGGTCCGAGAATGTTGTGCGCAGGTTATGTCTGGAAAAAGCGAGATTCGATCGACTAAACGAAATCAGATGCACGGGGCTTAAGTCCATCTCTTTGAGCCACATGATTTTATCGAGGGAGTCGTTACACGACATAATATCATATTTCCCCTTGATTGAGACTCTGTCATTATCCTATGTGCGGACTACAAGCCAACATAATGATAATTATAATGAAGACGATCGTCATCATGATCATGACGAACAACAAGGAGTGAGACTCCTTAATCTAACGTCTTTAATTCTGGTCCATGTTGCATGTCAATTCCACAATCTGTTTCTCGATAACTTGTCGTCCAAGTTTCCGAACCTCAAAGACCTAACTTTAAATTTAAGGGTCCCCAGATTATACTTCTATCTACTACCAGTCGTGTCAAGCGTTTCACTAGAGAATTTAAATCTTAGGGTGGATGGGCGTTCTGAGCTCAGGCTTGACGTGATTGAGGTTGATGTCCCAATGATTCGTAAGTTCACATATGAGGGTTTCGCCATGCCTAAGTTTTCTTTTAGGTCGAAATCCAGAGGTCAATTGGAGTCTCACGTATCGCTAATAAATCATGACATGCTCTGTATCACTTGGTTCTACAACTTGAGTGACTTCTTGACGAGCATTGCGGGGTCAAAGATACATCTCTTTCTCCATTTGCATACTAAATCTAGCTTCGATTACCTCTATGGAGATATCGAGTACTTGAACTTCCTGTGTGAAGTGGAGGATCTGATTGTGGACACGAGGGGTCTTCCGACTAAGAGTTTGTACGGTGTACTGGATGTTTTGTTTCGGATATGTCATCCAAAGATGATAACTCAACACGCGAGTCCTCCTGGGAAAGATTATTCTAGTTATTGGCAGATTTGTGATGTTGAGGATCTGAATACTAGAAACAATGACGTGATCCTTTGTCGGGTACTTGAACATGGAATGAAAGAGAAAGGCTCGTTGTTGCCACGCCAAATATTTCTGTATGGTTTGCGCGATCTTGAGGAAGTAAATGTGCAGAAGCTCTGCAATGAGGTGTGGATGCCACAGCCGTTTGATTCAGTGTTAGGTTCAACCAGTGATGATCATGAAAGAAGATTTCGTTTGCAATTGAAATGGAAGTCATCAATTGTAGATTATAATTTGTGTTTATGATATTAATTTGTTTGTCCTATAGTACTTGTATATACTTCAATGTGTGACTTCTACTTCTATCACATAAGTCTCTTAATTACTCATGCTATATATCCACAATAAGTTTCTCTTTTTTAAAGTAAAGAGTACATAAGGTTAATTTTGTAGCGATAGTTTCTACTTGGGTCTTCCTCGATCTTTCATTCTTTCTACCTTGATCTTTTTCCTTTTGTGGATTTGATTGACGTGTACGTATTAATGGATTGTATGGACTGGAAAAAAATTTAGTTTATGCTTTGTTATTTGTGTTAACAAACAGGACAGTATCAAGTACTGCTTCATGCGTGTGAACTGGAGGATCTGACCATGGACATGTGGGATCTTCCGACTCTGAGTTTGTATGCTGTTTTGGATGTTTTGTTTCGGATATGTCGCCCAAAGATGATAACTCAATACGTGAGTCCTCCTGAGAAATATTATCCCGTATTCGTGAATTATCCTCAATACCTGAATTCTTATGGGAGTCATTATCGTCAATACATGAGTCCTTATGGGACTCATTATTCTGGTGGTTATCAGGACATTAGTGATGTTTCGGGTCTGAATACTAGAAAAAATGACGCGATCCTTTGTCGGGCACTTGGACAAGGAATGAAAGAGAGGCTCGTTGCTGCCAAGCCAATATATGTATGGTTTGCTCGATCTTGAGGAACTAAATGCTCAGAAGCTCTGCAATGAGGGTTGGATGTCGCAGCCGTTTGATTCGGTATGTGATCAAAAAGGAAGATTGCGTTTCCAATTGAAATGGAAACAATCAATCGTATGATATTCGTTTGTCTTAATAGTAACATACCCTAGCTACTTCATTAATTTGTGAGTTCTGTCGCATAAGTCTATCCCAAGCATCTTAATTGCTTAGACTTTCATCCACAATAAGTTTTAGTGTCTTTTTTTTCTAAGTAAGGGCACACAAGACATTTAAATTGTAGCCTTCGTTTCTACCTCGGTCTTCCTCCTTCAATCTTTTCCATTCTTTCAGTCTTGATCGATGCATGTATGTATTTATGGATTGTATCTACTGGAAACAGTTTTAATTGATCATGCTTTGTTATTTGTGTTAAGAACTACAGTCAACCTTTTCACATTCTAGAAAGATTTTTTTTAGATATATGAATGTATCTTGATTCAAAGTCTAAAAGAAATTTTAGAAACTTTTTAGCAGCTGGTTTAGGGTAAATACTAATTTTTTTGTAAAGATTAAATAAAATACATTAAATACTCAAAATTTAAGTCTAGCCTAAGAAATGCGCTGAAGATTTGCAATGATCAAGACAGCAATAAAGTAATTAAGAAACTAAATCATGCGCAGAAGATCTGCAATATGAGGTGTGGAAGGCGCATCAGTTTGATTCGGTATTAGAGTATTCAACATGTGATGATCAGCAAAAAAGATTTCGTTTCCAATTGACGTGGAAACCATTGTAGCTGATCGATGGGTCAAGTTTGCATTATGATATTAATGTACCTTGATTCAAATTCTCTAAAAGAAGTCAAAATTATTAAATTGCAAAAGTTATTGTAAAAGTTGTATCTCACTTTCAAAATAATTTTAATTAATAAAATAAATTAAACACGCAAAATTTTATAATATAAAAATTGCACTTTACAATTTTATTGTTTTTAATGTTTAAAATATTAATTTTTTAGTAAATAATTTATTTAACCTCAAAAAAATCATAAGAAATAAAATAAAAATCAATTTTAATACAATATTAAAATAAAAATAAATATTGTATACTTTTGAAATTTGATTTTTTATTAATAAAAAATTAGACGATAGATAATTAAATAATATTAAAAAATAATAAGTTTAAATTAAATATATATAATTTTAAATTTTAAATATTAACAATTCAAAGGTAAATATAAGGAAATACAAAAATTAAAATATTTAATATATATATTAATTTAAAATTATTTTTATTTTAT
The DNA here is from genome assembly GCA_954870475.1 of Euphrasia confusa. Taxonomy (NCBI): domain Eukaryota; kingdom Viridiplantae; phylum Streptophyta; class Magnoliopsida; order Lamiales; family Orobanchaceae; genus Euphrasia; species Euphrasia confusa. Next base: position 2,672,895 of record OX940965.1, read on the forward strand.
AATTACAATCAATCTCTCTTCAATTAGGGCATTAATTTCAACAAAACAATTCAATATGGCTGCCGCTGCTGGATATTCCCCTTACCTTCCCGAGCCCATAATCCTTCGCATACAGATTCTCCTCTCCCATCAAAAAGCCGCCGAAACAACCCTCATCTCCAAATCATGGCTCCAAGCATGGTCGACTCGCCCGATCATCGATCTCGACGAATCCCACTTCCGGATAACTCACCCATCGTGCACCGAATACGACCGACTGACGGTGTTCGCGAAGAAGACCTTCCGAAGGTACAAGCATCAAAGCCTAAGGATCCACACTTTCATTCTGAGTCTTACAAGTGAATGGTATTTCCGTTCGGGCCTCGCAACAAACTGGACTTCCAAAGCATTGAAACTCGGAGCCACCGATTTCACTTTCCGATTCCAACGGCAACATCTGAACATCGTTATTCCGATACATGTAGTCCTCGGGTCCGAGAACGTAGTCCGCAGGTTATGCCTGGAAGGAGCGTGCATCAATCGACTTAAGGTAGTCAGTTGCATGGGCCTTAAATCTCTCGTTTTAAGCAACATAGTGTTTTTGATTGATTCGTTTAACGACATGATCTCGTGCTGCCCCTTAATCGAGAATTTGTCGTTATACAATGTCGAGACTCCACACTATTATCATGACTATGGTTCACCGATGATCAGCCTCGTAAATCTAACGTCTCTAACTCTCTTCCTCGAGGAACCTAAAATCCAAATGTTGTTTATGCATAACTTGTCCTCGTCCAAGTTTCCAAACCTCAAAGACCTAACTCTAATGTTAGGGCTCTATAATGAGAAACCATATCTCATCTCGAGCGGTTCATTAGAGATTTTAAATCTTAGGGCGGATGGGAATCCTTGTGCCGACCTTGAGATTGATGCACCGAAGATTCGTAAGTTTACGTTTCAGGGTTCAGTCATGCCTAAGTTTTCTTATGGGTCAATTTCATCCAGTGATCTATTGGAGTCTGATGTATCGCTGGATAGTTTTGGTGAGCTGAGTACCACTTGGTTCTACAAGTTGAGTGAATTTTTGTCGAGCATGGCAGGGTCAAAGATATGTCTCTTTCTCAGATTGTTACCCGTACATAGCTTCGATATCCAAGCTGGAGATATTGAGCGCTTCAGTGTGTGCGAGATGGAGGATCTGACCATGGACACGAGGGGTCTTCCGACTCAAAGTTTGTATGCGTTTTTCGATATTTTGTTTCGGATATGTCACCCGAGGATGGTAACTCAGTACGTGTGTCATCCTGAGGATCCTTTGCTTAGTCATCTAAGCAAAAATGATGAGATCCTTTGTCAAAAATATATTTATTTAATTAATATTTTAAATATTTATTTAATTAATTTTTTAATTTATAATTATATACAATAATATAATGTATACAATAATACATAACTCTTTATACTCCCTCTGTCCCGGACTAATGGGCATTGCTGGTCAACGTTGACTTTTTTTTCCTTCAATACATACGTGCTGTCATAATTTTTTATACTATTTATCATAGACTTTTTTTTCCTTCAATACATACGTGCTGTCATAATTTTTTATACTATTTATCATATGTATTGAAGGAAAAAAAAGTCAACGTTGACCAGCAATGCCCATTAGTCCGGGACAGAGGGAGTATAAAGAGTTATGTATTATTGTATACATTATATTATTGTATATAATTATAAATTAAAAAATTAATTAAATAAATATTTAAAATATTAATTAAATAAATATATTTTTTTAATATAATTTACCTTATATACAATATATTAATTATAAATAGGGGGATAGAAATAATATTAGTTTTTGACTCTCAAATCATAATTCCAAGTCCAACAAACAATGGCTGCCGCCGCCGCTGAGCTTGAGGGGACCATCCACCTCGACGAATCCCACTTCCCAACAAAAGACTCATATCATCACTTGTCTAGATTAATTCCAACTAATGGACTGCATGATCAATTCCAATTAATTGACCCATTCCCGCCTCCCGCGCCGTATGGCTTCCGAGGATACGATGACTCATCCTATCCAGAAATCGACGGACTGGCGGTGTTCGCGAAGAAGACCTTCCGAAGGTACGAGGATAACAACCTTAGGATCCACACTTTCATCCTGTCTCTGAAAACCGAATGGTATTGCCGTTCGGGTCTCGCGACAAAGTGGACCTACAAAGCACTGAAACTCGGAGCCACCGATTTCACTTTCCGATTACAACATCCCGACATCGTTCTTCCGATACAAGCCCTGCTCGGGTCAGAGAACGTACTAGTCCGCATGCTCTGCCTGGAACAAGCGTGCATCGATCGACTCAAGATAGTCAGATGCCCGGGGCTTAAATCCCTCCATCTGAGCGACATGGAGTTGACGTGTGACTCGTTTCACGACATGATCTTCTGTTGCCCCTTGATCGAGAATTTGTCATTATACAACATCTCGAGGAGTCGAAATGATTACGAACCACGACCACGTTCGATGAATATCATCGCTCTCCTAATTAATCTAACGTCTCTAAATTTGTGCTTTTGTCAATCACAAAAGTTGTTTCGGGATGAGTGTTGGTTGTCCAAGCTTCCGAACCTCAAAGACCTAACTCTGAAAGTAAGTGCAGCTGCTGATCATGAGATACCGCTCATCTCGAGCGCTTCACTAGAGACTTTGAATCTTACATTGTATGGCCATTCTAGTCCTGAGATTACGATTGATGTGCCGAGGATTCGTAAGTTTATGTTTGAGGGTTCAGTCATCCCTAAGTTTTCGTTTAGGTCGGAATCCAGAGATGAATTGGAGTCTCGTCTATCGCTGACTAATCGTGAAGGGATTAGTGTCGATTGGTTCGTTAAGTTGAGTGAATTCATGACGAGCATGGCAGGGTCAAGGATATTTCTATCTCTCTATTTGCATTCTCAATATAGCTTCGATTACCAAGCTGGAGATATCGAATGCTCGAATCCGTGTGAACTGGAGGATCTGACCATGGACACGACGGGTCTTCCGTCTCTGAGTTTTTGTGCTGTTTTGGATGTTTTGTTTCGGATATGTCACCCGAAGATGATAACTCAATACGTCGGTCCTCCTGGGAATTACTATCCTGAATACATGGATCCTTCAGGGAATGATTATTCTCAATACACGAGTCCTTGTGGGTATTATGGTAATCAGTACAATGTTAGTGATGTTTGGTGTATGAATATTATGAAAAATGATGTGGTCCTTTTTCGGGCACTTAAACAAGGAATGAAAGGGAAAGGCTTGTTGCGGCTCCCAAGCCAATCTATGTATGGTTTGCGCGATCTTGAGGAAGTAAATACGGAGAAGCTCTGCAATGAGGTGTGGATGCCGCATCCGTTTGACTCGGTGATAGATTCAACAAGTTATGATCACCAAACAAGATTTCGTTTACAATTGAAATGGAAACCATCAATCGTAGATTATTAGTGGTATATATTATGATATTTGTTTGTCCTATAGTACTGCAATGTGCGACTTCTATGGCATAAGTCTATTCCACTCATTTTAATTTCTCATACTTCATCCACAATAAGTTTTACTCCCTCCGTACTACATTTTTTTTTCTAAGTTCTGTATAAATTTACAACAAAAAAATTCTAATTTCTATATAAATAAAAAAATATATACATACTCTCCCATACTGATTTTTCTTGTCCTAAAATTATGAAAAAAATAACAAAAATAAAATTTAACTATTAAATTTTGTAACTTTTTTTATACTGTAATATCACAAACCAAATTTAACTATTAAATTTGGTACTGATTTTTTATAACATCACAAACCAAACTATTTTTTTTTCTATTTTCTTCTAAAAATATATGTATTAAAATTTGTTTTTTATGAATTTTAAAAAGTAAGTGTATTTTGAAAATCATGGAGTCCATAGTTTAACCGACTTTTATTATTAATTTATACGGAATTTGGTAGACTTTAAATTTTTTTGAAATATAGGTTTCCATTCATTTACATAAATTTACATAAACTTTAGGACATTAATTATTGATACAACCTTTATATTAAACAACTTTCCCTATAAAAAAATTTATTCAAATTATTAAAAAAATACTATTATTTTTATCTTTTATTTACATCACAAATTTTTTAAAATATCTTTAATTATTTTATCATAAAAAAAACTTTTTAATTGTTTTGAAATTTTATTGATAGTTAAAGCACAATTGTTATTTAAAATATTATTTTTTTTCTTCTAAAGTATTTTTTTTCTAAACATATTTTTCCTATTTTGATTTTTTTTATTTAATTTTATATAATTTTTTTTTAAGTTTTTATTATTTTTTAAAAATAATTTAGTTAATTAAATAGATGAAATATCGAAAGAGATTTTGGAAAGTGAAATTTCTTTGTATTTTAAAAAAATAATATTTTAAAATCCACGTACGATTAAAATTTTTAAAATTTATAAACTATTGAAAATCCCAGATGAATACTATAAAATTTTAATGTTCTTTTACAAATTTAGATCCAATAAAATTTCAAACCAATATTTTAACCCTAAAAAGTTTTGGTATTTTAACGATTTAAACCTACCTAGGGCTTCTTCCAATATCAATTCCAACAATGGCAGCCACAGCCGGATTCGCCCCTGAGCTTCCCTATCACATAATCAATCGCATACAATCATTACTCACCTCTATAGACGCCGCCGAAACCACCCTCGTCTCCAAATCATGGTTTTGGGCATGGTCAACTCGCTCGACCATCGACCTCGACGAATCCCACTTCTCAAGAGATCACTAGACTCACCGTTCCCCGAAATCGACCGACTCGCGGAGTTCGCTTCGAAGACCTTCCGAAGGTACAAGGATCAAAACCTAAGGATCGACACTTTCAACCTGTGTCTGGAAAGCGAATGGTATTGTCGTTCGGGCCTCGCAACAAAGTGGACTTCCAAATCATTGAAACTCGGAGCCACCGATTTCACTTTCCGAATCTCACATCCCGGCATCGTTATTCCGATACATGTCGTCCTTGGGTCGGAAAACGTGGTTCGCAGGTTATGCCTCAAACAAGGGTACATAGGTCGACCGAAGGTAATCACGAGATGTATGGGGCTCAAATCCCTCGTTTTAAGCGAGGTGGAGTTAACAACTGATTCGTTGTTTGACATGATCTCGTGCTGCCCCTCGATCGAGAATTTGTCATTGTCCGGAGTGCAGAGACCGAGACCGCGGGCAGCTGCATATGATTATGAACAAGCAGCTGTGAGTGCTGCTTCGATGACGAGCCTCCTTAACCTAACCTCTCTAACTCTCGTCCACATCTCATCTAAGTTCCTAATATTGTTTCTAGATAAATTATCGTCCATGTTTCCGAACCTCAAAGACCTAACCCTAAAAGTATGCAACCTCGATCCATTCTTATTCAGAGCAGATGATCGTGAGTTACTTGTCATCTCAAGCGGTTCACTGGAGATTTTAAATCTTTGGTTTGATTGGGAAACTGATGTCGAGCTTGATCTCGAGAATGATGCACCGAAGATTGAGATTGATGCACCGAAGATTCGTAAGTATATGTTTGAGTGTTCATGCATGCCTAAGTTTTCTTTTAGGTCGAAATCAAGCGATCTATTGGAGTCTTATGTGTCGATAACTAAATACGATGAGCTGAGTACCACTTGGTTCTATTTCTTGAGTGAACTCTTAAAGAGCCTGGCAGGGTCAAAGATACGTCTATGTCTCCGATCGAAACCCGTATATAGCTTCGAATACGTCTCTGGAGATATTCAACGCTTCAATGTGTGGGAGGAGGTGGAGGATCTAACCATGGACACGAGGGGTCTTCTTCCGACCAAGAGTCTGCACGCCTTTTTGGATATATTGTTTCGGGTATGTCACCCAAAGACGATAAGTCAATACGTGAGTCCTACTCATGAGGATGATTTAAATGCTAGGAACAATGAATATGAGACCCTTTGTCGGATACTTGAACCAGGGAAAGACCTTCCAAGTCGGTTTAAGTCCGATTTGAGCGATCTACAAAAACTAAATTTTGCGCAGAACATCTGCAATCGGGTGTGTAAGGCGCAGCACCAGTTTGATTCAGTGTTATTAGATTCAACATTAAGTGATGATCAGCAAAAACGTTTTCGTTTCCAATTGAAGTGGAATCTATCGTAGCGGTGGAGGTGTTGCTGTTCTAGCATTCCCGAACTTACAATTCATATCTGATAAGTGATCGTACAATCTTTATTGGAAAGAAACACCATGCATATAGATAATTTCACAAATTGAAGTATATACCTTTCATTTCTTGAGATAATATCATTCTTTCTTTGTTGAATTCTGCAAGTTAATTGGTTGCATACTTACATTGCATGGGTAATCATAAACATCAACAAATTGAATGCAAAATCATGTTTTACACCTCCATCTTACTTGGGTAATCATAAACGAATGCAAAATCATGTTCTTTTTAAAACGTTTACATCTTTAATTTTAAAATAATTTTTAAAAGTGCAATGGTTGTTGGATTTTTGAAAATTACAGTATAATTTATGATTTAGAGCTATATATAAAATTGAAGAATTTTAAATTAAATAGATGTTCGTTTTAATTTTCTTAATTAAATATTTTAAATTTAATTATGTGTATATTATGAGCATATGAAATTTAAAATATAAGAATAAAAGTCTCATTTGAAGTAATATTAACTAATATAACTTATAATGTAATTGCATTAATTATTTAAAAATAAATTTCATAAAAATTGTAAATATTATTTGAATTTTGTATAAAATACAAACATTTAGAAAAAAAATATATTGAACACAATAGTATCATAATTTAAATACATATAGCTATAATATAAATGATTAATTAGTTGTAGACTTATAGGTATTCTTGAATTTCTATATTTTGAATTTCTTTTATTAATTTTATTAGATTTTTTTATAAAACAAATATAAAAAATAATAATAATGAACAATAAATAAAATATTTTGTATTAGATTTTTTCAACTAATGCATATTTTGTATTTTTTTTAAAAATAATTTGATAGTTTAACATAAATAAATAAATAAAAAAGTCTTCAAAACTCTCTCTATACGGTCTTTCCATGTAAACATTGAATAAATTAAGATAATATGCAAACCACGAAACCAACTTTGAAAACCAATACAAAAACTGTTAAATCGTACTCCAGTAGATTTCGTTTCCAATTGAAATGGAAGCCATCAATTGTAGATTAAAATTTGTGTTTATGATATTAATTTGGTTGTCCTAAATCACAAAATTTAGTTAATTTAGTCAAATTTGAATGAAAAATTCAAATTTTTGATGGAAAAGACACGTGGACTTTTTTCCCGTGAAATTTGCGATTGACAAAGATTACAAACAGACAGCTGGTTCGATGATCAGCTTCCTCAATCTAACGTCTCTAAGGTCATTTCCAACCGAACACAAAAACTTAAACTCAAAAATAAGTTTAATTTTAAGTTTACAGTAAATTAGCTCCAACCGAGATTCCAATACTTAAACTTATAAAAATATTCTCAAATTATTCTTCTTATACAATTTTTTATACTATTTTTATAAATAATCAATATCTTTACAAATTTATAATTTAACCCCGTAACTTTTGACATTAAATTTAAAAAAAATTAATAAATATTATTTTCAATTTAAAATTTCAAAAAATAAAAAATATAATAAAATATTAATTAAATATGACAAAATTACACAAATATAAAATATTTAATATTTAATTATAAATATTTATTTTTATTTTTAAAATAAAATTTTATTTTAATTATTAATATATGATTATTAAAAAAATTACATTACAAAATATATTAAGTAAAAAATTAAAATAAAAGGTTGATAGGTCTTTTTTATTAGTTTGTAAAATAAAAGGATGATTTTATAAATAATAAATAGTTTTTGGTAAATCTAAGTATTTTTTATGTGGGTCCCACCATAATACCTATAATAAGTTTATATTTTGGTATCGGTTGGAGCATCTCCCCTACTCCAAAATAAGTTTTTGGTATCGGTTGGAGATGCTCTAAGTATGTTCGGCGGTGGATCTGAATTCCGAAAATTTGTTTAAAAATATAAAAATTTAAATAAATAATTTTTTTAATAATTTAATGTGGGATCCGTTTAGGATATTTTGCTTAGAACTCCTCTAAACTTAGAAACCTGGTGACAGCCTCAACCTAGTAAGTGTTGAGAAAAATAAAAATATTATATTGTTAAAATATATAAAGTAAATAATAAAATGTAAAATGTGGTTTATTTTAAAATATAAAATAAATTAAAAATTATTCAAAAATAAAAGAAGTTTGTTATTATAAAAAAAAATATCTAAAAAATAATCATTATTAGTAAGGAAAATTTGTTTGTGAAATGAAAAAAGATAATTTCATGTATAGTTTTTCATACTAATTTGATATATATTTTTTTATAATTTCAAAAACCTTTTTTATTTTTTAAGTAATCCATTTTTTATTAATAATAAAACTAGAGTATTTCTTAATAATAATAATACCTAAATTTTAAACCCACCAAACAAACATGAAATACATTCGTTTGGAGTCTTTTGAACTCCCAAATCTCTCTCTCTCTATCTATCTACGCCTTTCTAGGGCTTTCATTTTTTTTGAAAAGAGAAATAGATATATTAAAAACGAGTACCAGAAGTACTCAATAGAATAAGAGTTCACTTAAGTCATACACAATCTAGGATTACAACACCAATCGTGAAACGTAAAATAATAGAATAAGAGTTCACATAAGTATACACAATCTAGGATTACAACACCAATCGTGAAACGTAAAATTACGATTAATGTAACTTTTTAAAGAAAGTTGACTCCAAGACTTAGCTCTAGCTTCTTCAAATATTTTTACGGAAGTTGTTTCAAGGCCTTCAAAAAGACGAAGATTTCTTGCTTTCCAAATGAACCAAAGCACACAAGACCAAATACACACAAGAATTTTCGTCGAACGTTTTTTTTTTCAAACTCCCAAGTGTTGCAAAAAGTGAGCCGCCGGCCTATTCGTACGGATGTGGAGACGAAAAGCCAAGAATAACAGAGTTTCCAAACTTGATTTGATTCCAACAATAATGGCTGCCGTCGCCGGATTTGCCCCTGACCTTCCCGATCACATAATCCTTCTCTACAGGCTACAGACTTCCCTCACCCCTAAACAAGCCGCCCAAACCACCCTTCTCTCCAGATCATGGCTCGCCCCACAATCTAACTCCACGAATCCCACTTCCCAGGAGATCACTCTTCCCACGAGCGAACACGACTTTCCGATTCAGCCAACCGGAATTCGCTGCTCCGCTTCAAGAGGCCGTCTTCGGGTCCGAGAACGTTGTGCGCAGGTTATGCCTGGAAAAAGCGAGATTCGATAAACTAAACGTAATCAGATGCACGGGGCTTAAGTCCATCTCTTTGAGCCACATGAAGTTATCGAGGGAGTCGTTACACGACATAATATCGCGTTGCCCCTTGATTTAGACTCTGTCATTATCCTATGTGCGTACTACATGTACATGCCAACATAATGATAATGATAATGACGATGATTGTCATCATGATCATGACGAACAACAAGGAGTGAGACTCCTTAATCTAACGTCTTTAATTCTAGTCCGTGTTGCATGTCAATTCCGAAATCTGTTTCTCGATAACTTGTCGTCAAAGTTTCCAAACCTCAAAGACCTAACTTTAAATTTAAGGGTCCCCAGATTATACTTCTATCTACTACCAGTCGTGTCAAGCGTTTCACTAGAGAATTTAAATCTTAGGGTGGATGGGCGTTCTGGGCTCAGGCTTGATGTGATTGAGATTGATGTCCCAATGATTCGTAAGTTCACATATGAGGGTTTCGTCATGCTTAAGTTTTCTTTTAGGTCGAAATCCAGTGGTCAATTGGAGTCTCACGTATCGCTAATAAATCACGACATGCTCAGTTGCACTTGGTTCTACAAGTTGAGCGACTTCTTGACGAGCATTGCGGGGTCAAAGATACATCTCTTTCTCCATTTGCATACTAAATCTAGCTTCGATTACCTCGCTGGAGATATCAAGTACTTGAACTTCCAGTGTGAAGTGGAGGATCTGATTGTGGACACGAGGGGTCTTCCGACTAAGAGTTTGTACGGTGTATTGGATGTTTTGTTTTGGATATGTCGTCCAAAGATGATAACTCAACACGAGAGTCCTCCTGGGAAAGATTATTCTAGTTATTGGCAGATTTGTGATGTTGAGGATCTGAATACTAGAAACAATGATGTGATCCTTTGTTGGGTACTTGAAAAAGGAATGAAAGAGAAAGGCTCGTCGTTGATGTGATCATTTTTGTATGGTTTGCGCGATCTTGAGGAAGTAAATGCGCAGAAGCTCTGCAATGAGGTGTGGATGCCGCAACCGTTTGATTCAGTGTTAGGTTCAACAAGTGATGATCATCACAGAAGATTTCGTTTGCAATTGAAATGGAAACAATATTCGTAGCTTAATTAGTATGCGTTAGGATATTGGTTTTTCTGTATTTTTTGTTTTTTTACGAGTAAGAGTACACACGAGGCTTCTCACCCTTAGAATGTATGAACAAAACCAACCAAATATATGGACCACACATCATGAGTTTTTCAACATAAGTTATAAAACTTTTTATTCAATAAGTAACATTTATAGTATTAACTATCATGTGCCCATACTCAGTCCAGCTCCCCGTCTGCTCCGCCTCCACCCACACCGTTGTCGTCATCAGAATGTCCCATGTATTAATTAAGAGATGGCTCTTCTTTGCTCATCTTCTTTGCTCACTTCCAATGTCTAAAAAATATTTTGAATAAATATCACACTCTGAAAACCAATTAAAAAAACAGTTAAAAAGAACTTTTTAAAATCCAAAAAAAATAATAATTTTTTTCAAAATCGAATAATATTTTGAATATAACTACCAAAACCAATAAAAAAACATATAATTAAGAGGACGGGCTTATTTAAAAGAGCTAAGATGATACGTCTTATAAGTTGTTTTAAGAGCTGATAAGCTGTTATGTCTAGTTGTTTTAATAGCTCATAAGCTGTTATGTCTAGTTGTTTTAATAGCTGATAAGATGTTATGTCTCATTTAATAAATAAGTTGTTAAACCGTTTGGATAAAATAGATATATAAACTTATAAGATTTTAATTTGTTTGACGAGAAATCTTATATTTATAAAATTACTCAAAATAAATTGTTATATATGAAAAACATAATTAAAAATAATTATATTAACTAAATAACGAATTTTGAATTTTTGTATATATATAAAAAGTAATATTTTTAAGGGTATTTTGGTCTTTTATTGTTTAAGTTACAATAACTTATAAGCTATTTAAAAAAAATACCTCCCCTCTTACTTTTTTTAAACAGCTTATTTTTTTAAAAATTAAGATTTTTTCACAAAATTTTACCAAACAAATTTTATGAGCTTATAAGCTCTTGAACAACTTATAAGCAAATTTTGAATTTTTGTATATATATAAAAAGTAATATTTTAAAGGGTATTTTGGTCTTTTATTGTTTAAGTTACAATAACTTATAAGTTGTTTAAAAAAAATACCTCCCCTCTTACTTTTTTTAAACAGCTTATTTATTTAAAAATTAAGATTTTTTCACAAAATTTTACCAAACAAATTCTATGAGCTTATAAGCTCTTGACCAACTTATAAGCTGTACTGAGAAACAAATTGGTAATGTAAGTATTAAAACAAATTGGTTTTAACCCTAAATTTATTTTCAGTTTAGGGATAACGTATAGGTATATGGTATAATGCTTTTGTTGCTTGAAGACCAAGAAACATTAAATATATATGTACATATATTAATTACTCTCAAATCTAGGCTACGTACGAACAACCTACTTAATTAGCTAGGGCTTCCAACATAATTAATTCCGAGAATGGCTGCCACCGCCGAATTCGCCCCTGAGCTTCCCGATCACATAATCCACCGCATACTGACTTTCCTCAGCCCTATAGACGCCGTCAAAACGACCCTTGTCTCCAAATCATGGTTCCGAGCATGGTCGACTCGCCCGACCATCGACCTCGACGAATCCCACTTCTCTAAAGATCACTCATCCCACTCCCCAACAATAGACTCATCGTTCCCCGAAATCGACCGACTGGCGATCTTCGCTTCTAAGACCTTTCGAAGGTACAAGGATCAAAACCTAAGGATCGACACTTTCAACCTGTGTCTGGACAGTGAATGGTATTGTCTTTATGGTCTCGCAACAGAGTGGACGAACAACGCATTGAAACTCGGAGCCACCGATTTCACTTTCCGAATCAAACATCCGAGCATCGTTATTCCGATGCATGTCGTCCTCGGGTCGAAAAACGTAGTTCGCAGGTTATGCCTAGAACAAGCGCTCATCGGTCGACCGAAGGTAATCAGATGCATGGGACTAAAATCTCTCGTTTTAAGCGAGATGGAGTTGAGTCCTGATTCGTTGTTTGACATGATCTCGTGCTGCCCCTCGATCGAAAATTTGTCCTTGTCCAGTGTGCAGAGGCCGCAGGAAGCTAAATTTCACTATGATTACGAACAAGCAGCTGCGAGAGCTGCTTCGATGACCACCCTCCTTAACCTAACGTCTCTAACTCTCGTCCACATCTCATCTAAGGTCCTAGCGTTGTTTCTGGATAACTTGTCGTCCAAGTTTCCGAACCTCAAAGACCTAACTCTAAAACTAAGTCAGCCCAAGTGGCCCTCATTCCGAGCATCTGATCGTGATAATATACTTGTCATCTCAAGCGGTTCAATGGAGATTTTAAATCTTTGGCTTGATTGTAAATATGGTGCCGAGCTTGAGATTGATGCACCGAAGATTCGTAAGTTTACATTTGATTGTTCATCCATGCCTAAGTTTTCGTTTAGGTCGAAATCGAGTGATCTATTGGAGTCGAACTTATCGTTAGATAGATATGGTAAGCTGAGTAGCACTTGGTTCTATCTGTTGAGTCAACTTCTAAAGAGCCTGGCGGGGTCAAAGATACGTCTCTGTCTCCGATTGAAATCCGTACGTCGCTTCGATTTCGTCCCCGGAGATATTGAACGCTTCAATGTGAGTGAGGTGGAGGGTCTGACTATGGACACGAGTGGTCTTCCGACTAAGAGTTTGTACGCGTTTATGGATATTTTGTTTCGGGTATGTCACCCAAAGACGATAACTCAATACGTGAGTCCTCCTAAGGAATATATGCGGAGTCGTGATCACAAGGATCTAAGTACTAGGAAAAATAACGATGAGATGCTTTGCCGGATACTTGAACCTATAGTAGCCGGAGTATTGGGGAAAGGCTTAAGCCGATTTAAGTCTGGTTTGAGCGATCTTCGGGAACTGAATTTGGCGCAGGACATGTGCAATGAGGTGTGGAAGGCGCAGCAGTTTGATTCACTAGTATTAGATTCAGTAACTAGTGTTGATCAGCAAAGAAGATTCCGTTTCCAATTGAATTGGAAACCATCGTAGCTGTGTCGCTCATCTTCTGTATTTATTAATACATATCTAATATATATTCCAGAAATTAGGTGTAAAATTTAATTTTGCTCGATTTTTTTTCCTTGTCGTCCCAAACACAAACCGACACACGGGCTGCCTGGATGATTGAGTCTCTCGGTAGCAACCACCATGCTTTACCTGCTCCGCTGGTCGCCTTCACGGTTGCGCCCAAGTCCTTTGCGGCTAACGCACTGAAATTTTGCATTTGATCCCCGAGACTTCGTTTGGGCCGTGCTCACTCGTGACCCTTCTCCTGCACTTACGTACAATACGTTGACCGCTCGTAAGAAAGAACGACTTTTAATCTTGTTTATTGCTTTCGCTACGTCAATAATGTTGTATTTGTAGGGTGTTTCTGAATATGAAGGTTTTGGAAAATATTGAATCACGTTTACACGTTTTATTTAAAGAATATTTCGACCCTATAACAGTCAAAGTCAAAGGTATCATGAAACTTCTTATAGAATAAGACAATACCGCACTTATTTTTTAGCGTAGAGACAATTATATTATAAAATGTTTATTTGTTAGACTTCGTTAACACAAAGCTTCTAATTTTTGGGGGTCTAGTAGAATTTGATTTTTGAACACCCTTATATAGGTGTTGAAACACTCCTTCCATGAAAGACCGCATCATTTGGGAGGAAGGATCGCACTTTTGGAAAATATTTCTTTTGTTTTTCATGCATGCAATTTCGTGATTTGCATGTCTAAACATGCATCCACGAAATTAACAAAAATCAAGTAAATAATTCCAGCAAATATACTAACACTTATCCAACACATAATATTTTTATCACTTTACAATGATTGTGCATCTCCTTAATCATATTATAGTGCTTTAAAACTATTTCCGAAACTTTTATGATTTCAGTGACATAGACAATGACTTCACTTAAATCACCCACAAATAATACTCCTATAAAATAATAATTCCAAATAAATTACTCAACTTTATATATATACGAAATTAGTTTAACTAGTAACACTTGCCCGCGCAGATGCGCGGGATATATAAATTCTAAGAAAAAAATATAAAATCATTTGTATAACAATTCTAATTAATTGTTCATTTAGATTTTTAGATTAAATTTAGAAATCGTGGTCATATGATTAACATTATAATATAAGAATTTTTATTATAATATGGTTAAGATATTTTGTAAAATTATAATTGCCACGTGACATATTTCTAAAATTTTATTTGTTTGAGATAATTACAATTCTATAAAATTAATTTTTTTTATTTCCTAGTTATTATTAAATTATTTAATGAATTAATAAAAAGAATAATATTTTATAAATTGTTAAAAAAAAAAATATATATATATATATATATATATATATATATAAATATATATATATATATATATATATATTAATAATATTTTTACCACTAATTAGATCGTATACTTAAATTAACAATTTTAATTTTTTAATAATATATCAAAACAAAAATATAAACAAAATAGGAATAAAATAAATAAATTTAAACTTACAGTTTATCCTATAAGAAACACAAATATTTAGTACAATTTAATAATGAATCAAAACAAAAAATATAAACAGAATTATAATATAACAAATAAATTTAAACTTACTGTGTACCCTAAAAAAACAATAAGAATAATTATTTATAATAATAATACAAAACAATAAGAAATATTATTCATAATAATAATGCAAAAAAAAACCTATTATTCATAATAATAATGCAAAAAAAAAAATGTAATACGTAAAAAAAAAAGTACTGAATCGTGTAACAGTAGAGAATGAGTAAAGTCATTTTATAGATGAAAATTTGAAATAGGATTTGTTTAATTTTTAAATAAATATTTAATAAAACTCTATAAACAGAATTATAATATAACAAATAAATTTAAACTTACTGTGTACCCTAAAAAAACAATAAGAATAATTATTTATAATAATAATACAAAACAATAAGAAATATTATTTATAATAATAATGCAAAAAAAAACCTATATATTATTCATAATAATAATGCAAAAAAAAAAAATTAAACGTAATACGTAAAAAAAAAAAGAACTGAATCGTGTAACTGTTTAGAGAATGAGTAAAGTCATTTTATAGATGCAAATTTGAAATAGGATTTGTTTAATTTTTAAATAAATATTTAATAAAACTCGTTTTGAATTAAGGAAATATATCAATTTTAAATATTGGAATAAATAAAAGATTGATTGAATATTAAAAACAAAATAATTTTGAATTGGAATAGATAAACGCATGGTTTTGAATTAAGGAAATATATACTCATGATTTCATTCCATGACTATAAGTATAAGTAGTGATACCTTCGATACTTATAAATATAAGTATATTAAAATACTGATAAAGGAGTACATTTTACATTAGCATGGGACATGATCTTCGAACCATAATAGACTGTTGACCTCCACGGTCAATAGAGAATCGTCGAAATCCATTATCCAAGCAATTCCAACTGCAGTAATAGATAATAGTTAAGTATAAAATCCAAAAAGATTATGAAACACATTAAAGTAAAAGTGTTGAATTTTGGTTTCTCCCTTTCCCCATAAAGGAAAAATAGTTGGATTGCGATTCTAGGAGGGTTCACGTTTACATTTAATTGGTTGTTGCAAATTGAAATCATCATTTTGGATCAAAATAGGTAAAATCTGAAGATTTTTTTTTATAATAAATAAAAAACAATTATAATTAAAATGAAGAAAGCATATTTGATGTGCTGCAAAACAAACAATAAAAAATAATTTAATTTCAAAATAAATTAAACATAAAATACTTTTTATTATAAAATAGCAAACGTTTATAAATAGATTTAGAACCCAAAAAAGAAAAATTAAACAATAAGAATACAAACAATAAAAATAAATTAATTATTAACCAAAATAAAAATAAATACAATAAACAAATAGATACACTGTGTCCGGAAAATCATTCAAACACTTAATAACATTACAAAAGAAATACAAAATATGTAGATAAGAAATAAGAACACAACACACATGAATATGTATAAAAAAAATATAAATAAAAATTAAATTATACCTTTACCGATTTATCGAGAAGAAAGTTCGTCGAGAAATATAAACACTTGGACACCTGCAAAAAAAAGGATTCAACAAAAAAAGTAAAAAATAAAACAATTAATTTTATAATGTTCAATAATTAATAAAAAAAAATTAAACAATATTCTCATAAATAGGTGTTAACAATACAAATAATTAATCAATTACTTACCTTAATTAACCTTTTTATTACATTAATGAGGAAGTATTCGAACATCCTTATTACATGAATCTTGCAAAAAGAAGAACAATTATGAAGACAATATTGCAATAAAAAAAGGTTAATTAACCTACCTCATGAATACTGTATAATATATGAGGGCTGCAAAAAAAAAAAACAATTATAGAGAATATATACGAAAAATGATAGTGAGAATGAAAAAGAAAAAAAACATTTAAATAGAAGATCAAAAACTATAAATTATATTATTATCATAATATTAATTAATTAATTTTGTAAAAATTATACTGATTGATTTGTTTATTACCTATAAATCATATTTTTTATATTGTTTTTTTATTATATATGGTAAGAGATGTAATTGAATTGATTAATTAAGTAACAAATCAATTAGATATTATTTGTAGAACTTTATCAACTAATATAATTGAGCAATTTAAGAAATTGATTATTAAAATATTATAATTTCGGTAGTGTATTTATGGAATTACTATTAATTTCGGTCAACAAATAAATTCCATAAATTACTATTAATTATTTATGGTGGGATAAGAAAATTATTAAAATTTCGGTTATAAAATACTTATTTATGGAAGATGACAAATGTAGTGAATATTGAATTATTATGTAAGTAATTGAATTAAAAGTCACATCATAATTATTAATAGTAAAGAAAAGTCATTTAAGAAAATCTCGACCAATGAAAGCTTTATCTGTGCTGTTGGAAATCACAACTCCATCATGTGCCACACGTGAACATGCTAATTTTTTGTAGTGTATTTTTTTGTGTTGACAGGCCACGTAGAATAATATTAAATATTAAATAGATATTTCGTATATATATATATATATAAAACTAAATTAGAGGTTTTGTTGAAATTATAATTCTGTATTTAGAAATTTTCGTTGCTTGAAGCTCACGAATAATATTACTATTAAAAATTATTTTATGATTCTCAAATCTCTCTCTCTATATAGCTAAGCTATATAAAAACCTTCTTAGGGCTTCCAATAATAATTCCAAGAAACAATGGCTTCCACCGCCGGATACAATTTTCCCGATCCCATAATCAACCGAATTCAGACTTTCCTAAACTCTAAACAAGCCGCCCAAACCACCCTTGTCTCCAAATCATGGCTCCGGTCATGGTCGACTCGCCGGACAATCGACCTCAACGAATCCAACTTCCCAACAATAGACTCATGGTCTCGCTTCCCACAAGATGACTCACCGTGTCCAGAAGTCCACGGACTCTCGGTCTTCGCGAAGAAGACCTTCCGAAGGTACAAGCATCACAACCTAAGGATCGACACTTTTGTTCTGTCTCTGAAAACCGAATGGTATTGCCGTTCGGGTCTCGCAACAAAGTGGACCTATAAAGCATTGAAACTCGGAGCCACCGATTTCACTTTCCGATTAAAACATCGGGACATTGTTCTCCCGATACAAGCCGTCCTCGAGTCCGAGAACTTGGTCCGCAGGTTATGCCTGGAACAAGCGCGAATCGATCGACTGAAGGTAGTCAAATGTATGGGTCTTAAATCCCTTGTTTTAAGCGGCATAGACTTGACGAGTGGTGATTCGTTTCACGACATGCTCTCGTGCTGCCCCTTGATCGAGAATTTGTCATTACGCTATGTCGGGACAACTGAACCCCAAGATGACAAACAACGAGCTGGTTCGATGAGCCAGCTCCTTAATCTAACGTCTCTAAACTTGAGCGGCAATTCATCTCATTTCCGAAAATTGTTTCGGGATAACTGCTGGTTGTCCAAGTTTCCGAACCTCAAAGACCTGACTCTAATTTTAAGTCTCCCTGAAGTAGGCGATCGTGAGATTTTGTCAAGCGGATCGCTGGAGGTTTTAAATCTAACGGTGGATGGGAATTCTGGTGCGGAGCTTGAGATTCACGTGCCGAGGATTCGTAAGTTTACGTTTGAGGGTTCAGTCATGCCTAATAAGTTTTCTTTCAGGTCGGAATCGAGAGATGAATTGGAGTCTCGTGTATCGGTAACCAATGAGGACAAGCTGAGTGCTGCTTGGTTTGTTAAGTTGAGTGAATTTTTGACGAGCATGGCAGGGTCAAGGATACTACTATCTCTCCATTTGAATTCTGAGTATAGCTTCGATTACCAAGCTGGAGATATCGAATGCTTGAATGCGTGTGAACTGGAGGATCTTACCATGGACACGTTGTTTCTTCCGACTCTGAGTTTTTGTGCTGTTTTGGATGTTGTGTTTCGGATATGTCGCCCGAAGATGATCACTCAATACTTGAGTCCTCCTGGGACATTGCATTCTGAATACTCGAATCGTTCTGGGAATCATGGTTATCGGGACATAATTAGTTATGAATGGTATCCGAATACTAGAAAAAATGATGTGATCCTTTGTCGGGCACTTGAACAAGGAATGAAAGACAAAGGGTCGTTGTTGCCAAGCCAATATATGTATGGTTTGCGCGATCTCGAGGAACTTAATGCGCAGAAGCTCTGCAATAGGGTGTGGATGTCGCAGCCGTTTGATTTGGTGTTAGATTCAGCAAGTGATGAAAATAGTAGATTTCGTTTCCAATTGAAATGGAAGTCATCAATTGTAGATTATAATTTGTGTTTATGATATTAATTTGTTTGTCCTATAGTACTTGTATATACTTCAATGTGTGACTTCTACTTCTATCGCATAAGTCTCTTAATTGCTCATGCTATATATCCACAATAAGTTTCTCTTTTTTAAAGTAAAGAGTACATAAGGTTAATTTTGTAGCGATAGTTTCTACTTGGGTCTTCCTCGATCTTTCGTTCTTTCTACCTTGATCTTTTTCCTTTTGTCGATTTGATTGACGTGTACGTATTAATGGATTGTATGGACTGGAAAAAAATTTAGTTTATGCTTTGTTATTTGTGTTAACAAACAGGACAGTATCAAGCAATACTGCTTCATTGATTTGAATGAATTTACATCTTGACTCCAAATCTTGATTTGAATAAAGGTACATCTCCACTCCAAATTATAAGTCTAGAAGAAGCTATTCCAATTTGCCAATTGAATCAATAATAGATTTGTAATCTACGGTGAAACCTCTATAAATTAATACTCGATAAATTAATAACCTTTTTAAATTAATAGAATCTTTCGATCTCGACTTGGTCTTTTAAATGAAAAAAATACACTCGATAAATTAATAATCTCTCTAAATTAATAAAATTTCACGGTCCCGACACTATTAATTTATAGAGGTTTTACTGTAATTAATTATCATTACTAAACAGAAGCAATTAATTTTCATGAAAAAATGCTATCTTATATTTATATACTATCCGAGAAGTGGATTGAGATCCTCTCCTAATGAGAGTTTCTCCTAATATTTTCTAATGAACAATCTTGACCTTCCATTTAATATAACGGTGGTGATCTATTATTCCTTTCCATTTTAATAATTATATAAATCCCTCCTTTCATTTTAATGTAAAAAAATATATCTTTTTTTATTAAATAATAATAATATAAGTACTGTATGTGATTTTAATTTGAGATTAAAAAAATATTAAAAAAAATAATTTTATATGTAGATAATAAATATAAATATTATTGAAGCTTATAAAAAACCATAAATATATAGCTTTATACAATAATTTTTTATATTTTATAAGTTCTAACCATTAATTCTATTTTATAAATTTTAACAATTAAATTATATTATTGATAAATAAATTATTGTTAAAACTTATAAAACAATAAATTTGTTTTTATTTTGAATTTTTTTTATCATTACGTCAAAAACATTGTTAAACTTTTTATATTTTTATAATTATTATTTATAAGTTTCAATAATACCAATATTTATTAATGTACTATTTAATTGAGAAAGATCATGTTTTATCAATAATTATAATTTACTATAAGTTTCAATCCTACGGTCTGGGTAATATTTATTAACGTACTATTTAATTGAGAAAGATTTAACTGAGAAAGATCATAGCCGTTTATATTAAATGGAAGGCCAAGATTGTTCATTAGGAAATATTAGTAGAAACTCTCATTAGGAGAGGATCTCAATCCCCGAGAAGTATTATTAAATTGTATTTTTTTAGTTTATAAGAGTACTAAAAAATATTATCAAAATTTTAGTATAGTGTCGATAAATAAAATAAAATTATATATATATAATCAGTATTCATTATTATTTTTAAATTTTAAAAATATTTTTTCTTATATCTAATAGTAAACTCTAATTATCAATATCTTTTTTTCTACAAACATAATAATTTTTTGTATAAATAACAAGTTACTTTAGATTTTATTTAAGATACTAGTTTTTAAAATAAATTAAATAAAAGAATTTTGTTAAAAAACTATATTTACAAATTTATCCTTATTATTATATTACATTATATATTATTTATTGTTTCGACTCTCAAATCTATCTCTAGGGCTTCCAATAAACAATGGCCGCCACAGCCACCGAATTTGCCCTTGACTTTCCCGATGCCGTAATCCACCGCATACTGAGTTTCCTCACCCCTATAGAGGCCGTCGAAACGACCCTTGTCTCCAAATCATGGTTCCGAGCATGCTCGACTCGCCCGATCATCGACCTCGACGAATCCCTTTTCTCGGCATTATATTACTCATCACCGTATGCCGAAATCAACGGACTCGCGGTGTTCGCGAAGAAGACCTTCCGAAGGTACAAGCATCACAACCTAAAGATCAACTCTTTCATTCTGTCTCTGAAAAGCGATTGGTATTGCCGTTCGGGCCTCGCAACAAACTGGACTTCCAAAGCATTGAAACTCGGAGCAACCGATTTCACTTTCCGATTCCAACATCCCGACATCGTTATTCCGATACAAGCCGTCCTCGAGTCCGAGACCGTAGTCCGCAGGTTATGCGTTGAACAATCGTGCATCGATCGACTGAAGGTAGTCAAGTGCATGGGCCTTAAATCCCTTGTTTTAAGCGAGGTAGAGTTTTCGAGCGCTTCGTTTCACGACTTGATCTCGTGCTGCCCCTTGATCGAGAATTTGTCGTTATCTCGTGTCTGGACTAAAGATCACAAACAACCAACTGGTTCTTTAATGATCACCCTCCTTAATCTAACTTCTTTAAGTATGTTCGACGAAAAATCTGAATTCCAAAAATTGTTCCTGGACAACTGCTTGCTGTCCAAGTTTCCGAACCTCAAAAACATAACTCTAAATGTAAGTCTTTACGGAGCGGCTTTCATCTCAAGCAGTTCGCTAGAGACTTTAAATCTTACGGTCTACGGGAGTTCTAGCGCCCAGCTTGCGATTGATGTGCCGAGGATTCGTAAGTTTACGTTTGAGGGTTCGGTCATCCCTAAGTTTTCCTTTAGGTCAAACTCCAGAGACGAATTGGAGTCTCGTGTATCGGTAGTTAATCATGAAGGGGTCAGTGCCGCATGGTTCTATAAGTTGAGTGAATTCTTGACGAGTATGGCAGGGTCAAAGATCCGTCTATCTCTCTATTTGCATTCTCGATATAGCTTCGAATACCTCGCTGGGGATATCAAATGCTCGAACGTGTGTGAAGTGCAGGATTTGATTGTGGACACGAGGGGTACTCCGTCTCTGAGTTTGTACGCGGTTTTGGATGTTTTGTTTCGGATATGTCACCCGAAGACGATTACCCAATACTCGAGTGCTCTTGAGAAAGAGTTTTTGAAAAATTGGCTCAACTGCGCCATTTGTGATGATGCACGTGTAAACATTAAAAACAATGATGTAACCCTTTGGCGGGTACTCGAACAAGGAATGGAAGGCAAAGACACATTGCTGCCACACCAATTTATGTATGGTTTGCGCCATCTTGAGGAACTAAATGCGCAGAAGCTCGTCAATGAGGTGTGGATGCCGCAGCCTTTAGATTCAACAGGTGATGATCATCAAAGAAGATTTCGTTTTCAATTGAAATGGAAATCCAACATTTCATAGTATTTCAAAAGAACATGTCCTAAGAGTTTGTTGATTTGAACTTAAGCGAACTGAAAATAAGCAAAAAAAAAAAAAAATAGTTCTTAAGAGTTTGTTGCTTTGAATTTAATTTGAGTTCAACTCGATTCATATCAATTTAGTTTAGTTTATTTCAATATTATTTACTTGATTCATTCTAATTGTCACATTTCTTTTACAAATTACGAAAGAGATGCGTGATTATCAGTTTGAGACGAAAATAGTATTTAAATTATTTGAAAATCAAATTTGATATATGGACCAATAATTATTTATTTAATTTTTCTTTCAAACTACATAAAAATATTAAGAAATATTTATTCCAAAGAAAATAATTAAAATATACTATAATAAATTGTGAAAAATATAACCTTAATAATACTATAATAAAATATGAAAATTATAGTATTGTGAAAAATATAACCTTAATAATACTATAATAAAATATGAAAATTATAGTTTATTATTTACGCGAGGGGTTAGAGAAATCGGATATTTAAGAGAAATAAAATGATTTTGTTATTAAAATATATAAAGTAAATAATAAAATTATAAAATGTGGTTTATTATTAAATATAAAATGTGGTTTATTATTAAATATAAAATGAATTAAAAAATATTCAAAAATAAAAGAAGTTTGTTATAAAAAAAATTATATCTTAAAATTAATCCTTATTATTATATTATTATTATTATTATTATTATTATTATTATTATTATTGCTTCTCGCGTCAAACTCAAACCCACGAAACGTGAAATATAAATACCTAGGGGCTAGGGCTTCCCTAATTAATTCCAACAACAATGGCTACCAGTGACGGATATGCCCCTGAGCTTCCCGAGCCTATAATCCACCGCATACTAACTTTCCTCACCCCTAAACAAGCCGCCGGCACGACCCTTCTCTCCAATTCTTGGTTCCGGGCATGGTCGACTCGCCCGACAATCGACCTCGACGAATCCCACTTCCCAGGAGATGACTCATCCCACGGACTCACCGTGTTCGCGAACAAGACCTTTCAAAGGTACGAGGAATCTAACCTGAGTATCGACACTTTCATTCTTAGTCTGGAAAAGAAATGGCATCGTGTTTCTGGTCTAGCAACGAAGTGGACCTATAAAGCATTGAAATTGGGAGCCACCGATTTCACTTTCCGATTCAGCCAACCGGAAATTTCTGCTCCGCTTCACGAGGCCGTCTTCGGGTCCGAGAAGGTTGTCCGCAGCTTATGCCTGGAAAAAGCGAGATTCGATCGACTAAACGTAATCAGATGTACGGGCCTTAAATCCCTCTCTTTGAACCACATGAAGCTACCAAGGGATTCGTTATACGACATAATCTCATGTTGCCCCTTGATTGAGAATCTGTCGTTATCCTATGTGCGGACGACATACCAACATAATGATAATGACAATGACGATGATGATAATGACGATGATCGTCATCATGACCATGATGAACAACAAGGTGTAAGACTCCTTAACCTAACGTCTTTAATTCTGGTCCGTGTTGCATGTCAATTCCGAAATCTGTTTCTGAATAACTTGTCGTCCAAGTTTCCGAACCTCAAAGACCTAACTCTAAATTTAAAGGTCCCCAGATTATTCTTCTATCTATTACCAGTCGTCTCAAGCGCTTCACTAGAGAATTTAAACCTTAGGGTGGATGGGCGTTCTGGGCTCAGGAATGATGTGATTGAGATTGATGTCCCGATGATTCGTAACTTTATATATGAGGGTATAGCCATGCCTAAGTTTTCTTTTAGGTCAAAATCCAGAGATCGATTTGAGTCTCATGTATCCCTAATCAATCACGACATGCTCACTACCACTTGGTTCTACAAGTTGAGTGAATTCCTGACGAGCATTGCAGGGTCAAAGATAAATCTATTTCTACATTTGCATACTAAATTTAGCCACGATTACCTCGCTAGAGATATCGAGTGCTCGAACGTCATGTGTGAAGTGGAGAATCTGATTGTGGACACGAGGGGTCTTCCGACTAAGAGTTTGTACGGTGTATTGGATGTTTTGTTTCTTATATGTCGTCCAAAGATGATAACTCAACACGCGAGTCTTCCTGGGAAAGATTATTCTAGTTATTGGCAGATTTGTGATGTTGAGGATCTGAATACTAGAAACAATGATGTGATCCTTTGTCGGGTACTTGAACAAGGAATGAAAGAGAAAGGCTCGTTGTCGCCACGCCGATTTCTGTATGGTTTGCGCGATCTTGAGGAAGTAAATGCGCAGAAGCTCTGTAATGGGGTGTGGATGCCAAAGCCGTTTGAATCAGTGTTAGGTTCAACAAGTGATGATCAGCAAAGAAGATTCCGTTTGCAATTGAAATGGAAACAATATTCGTAGCTTAGTATGCCGTTAGAATATTATTTTTGTAATTGAGTTCTATCTCAAACATTTTTACTTGATCCACAATGAGTTTTATTTTTGTTTTTTTACTGATCGAGTAAGAGTACACACGAGGCTTCTCACCCTGTGAATGTATGAACAAAACCAACCAAATATATGGACCACACATCATGAGTTTTTCAACATAAATTTTTAAACTTTTTATTCACTCAGTAACATTTTTATTAATTATCATTTGCTCGCTTGTTGAATCATCCAATATCGAATCCATCAGCTGCGGCTTCCACACATCATCGAAGAGCTTCTGTGCGATTACTTCATCAGCCTTCACACATTCGGTATCCTCTGCGGAAAATAGAACCAAAACCTCTTGATCATATTCACACTAGCTATACGCGCAGATCAACGAATTCCACAAAACCATGTCCCTTTCAGAAATTCGTCGCAAAACCTGTACATATGAATCAACGCATTGAACATATAAAGATACGACCAAAATCCTGTTAGTGTGTAGTTCCATGTAGTTCAACATAGAACCATGTTGTTCTTGCTTGAACTACGTTGAACTATACACTTGTTTTGTAGTAACTTCATGTGATTTGTTTGTTTGTTTTAATTGATTAAATTCACACAAGTCTGCTAGGTATGAGTAGTGCTAACTGGAAAATACAAGTGGCTCTTCCTGGAGCCACAATATGCAAGCGTACTCAGAGTTGGACTAGCGGACTTGGCGATACAAACAACATGGAGTTCCTTGTGTGTATAACAGTGAATGACCCACGTAGTTCTATGTATACCAGCGTGGTCCTCGAATTCACTGTTGCACCACCAACAAGAGAGTTCAAGTTCTATTGTATAAAGATCTTGAATCAGTGCTAACACATTGATGGACATGGAGCAAGCACAGATAGACACTGGGCTGAGGGAATGACTGTTAAGGAATGAAGTCAGCCACGGGTGCGACTAGAAGACTTCGCTAGAAGAATTCAAGTCAAAGAATAAAATACGAAGTAATCTAACTGTGCATGCAACAAGCTCGAAGCGCGAACACATGCTAATGTGGCAGCGGGTAGAGCTACGTTCATCAAGTACGGAACAATGGAATATTCGCTTGAGATGCCTTGGGCTCGGTTGTTCCATTGGGCCGTCATGGGCTTGGCCCATTAAGCGTGAATTCCGGAAACCCTACTTATCGATGCTTATAAATAGTGGGTTGTTGGAATTCATTCATTACACTTTTGATTAGACATATTCTAGAGAGAGAATTATTGTAGACCGAGAGACTTCGCTAGAAAGCTCCGGTCGTACCCTCTATTTAGTCTTAGTAGTACTCATCGCTAGATTAGTTCTACCTAGACTTAGTTTTTGGTCGTGTGACCTTTCTACAAGATTCGCTAGAATTTTGTAGATGTTTTTGTAAAGTGGTTCCACCCATTACAGATCAATACAAGTTTACTTTATAGAATCTCAAATTGTGTTAAGTAATTGTACTCTACCCTTTACTACTTCTCTATAGGTAGATCACAGTACAATATACACAATTTCAATTGGTATCAGAGCAAGTTCACCCCTTTCGGTGTGATCCTAGGAAGAGATTCTACCATGGAGTCGTTTACCGTCCTCAAACCCGTCATTCTCAACTCAACAAACTACTCCTACTGGAAGAGCAAGACAAGGTTGAAGCTGAAGAACGTAGACTCACGTGTTTGGGCTGCTGTTCTACACGGATGGAGTCCGCCAACCTACACTGATGAAGATGGTGATGTGCGCATCAAGGAAGAAACTACGTGGACTACCGCCGAACATGAAGCCGCTACCTTTAATTCGAAGGCCATCCACATTATCACCGATCTCATCGACGTTCATATGTTTTCGGTCGTGAGGCACCTTGTTTCTGCTAAGCATGTGTGGGACACATTGGAAAGAATGTGTGAAGGAAGTGAAAGCATCAAAAGGTCCAAGCTGAGAGGACTTACTACTACCTTCCACAAACTTGAAATGAGGGAAGATGAGGACCTTGATTCCTTCTTTAACAAGATAATGGCTATCGTCAGTGAATGTCAAGAACTTGGAGACCCCATACCTCCACCACTCATCTGTACTAAAGTTCTTCGAGGTGTAATGATTTACATGTTTTTGTGCTACTTTTCCTATTATGTTTTGTGTC
The DNA here is from genome assembly GCA_954870475.1 of Euphrasia confusa. NCBI lineage: Eukaryota > Viridiplantae > Streptophyta > Magnoliopsida > Lamiales > Orobanchaceae > Euphrasia > Euphrasia confusa. The sequence continues at coordinate 2,700,236 of OX940965.1, forward strand.
GTCTAATGCCATTTTGTGTCATTCTTGTGCATCATTCTCATGATTATCGGTAGGTTTGACGTTTTTGTGGAGTGTGTAGGTGTATGATCTTGTTCAATGCGAAAACGAGCAAAAACGAGTTGAAAAACGGTAAAGTGATTTGATTGACCAACTATCGTGATTGCGCTGCAAACTTGGCCACTTTGGTTCTCCCAACTCCGACAACCTAAAAACACCATCCATACATGGTCGGAAAGATCTTGAAATCCTCTACATGGTCCTACCAGTTTGTTGTCATGGTTCCCCGTCATAAAGCCGGAATTCACGGGTTTCCAGCCCAGTATGCAGCTGCCCCGGGGTGTATGTGCAGCAAATCTGGAGAGCTTGGTTCTCCCATATCCGACCACATACATGCATGGTCCATACCTTGTCGGAAAGCTCTCGAAGAGTTGTACGAGGCCCTGCACTTTTATTATCATATATCCCCGTGATATAGTCACAGTACTTGAGTTTCCAGACCAGTACGCAGCTGCCCGGAGAGTATGCGCAGCAAACTTGGAGAGCTTGGGTCTCCCAACTCAGACCACCTATACCAATGATCTATATCTCTACGGAAAGCCCTTGGAGTGCTCTACATGGCCCAGCCATCCAAGCGCTCGCTCGCGACCACCACCAGGCGAGTGATTGATGACCAGGCGACCGCCTGCTCCATTTGTCCAGAATCTGCCCAATTCCGGAAGCGCTCGCTCTCTCACCTGGCGCCCGCCCGCGACGTCTACCAGGCGCCCGCCTGGCACCCAGGCGCTCGCCTGCCTCTTTGTACAGCTTTGACCGACGATTGACCCTCGTTTTTTATGCACTATAAGTAGGGTTTCGTTCATAAACAAAGACACCTTGCATTCATTTTTTTTTCCGAGTTTTGGAGAAGACTTGAGACTCGCTTTCACCTAGGTTTTCATCATCGATTTTTCTTTCATTGATTCGTGGATATTAAACGTGGTTAGCACCGATCATTGTTTACTTCGAACAAGTAATCTAGTAAGCTTTATTTCTTTTCAATTTCGTTCTTAATTATTTGCTTGTGTTCTTACTCTAGTTCTTTCATCATGAATTCATCTATCTCTATTTGTTTGTTCTCGATTATTAATATGAGTAGTTAATTTGTTCGCTAGGGTTAGGAGGATTCAAACATGAACTAGGGCTTGAAATTTACAAACGCTTCAAAGGTGCTCGATAAATTGCCAACATGATTTTAAAACTTTTGTATGAGGCTTAGGAGAAATTACAAAACATAGGATTATCGAACACCCTAAAATCTACCGGCGACGGACGTTTTAGTTTTGATTCGTACCTCGTAAATTGACAACCCGAAGTTTATGCTTGATGAACCCGAAGCCCTAGTCATTCTTTTTATTAATTACACCTTGTTAATTTTCGTTAATTGCTTCTTGATTATTTTTAGTTTATTAATTCTTAGTTAATTTTAGTTTAAAACAAAACCAATCAAAATGCATTATGCTATATCTCTTTTCTTTCTTCTCGTTGCAAACAAATTAACATGAATACGTGCCGATAGTAGTGTTCCTCGTGAGATCGACTCGGGCGAATTGCTTCGGCAATAAGTTCAGATATTTTTATTTGATTTTTGACGCACTACAACGTCTTTGTCAAATTGGCGCCGTTGCCGGGGAACACTTTAGGCACAAGTATTAGTGTTTGAGTGTTTGCAATTTTTTTTTTCTTTTTTCTTTTTATTATTATTATTTCTCCCACCGATGCGTTTAATGTTTTTGTCAAGTGTTTTTGTTAGCAGTGATGAATACATTTAATAACTATACGTGGGAGAACACATGGCCTCAGACGAGCACTTACTACGAGCCTTCCCAATATGACACGACAACACATTTTGGCTCTCAGTCTCAAGCATACAATCCGGAGTGGCATTCTCATCAGAGTTATTATGCTGATCCACCTCAACAACAATGGGATCCACAACAATGGCCTCAACAACAATGGCCTCCTCAGAACATAGAGTACCCTCCACATTATTCTATGCAACCTAAGCCTCCATACAAGCCGTCGCTGGATGACGTTTTTCAAGATTTCATGCAAACGGCCAACCAGATAATGAAATCAAATGAAGCGTCAATCAAAGCGAATGAAGTGACGATGACCAGTAATGCTCAAGCAAATTTGGCATACCCTCCACCGTATTCGATGCAACCAAAGTCGTCATATAAGCCATCTTTGGAGGACACTTTCCAGGATTTCATGCAGATGACCGAACGAGTCATGAAAGCAAACGAAGCATCAATAAAGGCGAATGAAGTTAGATTGGCAGAGAGTATCGAAGCGGAAGCGAGGTCTAAGGTCATAGGAGATATGATCGATAAGATGTGCAATCAAAGCGAGTGGGTACACGAGGAAGAGAATCTCCAAAGTGACTACGACTATGATGAAGTTGCACCGAATGAGGTCGAGACCAAAGTGGAGCATATGTACGACAATGACCTGAATTTGGAGGAAGATGATGAGGAAGAGACGATTGAGAGTATGGTGTTGGAGGTGATTACACCAAAAGTGTCGCATCAAGATGAAAACCCATACAAGTTGTCCTTTTCACCCCCTATAGAACTAGAGGAAGAGATATTGAGTATCAATACAGTAGTCGACAATCACGAGGGGGTGAATTTGCAAGAGAAGTCATTGATGCTAGATATCGCTCTTGAGTCTCAAAGCTCAAATATCGATGAAACGAGAGACGGGGGCAAGGAGGTTGAGGATATGTTTCCTGAGCATGAATGTATGACCGAATCACCTCATTCCTCTCCGAGTGATTTGGTGGATAAGAATTCCGGACACCCTCCTCCCTCACTTGACATGAATTATCTTATGGTTGTTGAGGAGTCAAATATGATATGTGATCATCACCCACCCAAGCCGCATGATCCAGGTATTTTCAAATTTAATTTCGCTTTTGGTGGGGATGAAACATCTCTTGGTAAGGTAGATTATAAAGGGTGTATTAATGTGTTTGATGTCTATACTGAAAATGGTTTTTACACTGATGCTACTAAACCCTTGGCTGAGATGATTTTCTTGCAGAAACATAGTTCTATATTTTTACATATTGATGAGATGGAAAACCAAGACTTTCGTGTTGACATTGGTATAGGTGCGGTGGCGCTCTTGGAGTTTAAAAACAAAAATAAGCCACTCCCACAACAATTAGAGCGTAAGGGTTTATCAAAACAATGGAAATACGTATACATAGAAGAGATGACACATGAGATGATGAGCCTCATTGAGGCTCCTCATTGTTGAAATATGAGTCAAGCTTGGGACGTTAAACAAGCGCCGCGTGGAGGCTAATCCACGGACCGTGCTGCTCTTTCGGGTACCAAAATGAGCGCCACGTGGGGGCCTTCCCACGATTTCATACGAGCTGGATCGAGAAGACTGAAGGAGTCGACATCACTGTTTGCACCTTCTTACCCTTCCTCTTTTTAAGCTTGTTCTATATAATATGTTTCTTTAGTTTGTTATTTTTCGTTTGGACATGTTTTGTACTTCCTTGCCTGAGATTTGATTGATTATGTGTTTTACATTGAGGACAATGTGTATTTCAAGTGTGGGGGGTAGATTTGAATGTTCTTAGGGTAACCCGTTGTTTCGCGAGGTTTGTTGGGGTTATAGTAGTCTTCAAACGTCGCTTATGTTTGTGTCTTTTGGTATGTTTTGTCGTATTGATCACCCTCCCCATTTAGCCCAATTGCGGTATAGTTGTTAGAAGCATGTGCTAGGCAATATAGGCTTCGGTTTACACATAGTTGAATTCAGGGATTCATCAGGATGATAATGACGAGTTGATTAATTGTGGGTCCTACACTTAGGATTTGCTACATAGGGAGAGCTGTGTTTTTCATGACATCGGTTAGGCACGAGTATTAAGTGGATCGAGTTCATTGATTGTTTGGCCGAGTTATACACGAGGATTCTACTTTGATCGTCTCTCTTATTAGTATTGTGGCTTAGCTATATATAGTTATTATTCGCAACCGGACGCAAAAACAGAAGACGTTCGAAAATTTTAGTTGCGTATGTGAAAAAAAAGGGCCGGCGGTTGAACTAGTAAGAAAAAAATAAATGGTTCGAAAAATCCCGTTGCCGAGAGAGAAAAAAAAAACAAAAAAAAAAGAGAAAAAAAAATATTATAAAAAAAAAAGAAAAAAAAATACTAGTATAAGTATTAATATTAGTAGAGCAGCCACACTGCTTGTACGAGAACGATGAGTATGGGAAACCACGCTAGGATACTCGAGTGACCCTCGACTGTTTACACCTAGTGAATATTGCCTCACTTGATTGACTCGGCTAGACATTTCGATGGTTTTGTTTACTTGTGCTCGTTGTTGAAATTGGTGGAGTGGAGTCATGATTCGAACTGTGGGGATTTGAATATTTGAGGGACACTCGTTAGTTGATTTTGATTTCTCAAATGTGAATGTCTTGAATTCTCTTATGGTTGATTGTTTGTCTTGAGCTCAGTGGATGCTTTGTTCGTATTGTATACCGTGATTGTTTGCTTGAGGACAAGCAAAGAGCTAAGTGTGGGGGAGTTGATTTACATGTTTTTGTGCTACTTTTCCTATTATGTTTTGTGTCGTCTAATGCCATTTTGTGTCATTCTTGTGCATCATTCTCATGATTATCGGTAGGTTTGACGTTTTTGTGGAGTGTGTAGGTGTATGATCTTGTTCAATGCGAAAACGAGCAAAAACGAGTTGAAAAACGGTAAAGTGATTTGATTGACCAACTATCGTGATTGCGCTGCAAACTTGGCCACTTTGGTTCTCCCAACTCCGACAACCTAAAAACACCATCCATACATGGTCGGAAAGATCTTGAAATCCTCTACATGGTCCTACCAGTTTGTTGTCATGGTTCCCCGTCATAAAGCCGGAATTCACGGGTTTCCATCCCAGTATGCAGCTGCCCCGGGGTGTATGTGCAGCAAATCTGGAGAGCTTGGTTCTCCCATATCCGACCACATACATGCATGGTCCATACCTTGTCGGAAAGCTCTCGAAGAGTTGTACGAGGCCCTGCACTTTTATTATCATATATCCCCGTGATATAGTCACAGTACTTGAGTTTCCAGACCAGTACGCAGCTGCCCGGAGAGTATGCGCAGCAAACTTGGAGAGCTTGGGTCTCCCAACTCAGACCACCTATACCAATGATCTATATCTCTACGGAAAGCCCTTGGAGTGCTCTACATGGCCCAGCCATCCAAGCGCTCGCTCGCGACCACCACCAGGCGAGCGCTTGATGACCAGGCGACCGCCTGCTCCATTTGTCCAGAATCTGCCCAATTCCGGAAGCGCTCGCTCTCTCACCTGGCGCCCGCCCGCGACGTCTACCAGGCGCCCGCCTGGCACCCAGGCGCTCGCCTGCCTCTTTGTACAGCTTTGACCGACGATTGACCCTCGTTTTTTATGCACTATAAGTAGGGTTTCGTTCATAAACAAAGACAACTTGCATTCATTTTTTTTTCCGAGTTTTGGAGAAGACTTGAGACTCGCTTTCACCTAGGTTTTCATCATCGATTTTTCTTTCATTGATTCGTGGATATTAAACGTGGTTAGCACCGATCATTGTTTACTTCGAACAAGTAATCTAGTAAGCTTTATTTCTTTTCAATTTCGTTCTTAATTATTTGCTTGTGTTCTTACTCTAGTTCTTTCATCATGAATTCATCTATCTCTATTTGTTTGTTCTCGATTATTAATATGAGTAGTTAATTTGTTCGCTAGGGTTAGGAGGATTCAAACATGAACTAGGGCTTGAAATTTACAAACGCTTCAAAGGTGCTCGATAAATTGCCAACATGATTTTAAAACTTTTGTATGAGGCTTAGGAGCAATTACAAAACATAGGATTATCGAACACCCTAAAATCTACCGGCGACGGACGTTTTAGTTTTGATTCGTACCTCGTAAATTGACAACCCGAAGTTTATGCTTGATGAACCCGAAGCCCTAGTCATTCTTTTTATTAATTACACCTTGTTAATTTTCGTTAATTGCTTCTTGATTATTTTTAGTTTATTAATTCTTAGTTAATTTTAGTTTAAAACAAAACCAATCAAAATGCATTATGCTATATCTCTTTTCTTTCTTCTCGTTGCAAACAAATTAACATGAATACGTGCCGATAGTAGTGTTCCTCGTGAGATCGACTCGGGCGAATTGCTTCGGCAATAAGTTCAGATATTTTTATTTGATTTTTGACGCACTACAACGTCTTTGTCATGTAACAGAGAAGTTCTCTGTCAAAGTGACAACTATGGAAGATACTAAGCTTGGTCTCTCTGGGGACTACAACGAAATCATGAGTCACTTAAAGAACTATGAGTTGAATCTGAAGCTGAAGGACAAGTCTTACTCCATGACTCCATTTGAAAATTCAATGAAGGCACTTGCTATTACTCAGAGTGGCTCCAGCTCTACCTCCAACAACACAGGAGGTACTCATCCCTCTCAGTCTACCGATCAGAATGCTTTTCTTGCAGAGGACTCAGATGATGAAAGTGAAGCTCTTTCTCTCCTCAACTCTCCCAATCCCGATAAGTTTGCTGCTCTCCAAGATTCCGTTAGCTACTTGGTCCGCCAAGATATCAAGAGGAAGAGAAGGTTCAAACAATTCCGCAACCAAAGGAGCCCTGGAAATTCCTACTCTACTCCACCTGCTGCTGGCTCTAAAGGGTATACCCCCAACCGACGGTTCGTGGCCAGCAACCCCGGCAAGGACATGTCGAAAATCAAATGCTTCGAGTGCAAGGGCATGGGGCATGTGAAGAATGAGTGCCCCAATCTACACCGGAAGAACAATATGGAGGTTAGCTATTTGGTGTTCGATGGAGATGATTCCTTGTACTCATCTGAGGAAGAGCAGGGAAAGATGGTGGAGACAAATAATGTGAATGCACTCTTAAGTGCTATTGACAGTGAGAGTGATGAAGAGTATGAGGTAGACCAAGCTGACTTGGCCACTCATGAAAATATTTTTTGCTATACCTCTGTGATTGCAGGTATGACTGAGAAGGTTGCCACCTCTACTCTCTCTGCTGAGAAGGTGAACAAGAAGGATTTTGATGTTGTGATGTTGGAGCTGGAGAGAGCGTTGAAGAAGGTGAAGGAGCTGGAGGCGATTGTCAACAAGGAAGACTCCGAGAAGGACTTTCTCAGAGATTCTCTAGCCAAGATGGAAGAAGACTATGCTATGCGCACCAAGGAGCTTTATCAAGCAAAGGACAAATTGGATGTTGCAAATTGTCTATTTAAAAAGCTTAACACTGGCACCTCTAAACTTGACTCTATGTTGAACTGTGTGAACACCAAGCATTTTGGTCTTGGCTTTAAGGAAACCTTTGATTCCGTTTACTCCGATTCTCTTAATACTTGTCCTAAATTTGTGCGTGGTATTGACAAATCTATCATTGAATCTAATATGGCTAAGCCGGAGGATGCTCGAACATCCAAAGGAAACTTGGCCTCTACCTCGAATGTGAAAATTCTCAAACGCATTACTACGAATCCTCAAACCCAAATCGCTTCTATGTCCACGTTGACACCTACTACTAGCTCGAAGTCTACCTACAACAAGAAAAATTTCACTCGAAATGTCTCGAATCGATTCAAGACATCTAAACCTACCTCTACGGCGTCTACTAAAGCTGGGTCGTCCGGCTCTACCTCTGCTCGTAAATCTGATGTGAGCATAACCACTCAGAGGAAGAAAAATGCTACTGACCATTATAAGAAAGACTACGTGTGTGATTATTGTGGGAAGAAGGGACATATCAAACCTTTTTGCTACAAGCGTATTGATGATTTAAATATGCACGGTGTGAGGTTGAGACAAGTTTGGAGACCCATCTTGAAACCTATCCATAGTCGAACTAAACTAGTGTGGAAAGTCAAAGCAGCTCTTCCCACACCAGTGACAACAAAGAATAAACAAGTCTGGAGAAGGAGGGAAGAAGAAGTAAAATGCAATGTTGCATTCACTGTGGCCAAGGGGACTACAAAAGAGACGTGGTATTTTGATAGTGGGTGCTCCCGACACATGACCGGCACCAAAGACTCTCTTATTGATTTTGTTCCACACTCTGGGGGTCCTGTTACCTATGGAGGGGGAGCAAAGGGAAGTATAGTGGGCAGTGGTACTCTTAATGTAAAAGGTCTACCCGCACTAAAGAATGTTTTACTTGTAGATGGTCTTTGTGCCAACCTTATCAGCATAAGCCAATTGTGTGATGATGAACTTAATGTGAAGTTCAACAAGGAAAGTTGTGAAGTATACAACGTAAAGGGGGAATGTATTCTCACTGCTGCTAGAGCAAAGAACAACTGCTATGCCATCAGTGAATCTTGTCTTAATGTCTCTACCCATGATGATATAGATATCTGGCATCAAAGGCTTGGACATACTAGCCTTCGAAATCTTGAGAAGCTAATTCAAATAAAAGCAGTGAGAGGCATAGAGAGCTTGACCAAGTTTGATAAAAGAGTGTGTGGGGATTGTCTCATGGGAAAGCAAACAAGGTCTCCACACCCTGCTCTCTCTACCCTTACCCGTACTACTGAGTGTTTCGAGCTATTACACATGGATCTTATGGGTCCTATGGAGGTTCAAAGTCTTGGGAACAAGTGGTATACACTTGTTATTGTTGATGATTACTCTAGGTTTACCTGGGTAAATTTTCTTGGTACGAAGGATGAGGCATTTGAAAATTTTCGATCTCTTGCTCGGAAAATTCGTACTACCCATGCCAAGAGAATCCAACGAATTCGAAGTGATCATGGTGGAGAGTTTCAAAACAATGTATTTATTGAGTATTGCACTCGCAAGGGAATTCATCACGAATTCTCTGCCCCCAAGACGCCTCAACAAAATGGTGTTGTGGAGAGGAAGAACAGGACATTGCAAGAAATGGCTAGGGTGATGTTGGTTTCTGCAGGTATGGCAAAGGGGTTTTGGGCTGAGGCACTTAGCGCTGCTTGCTATGTGATTAATAGGATTAGCATTCGTGCTGGAACCCAATGCACGGCATATGAGTTGTTAACTTCCAAGAAACCAAATGTTGCTCATCTACGTGTGTATGGGTGCACTTGCTACATTTTGAATGATCGTGATACCCTGAAGAAGTTTGATCCTAAGTCAGACAAAGCTATCTTTGTTGGCTATGCCCTCAACAGTCATGCCTATCGTGTGTTCAACCTAAGAACTAAGACCGTGCAAGAATCCACAAATATCAAGTTTGATGAACATCATTTTCATGATCATCCTTCCAAGTCTACCTTGAAACAAAACGTTTCACATCCGGTTCTACCTCCAATGGATGTTTTGGTTGAGGGGGAGGTGAACCAAGGAGTGGTCCTACCAGCTCCTGAAAATTCTATCTCTCACAACTCTGGTGACTCTACCTCCTCCGATATTGGTAATGAGGATTCTGCTCAATCTACAGCTAACCCTGATCTGGGTACTACTGGAGCATCTACTTCCACCGGAGTCCCTAACTCCGGTCCACCCGCATACATTCGAAAGAGACATCCGGATCAACAAATGATAGGAGATCTAAATCAAAGAGTTACTCGATCTACTCACTCTACCACCACCTTGCCCGCCACCTATCCTAACACACTTTCAAATTTGGCTTTTCTATCTCCCGATGTGGGCATTATGAGCTTTGTCTCTGAAATTGAGCCCAAGAATATTAAGGAAGCCATCAATGATGAATTTTGGATTGCGGCGATGCAAGAAGAGCTACATGAGTTTGAACGGAACAAAGTATGGTCTCTGGTTCCTAGACCCAAGAATGTGAATGTGATTGGCACTAAGTGGATCTATAAAAACAAAACCAATGAATTCAATCAAATAGTGCGCAACAAGGCACGCTTAGTTGCTCAGGGGTACACCCAAGTAGAAGGAATTGATTTTGACGAAACCTTTGCCCCTGTGGCACGCATAGAGTCTATCAGACTACTTATTGCTGTGGCTTGCTACAAAAATATTCCACTACGGCAGATGGATGTCAAGGCAGCCTTTCTAAATGGAGTATTGGATGAAGAGGCCTATGTAGAACATCCCAAAGGCTTTGTGGATCCCCACAAACCAGACCATGTCTACCTACTACACAAGGCACTATATGGGTTGAAGCAAGCACCTCGTGCTTGGTACAGCTGTTTGACGGAATTTCTGTTGAACTTTGGTTTCACTCGTGGCAATGCCGACACTACTCTTTTCATAAAGATTGTCAAGACTGAGATGCTTATTGCTCAAATCTATGTGGATGACATTGTGTTTGGCGCTACCCATGACCGTTTGGTCAAAGAGTTCACTGAAGCAATGGCCTCATCTTTTCAAATGAGCTTGGAGGGAGAACTAAGTCACTTTCTTGGCCTTCAGATCTCGCAAAGACACAATGGCATTTTCATTTCTCAAACCAAGTATGCTATCAACATGTTGAAGAAATTTGATATGGCAGATGCTAAACATATGAAGACTCCTATGGCTACCACTGACAAACTAAGCAAGGCAGAGAATGGCAAGGATGTTGATATCTCCACCTACAGATCTCTTATTGGAAGCTTACTCTACCTCACAGCCACCCGACCAGATATTATGTATAGTGTGTGCCTCTGTGCCCGCTACCAAGCACAACCCAAGGAAGAACATCTTGCTGCTGTAAAGCGTATCCTTAGATATGTTGCCGGGTCTACCAACCTTGGCTTATGGTATACTAAAGAAACTTCTTCTTATCTTGTTGGTTTTGCAGATGCTGATTGGGGGGGTGACAATGATGAAAGAAAAAGCACTAGTGGTGGGTGCTGCCTCTTGGGAAACAACTTGGTCTCATGGCATAGCAAGAAACAAAATTGCATTGCCCTCTCTACTGCTGAGTCGGAATATGTGGCTGCGGGTAGCTGCTGCACCCAGCTGTTATGGCTACAACAAATGCTTGCGGATTATCAAATCGAGAGCACACCACTAACCTTGTTTTGTGACAACGAGAGTGCTATAAAGATAAGTCAGAATCCAGTACAACATTCAAAGACCAAGCACATTGCCATCCGACATCATTTCATTCGAGACTTGGTTGAACGGGGTAAGGTTGTAATGGAACATGTTCCTACCGAGAAACAACTCTCAGACTTCTTCACCAAACCACTTGCTTCGGAAAGATTTTTGTTTCTAAGGAATTCTCTCTGCATGGCTGCGCTTTGAAGGGTAGTAGGCCGCAAATGGCTACCTCCACCCACAACCGTTTATTTTGTCAATGGAACCATGAGGTAGAGCAAGGTGAGGTTTGTAGTTGACAGTTGCAAAGTGACGTAGTATTTGGACATACTGTTCTTTAAATATCTATATAAGCAATTCATTGGAGTGAACTTAGTTTGCTCTATGTCTAGCAGGAAAAGTCGGCCTAAAGATTTCCTCGATGGATCGGGTCTTGACTGACTTGGTCTTCGGGCAAATGCAAAAGACATGGCCTTATACATATAATGGTGAAAACAAAAAAATTCATAAGGAAACACCATCTATAACACCCCTCTGATTGGGTATTAATAAGCCTGCTCTATGCTTGAAAAAGCTAAAGAAATGGTTGTGGTTACACATTGAACTGGCCAAAATAGCAATACCGTCCATAAAGCACTGTCACTCTACCTCCAATATCTCTACTTAATGTTCTTTCCATCGATTTTGATTCACTGTGTGGTGGAACGTATGTCCACCTTGTGTGTGCTTATTATGCCTTTAACTGAATTTCATTTTTATTTGCAGAAGTTCTTCAGATAACCGAAGTGTGCTTGTTATACCTTGAAGCGCCCCTGTAGGCCTTGTTGGTCAAGACAATTTTTGTTTGTAAATTTTGAAATCTGGGTATTTCTTTGTAGGTCTATGTGGAATTACACCTACTCTACGTATATGACTTTGAGTTCTCATGATAAACTGTCTGTCTCACGTGCTACTCTTTGTATTTTGTACTCTTTGCTGACTTTTCACATAGTTTTGGTGTCCTACCCACAAGGGACTGTGGTGTGCGTGCTTTGGTTTGTTAATTAATGCATGTGCAGATGTGCAGAATCAAATGAAGGGTCGTGTTATGTGTGCTCCTGCGTGTTCTACTGCCTGTACTGACACGTTGGATCATCATCCGTGTACACTGTCCCTGGTCAACGGCCCGTCATACCTTCAACATTTTTCTCCTTTGCGTTTGGCTATCCTGTATTCAAGGGTTATAGCAATTACATACTTTTATATATCTTCTCTTGTTATTCCCTAACCCACCGCTGTTATTCGTATTTTCTCTTTGACTTTCATGTTACAGGTCCACGAATGACTCAGTTATACCACTCCAATCACTATCTATTCAGCTCCACGTCTCCCTACTTGACCTACGAATCACACATCAGTTATTCTATGTTCGCTCAACGCTGACTTACCTTGTGTACACGTGGTTAAATCTGGGCCGCAGAAGTTGAACCGCTACAGTTTCCCTATAAATACCCCCTCCCACCAAACACATAGTACACCTATCACTACGTGTTTTCGAGAGCAATATCGTATCTTCAAGCTATTCTTGTTGTCTACGCAGAGATTCATATTGTCTACCCAGAATTTTTACTCTTCTCCCTTCGCATACTCCCTTACATCACGCATCACTAATCATGTCTACTTTTGAAACCCCCGAATTTTACGCAGGACAAATTATTGAACTCAACGCCCAGCTGGCCGTCCTGGAAAAACAATTCGACGAAGAGGAGGACTTCTCCAAGGCAGAACCAATTGGAGTTCAAATCAATGATCTACGCAAGGTAATCACTGAGCACAAAAGGAATAAATTTATGGCAGAAAAAGAAATTGCACGCATAGCCAAAGAGAAAAAGGCTGAGGAAGAAAGGCTCGAGGCTCTACGGTTAGAAAAATTGAAACAAGAAGAGGAAGAACGCAGAGCTAAGGAAGAGCAGAGAAAAAGGGATGAGGAGGCACGTATAGCCGAGGAAGAACGTAAGAAGAAAGAAAAAGAGGCGGCTGACCGCATTGCCAATGAGATACAGAAAAAGGCAGAGGAGGATGCTCAACGCATACGTGCGGAAAAAGAAAAATCTGATAAGGCAGCGGCTGACCATAGAGCCCGCATGGAACAGAAACGGCTCGATGAAGCCAACGCCCTTGTAGCTCATGCTCTTTCACCGCAGACTCAAGTGATAGAACATCCGGCTGCCCGTACACCCTCTCCTGATAGCCCTGATATTACTGTTTCTCCCACCGGGTCCCCCGTTCACCAAACCACTGATACTACTGTGGTTGTTCGTGATTCCACGCCGCCGTTCGTGGAGGAGGAACGCAAGGTTGCCTCAAATTTAATTGTAAGAGCCTCGCCAACACGGGTTGTTGGGCCTGGATACTCTGATAATTTCCACACAGAACTGGCGGCCATACGCTATGAATTTTTACAAGGACAGGATGTCAACTCTGAACGTTACTACGGGCAGAGTAAGTGGGTCAAACGTGGGCTCGAGGCTTTTATGCGTGAGATGCATTTGGCCGATTCCATTAATTTTGACGTGGACTACAGCCTGTTTGTCCACCGAGTCTTTTTCGCCCACGTAGACCGGGCGTTTGGGACCCCTGGATCTGGGTCCTACGGGAAGGTGGTTCTCCGTGGAACCGAATATGACTTCAGCCCCCGCACTATCAACAAACTCTTCCGCCGTTCGCGGATTCAGGCTACGTGGGAGGAGCCCTCTCCGAACCACCCCGACAGCATGATGATGGGTTTTATTCTCACTGGTGGTCTTGTCTCTACGGACCAGCCGCCAATTTCAAAACTCACACATTTCTTCTCCCACCTCAACCGCGTGGTTGCCAACAACTGGATCCCCACGTCTAACACGGGTGTGCTCCACGCGGACGCCCTTCACTTGATGTATAAACTGAGCAGGGGAATCCAGGTGGACCTGGGGCAGGTTGTGTTTAACAAGATAAAGTCATACGGTGAAATGACTGATACGCAGATTCAGAGTGCCAAGCTGCCGTGCCCACACTTAATCAGTACTATTCTACAAAGTCAAGGATTCAGGTACAGGAAGACTGATGCTCCGTTGACCAAAATCACTTGTTTTCGCTTTGACTCTGCGTATGAACACAAAAGCAAAGTGAAGGACATTCCTTGGCGTAGACTAGGAAATGTTGAAGCTGATCGTGCCCTGTTCAATGCTGGTCCGGCTGTTCCTCTGCTCCCACAACAAAACCAAAAACGGGGCAACTCCAAGTCATCCCGTTGTACGCAGCGGCTTTTGCAAAAAGAACTGGACTCTTCGTCTGATGAAGCTGATTCTTCGGAGGACGAGCTCTATTTATGTCAGCCGAGCACGCTTCTACGCGACTTTGAACGGTTGAACTATATAATTGATATGAGTTCAGGGTTATGTGGTCACATGCATAACAAGGCTCGTAGAGCGGCCCGTCTGGGGGGAGATGGGTCGTCCTACGAAGATCTAGGACCACTGAAAGTGTTGCGTGCACGCTTGGCTGCTGTGAATGAACTTATTGAGGAACAGATGGAGGCCTCAAGGAATGCCGCTGACCGTCCAGCCGATAAGAAAGAAAAGAAAAATCTAAAACGAAAAGTTGAAGTGGTGGACGTTGATCAGGATGACGATGTACAGATGAATGAGGAAGAGGTGTTACGCGCGGAGCGTAAGAGAAGGAGGACTGAAGCTGCCCTTGGGCACAGTGATTTGGTAAAAGAAGATGATGGTTCGGTGAGGGAGGTAGATGAAGTAAAGAAAAAGGAAAAAGCAAAGGGTGCTGGCTCTTCGGGCTCTGCTGCTGCTGCAAAACCAAAAACAGGTGGTTCTACGGGGATCCTCAAATCTGGAATTGCTAAATCCAAAGTATCTGACCTTGCGTGCCCCAAAGTCATTTTTGTTGATAAAAATGATCCCAAGAGAGTCATGAAGCGTGGACCAGGAGTTGGCAAAGACGTTTCCCTACTTACCCCTGATATGTTCAAAGATAGTCTGGATGTTGCACGCAGACCCCTGCGGCTTTCACCCATCAGAGAAAAGAAAAAGGGAACAGCTCAACGTAGGAAACAGATGGCTACCAAGACACCTGTCAAATCCAGGAGGCAGATTATCGACGAGCCAACAGACGACGAGGAAGAGCAGGAGTACGAAGAGGAAGAGTTCTCTGATCCTGACAACACTCGTGATCTGCGTCAACATACACCCACACTGGACTCAGACGAGGAAGGAGCAAATGAAGATTAAATTCTTCATATCAAGTGTTTTCTTATCTCTATCCTACCCATGAACAATATTTATTTTCTGTTGTTTTTCATAACTCTGATCTACTCTGTTTTGATACTCATGTTTTTCTGTTTTGATCATTTTGAGTTATCTTAGTTTGCTATCTCTGCTACTTATTCGTATGAATGATTATTTTCTATGCTTCACTGCTCGCATGATTAATTATTGGTCATACGTTTACCTTTTGAGTAT
Source organism: Euphrasia confusa (assembly GCA_954870475.1). Taxonomy (NCBI): domain Eukaryota; kingdom Viridiplantae; phylum Streptophyta; class Magnoliopsida; order Lamiales; family Orobanchaceae; genus Euphrasia; species Euphrasia confusa. The sequence goes on from OX940965.1 coordinate 2,715,793, forward strand.
GATACTTGTTTGAGGGGGAGTTGCTCTACGTACCCCACTTATGAAGTTGACTCAAAAAGGGGGAGATTGTTAGTGTGTAGTTCCATGTAGTTCAACATAGAACCATGTTGTTCTTGCTTGAACTACGTTGAACTATACACTTGTTTTGTAGTAACTTCATGTGATTTGTTTGTTTGTTTTAATTGATTAAATTCACACAAGTCTGCTAGGTATGAGTAGTGCTAACTGGAAAATACAAGTGGCTCTTCCTGGAGCCACGATATGCAAGCGTACTCAGAGTTGGACTAGCGGACTTGGCGATACAAACAACATGGAGTTCCTTGTGTGTATAACAGTGAATGACCCACGTAGTTCTATGTATACCAGCGTGGTCCTCGAATTCACTGTTGCACCACCAACAAGAGAGTTCAAGTTCTATTGTATAAAGATCTTGAATCAGTGCTAACACATTGATGGACATGGAGCAAGCACAGATAGACACTGGGCTGAGGGAATGACTGCTAAGGAATGAAGTCAGCCACGGGTGCGACTAGAAGACTTCGCTAGAAGAATTCAAGTCAAAGAATAAAATACGAAGTAATCTAACTGTGCATGCAACAAGCTCGAAGCGCGAACACATGCTAATGTGGCAGCGGGTAGAGCTACGTTCATCAAGTACGGAACAATGGAATATTCGCTTGAGATGCCTTGGGCTCGGTTGTTCCATTGGGCCGTCATGGGCTTGGCCCATTAAGCGTGAATTCCGGAAACCCTACTTATCGATGCCTATAAATAGTGGGTTGTTGGAATTCATTCATTACACTTTTGATTAGACATATTCTAGAGAGAGAATTATTGTAGACCGAGAGACTTCGCTAGAAAGCTCCGGTCGTACCCTCTATTTAGTCTTAGTAGTACTCATCGCTAGATTAGTTCTACCTAGACTTAGTTTTTGGTCGTGTGACCTTTCTACAAGATTCGCTAGAATTTTGTAGATGTTTTTGTAAAGTGGTTCCACCCATTACAGATCAATACAAGTTTACTTTATAGAATCTCAAATTGTGTTAAGTAATTGTACTCTACCCTTTACTACTTCTCTATAGGTAGATCACAGTACAATATACACAATTTCAAATCCAAGTTTCAAAACCCAAAGGTGAATCCTTTTTATAGGCAACATATAGGAATGTAGCAAGCGCGCTTTTAAAATTACCTCCCATTGTTTGTCCTTATAAAGCGTATTTTTGGTATACTGCCCTTATTTAATATTAGACCAAATAATGTGAGGTAATTTTTAGCCCCGTTAACGCTGCCCTAGATTTTTATTCTCATTAATTTATAGAATTTTAGAATTTATTAATATTGTTTGGAGACTCTAAAATCTATCTCTAGGGTTTTCAATAAACAATGGCTGCCACCGCCGCCGGATTTGCGCCTGACCTTCCCGATTCCGTCATCCACCGCATACTGACTTTCCTCTACCCTAAACACGCCGCCACAACCACCCTTGTCTCCAAATCATGGTTCCGGGCATGGTCGACACTCCCGATCATCGGCCTCGACGAATCCCATTTCTCAAGATCATATCACCCATTGAAATCGTATGCCGAAATCGACGGACTCGCGGTGTTCGCGAAGAAGACATTTCGAAGGTACAAGCATCACAGCCTAAGGATCCACACTTTCATTCTGAGTCTTAACAGTGAATGGTATTGCCGTTCGGGTCTCGCAGCAAACTGGACTTCCAAAGCATTGAAACTCGGAGCCACCGATTTCACTTTCCGAATCAGACATCCGGACATCGTCGCTCTTCCCATGCACGTTGTCCTTAAGTCCGAGAAAGTAGTCCGCAGGTTATGCCTGCAAGAAGCGCGCATGGATCGAATTAAGGTGGTCAGATGCATGGGCCTTAAATCCCTTGACTTAAGCCGAATGGAGTTTTCACGTGCTTCGTTTTCTGACATGATCTCGTGCTGCCCCTTGATCGAGAATTTGTCGTTATCCAATGTCTTGATCGTAGATGACAAAGATAACGAACAGCCAGCTGGTTCGATGATCAGCCTCCATAATCTAACGTCTCTAAGCATGTGCGGCGATGCTTCTGAATTCCGAAAATTGTTCCCAGATAACTCCTTGGTGTCCAAGTTTTCGAACCTCAAAGACTTAACTCTAATTTTAAGTTTCCGCAGAGCAGTTGATCATGAGGTACCATTAATCATCTCAAGTGGCTCGGTAGAGACTATAAATCTTATGGCGGATGGGCGTTCTGGGGCCCAGCTTGAGATTGACCTACCGAGGATTCGTAAGTTTACATTTGAGGGTTCGGTCATGCCTAAGTTTTCTTTTAGGCCGAAATCCAGAGATGAATTGGAGTCTCGTGTATCGGTAATCAATCATGAAGGGCTCAGTGCCACATGGTTCTACAAGTTGAGTGAATTCTTGAGGAGCATGGAAGGGTCAAAGACTCGTCTCTGTCTCCATTTGCATAATCAATCTAGCTTCGATTACCTTCCTGGAGATATCGAATGCTCGAACGTGTGTGAAGTGGAGGATCTGACTGTGGACACGATTGGTCTTTCGTCTTTGAGTTTGTACGTGGTTTTGGATATTTTGTTCCGGATATGTCACCCAAAGACGATTACTGATCAATACTGGATTCCTCTTGGCAAAAAGTTTTCTGATTATAATGAGTGCATTTGTGGCATTTGTGAATGTTTCGGTATTTTTTTAGATGATAGAAGCAGTGATTTAACTCTTTTCCGGATACTTGAACAAGGAATGGAAGGCAAAGACGCGTTGTTGCCACGCCAATTTATGTATGGTTTGCGCGATCTTGAGGAACTAAATGCGCAGAAGCTCTGCAATGAGGTGTGGATGCCGCAACCGTTTACTTCATTGTTAGATTCAACAAGTGATGATCAGCAAGGAATATTTCGTTTGCAATTGAAATGGAAAACAATATTCTTAGCTAATTAGTATGATTTGATATTAGTTTTTTCCTTTCTCCCTGTTGTATTACTTCAATATCCCAAACATTTTTACTTCATCCACAATGAGTTTTATTTTTGTTTTTCATAAGTACAAGCACAGACAAGCACCCTCAGATTACACATAATAATAATTAGTTCTGAAAATTAAAAAAAAAATGTAATTATTTTTATTTGATAACTTATAAATAAATCATTACATTTATAATTCAAAAAGTAACATTTTTTATTAATTATCATGAGCCCATATTCTGTCCAGCGCCGCCGCCTGCTGCGCTGTCGTCATCAGAACATCTCATGTACTATTAATTAAGAGGCGGCTTCCATTTCAATAGGAAGCGAAATCTTCTTTGCTCACTTGCTGAATCATCTAATATCGAATCCATTGGCTGTGGCTTCCACACATCATCGAAGAGCATCTGTGGAATTACTTCATCGAGGTCTGTCAAACCGTGCTTAAAGTGGGTTGGCAGCTGCAAGCTTTTCACTTTGATTATTTGTCCAATAGCCCGACACATGAATATATCATTGTTTCTTGCATTCCCACCGTTGCCATAAGACTTGTTATCATCCTGAGAATTCTCATCATCGCTATCGTCAGGAGGAGGGCTTACATATTGGCTAATCATCTTTGGACGACACATCCGAAACAAGCCATCCAATAGACCATTGAAACTCAGAGAGGGAAGACTCATACTGTTTATGGTCAAATCCTCCACTTCATGCAACACATTAAAGCCTTCTATTTCATCCCACTGGTAATCAATGTCTTTCTTATCGCCGCGATAGATGATTTTACGAGGCAGATGGTGGAGACAAAGATGTATCTTCGACAACCTCAACTTTGTTAAGAAATTACTCAAATCAAAAAACCATTTAGTACTGAGCTCACCATGAGGGGTTAAGGTTAGCGATACATGAGACTCCTCCCACCGATCCATTTTTGAGCTGAAATAGAGGTTCGGCATGTACTCACCCGTAAATGTAAACTTACGAATGCCCGGGACATCGAACTTGACCATTTGCAATATTTCCACACCCACACCAAAGTTTAAGATCTCTAGTGAGAGACTTGGGATGATTTTTATCTCTCTAAATTCTCCGCTGCCATAAACACTTACTAAAGTAAGTGTTAATTCTTTTAGGTTTGGAAACTTGGACTGCAAACCATTCAGAAGCAGTTGCTGGATTTCGCATCTGATGAAGCACATTACTAAAGACTTCAGTTTTCGAAGCTTTTTTAGTTTCTGAAGGCCATGCTTTTCATATTCAACTTCAATGTCGTCTATATTACTATCAATATGGGATAATGACAAGTTTTCAATCAAGCGGCAACACGAGAGTATCTCAAAAAACGAATGAGTCGATATATTCACGTGGCTTAAAGTGAGCGACTTAAGCCCCCGACAATTAAGTACCTTTAGTGGACCGATAATCGAACGCTTCAAACATAACCTGACAACGTCTTCAGACCCAAAGATCTCATGGATCGGAATAGCGATTTTCGGATGCCGGAAAGTGAGATCGGTGGCTCCTAATTTCAACGCTTTCAAAGTCCATTTAGTAGCGAGACCCGAAAGACCGTACCAATCTGTTTTCAGACATAGCGTGAAAGTGTTGATCCGAAGGTTAGATTCCTCGTACCTTCGAAATGTCTTCTTCACGTACTTTACGAATCCGTCGATTTCGCCATACGATAAGTGATCACGTGGAATGATCGATTCGTCGAGATCGATGGTCGGGCGAGTCAACCAGGCCACGCCCCATGACTTGGAGAGAAGGGTTGTTTGGGCAGCTTTATTTCGGGCGAGGAGAGATTGGATGCGGTGGATTAGGGCTTCGGGAAGCTCCGGAGAATATAGATCATCTGCATCTGCATTACCCATAGATGAATTCTTGAGACTGAACTTCAGGATCCGTAACGGAATTATATATATATTCTGTTTCGTTCACGCAAGTATATATTAATTTAATCATACAAGATTTGGTCACGAGGGCCAAAATAAATATATGGATAATTTAGAATAAAAATAAGAATGGTTTTAAATATATTGATCCTACGAAGGAGGAAATAAATATGCTTTACCATGTTTATATTAACAAAAAGAAATTATACCTTTTCAATATATTTATTAAATAAATACTAGTAAATTTTACTTGTACTTTCTCCCAGCTAGGGTTTCCATGGGTTCAGATGAAGCCGCCGCACCCTTACTCCTCGCACCGGAAGCCGCCCTAACAACTCTTCTCGACCTCGATGAATCCGAGAGACGATATATCGAATTAGAACCAACTTGTCATCCCAAAATAGATGGATTGGCCGTGTTCGCCCAGGAGACATTTCGAAGGTACAAACAATCCAACCAACGGATCGACACTTTCCGGCTGTCTCTGGAAACCGACTGGTACGGTATTTCCGGTCTCGCCGCAAAGTGGACTTTGAGAGCATTGAAAATGGGAGCCACCGATCTCACTTTCCGGCTCAACACAAGTATTTACACAGCCATTTTCATTCCGTTCGACGAGGTCTTTGCGACGGATTACGTTCTCAGGTTATGCCTTGATAGGTTAAAAGTCTACCAACGACTAGAGGTAATCAAATGTACCCGTCTTCAATCGCTCACGTTAGCTAACGTGTTGCTGTCAGTCGATTCTTTCTATAACATTGTCTCGTCCTGCCCCTTGATTGAAAGCTTGTCCTTGTCCGACATTGATAGTTACGATATATACTATGATGAAAATGGCTGTGAACAACGACAAAAACTTGGGACAATACCCCATGGTTCTACGATCAGCCTTCATAAACTAACATCTCTAGTTCTCTCCGGCTTTGTTGAATGCGAAATCCAAAATTTGTTCATGGGCGACTCGTCATCCAAGTTCCCTAACCTGAAAGACCTGACCCTAAGCTTAACTTTTTTCGGCAAAGGAGTAGAAAAAAAACATGTATATTTTATCTCGATCCACTCGCTAGAATTTTTAAACTTCAGGGTCTATCATTGCGATTACTATGAAGTTGTTAATGGTAAGAAGAGGATGGTGGAATATAGCATCGAGTTTGATGTCCCGAGTATTCGTAAGTTTACATTTAAAGGTTCATACATTCCTAATGTTTCTTTTAGGTCAACATCAACGGATCAATGGGAGGAGTCTCGTGTGCAGTTATCCCGCAATGGGGAGCTCAATGCTCTGTGGTTCTGTGAGCTGAGCAATTTCCTAAAAGAAATGAGACGGTCGAAGATACATCTCGACCTCCATTTGCATGGTAATGATCAGAGCTTCGATTACCAGGCGGGAGAGATCGAGGGTTTGGATTTGGTGGAGTTGGAGGATCTGACCATGGACACGAAGGGTTTACCTTCTATGAGTTTTGAAGCCTTTTTGGACGGTTTGTTTCGGATATGTCGCCCAAAGATGATTACTCAATACAAGAGAGATTCTCTTCATGACTATAGTGTTGAAGAATTACTTGTAGATGACAGTATCTCAAACAGCAATGATACATTCCTTTGTAAGGCACTTATTGGACAGGAAATGCAAGGGAAAAGGTTGTTGATTGTAAGCCAATTCATGCTCAGTTTGCTTGATCTCGAGGAAGTAAATGCGTACAAGTTCTTCGACGAGGAGGGGTGGACCCCGCAGCCATTGGATTCGATATTAGATGATTCGCAAAGAAGATTTCGATTCCAACTGAAATGGAAATCATACTAGCTAGGTGAATCGTATACTATATATCACTAGCTACATATAATTAAGGTTATGTTTGTTTGTCTCTATTGGAAGAACAATAATGTAACTTCAAAGTTTGAGTTTTATGATTTTAACAACTAACCCCTAGTCTAAAAATAAACCACACTTGTCCCATAACGATTTGGTGTAATGTTAAAATATATTTGTTAATTTAATTTAAAAAATGATTAATTCAAATAAAATATTGGATTTGGTGTAATGTTAAAATATAGAAATATTTAAAGAAACGGGTATTTTGGTTTTTAACTTATAATTCATACTCTATAAATTACACTTTAAAATTAAGGATAACTTATTATTATTTTTTTATTAATAAGTTTATTATAATTTTATAATTATAAAAAAGAGCAAATTAATTACTAGTATACCTTTGTAACCACCCACTTATGTATATTACTAAAAAAAAGGTAATTTTAGAAATGTTACTCTTTTTTATAACTAGGAAAACCTATACTATTTAATTATAAACAATTGATTATAAATGCTCATTTTCTAAAATTTCCCTAAAATATATTTGTTAATTTAATTTTAAAATGATTAATTCAAATAAATATTGATTTTAAATACTGTATAAACATCGTAAAGTATTTTAAAAATAATTTTAAGAGTTATTTTGGAAAAAAGTTATTTCATATGTATTCAGATTTTATATCTTATAAAATAAAATTTTTAATTCAGTGTTTTGATATTTTACTTTAATTAGTTTTTAGAGTAATAACTTCCATGTTATTATAATAAAAAATACATTATTAAGTTAGTTACTTCTTATATTTATTATTAATATAAAATTTATTTGGTAAACTACTATTATTCATAATTAGGAAAACACTTATTAAGTTAGTTACTTCTTATATTTATTATTAATATAAAATTTATTTGGTAAACTACTATTATTCATAATTAGGAAAACACTGATTGTTTAATTCTAATGAAACTTAAGAAATTATCATATATCCGAAATCTCACTGATTTTAATGTGATCTCAAATACCTTTAAAAGATTTTGAAGAATAATAAAATAATTTTAAAAAGGTCTGAAATACCTATTACACAATTTTAAAATTTAAATACTCACACATGTCTGAATCTTGGACTTCCTAAATTCAATTTATGTGTTGAGCCAACTAAGCAAACAATCAACTTTGAATCTTACAATCTTCAATTCAAGTGTTCAACTAACTCAACAAACAACCCTTGATTGATTTAAAATATTTGAAATAAATAGATCTAAACTGAACTTAATTATTTAAAATAATAATAATTAATAGGAGTAATATTTATTATTATTTACAAGGAAAGTATTAATATTATATTAATAACTAGATTGTATAAATAAAATCATTTATTTTAATTAATTAAAATTTTATTTTGTTTATAAAAAATAAATTGAAATTGATTTAATCGAATTTAATTTAATTTAATTAAATTGAAGTGAACTCAACTTAAAATAAGTCGAAAAGAACAGAGTTTATAAATAAATTTTAAGCATATTGAAATGAATTAACAAAAATTATGTGATTCAAAATACTTTAAACATTTTAATCATTCTTAAAAAAATATTAGATGATTTGAATAACTTTAACAAATCACTTTAAAGTATATCTTAAAAATAATTTTTAAATAATTTACAGTATTTAAATATTTTTAAAATGTTTAAAATATTTATAAAATTATTTTAACTTTATTTAAAACATTATAAATTATAATAAAATAATTTAAAATAATTTAAAAGAACTTTTAAACATTGTAAAATTATTTATTAAAGATTAGAAAAACCATTTAAATATTATTAAATTATCTTATATGTTTTAAAATAAATTTAAATCAATTTAGTAAAGGTTTTTATCTCAGTTGCTTGACCACGAGGATCAATGTTCCAACTTAAGATATCGCAATTGATCTAGAACAAAAAAAAAACAAAAAAAATTAAATCAATTTAATTGTCTTTCAAAATATTTTTGTTTTAACATTTAAAATTGTCTTAAAATAAATTTTGAAAGATTTGAAATATTTTAAAGTGTTTTATAAAATAAATTTATATTATTAAAAATACTATTTGTATATTTTAAAGTAAATTATATTTTAATAAAATATTTTAATAATAAAAAGTTAAAAATATCTTAAAATAATTTTTATTCAATTTTAAATACATTTGTAATGTTTTAAATAGAACAAAAATAATTTTAAAGTGATTAAAAATAAATTTTAAACATTCCAAAGTGTTTTTAAAATTATTAAAAATAATTTTTAAATATTTTAACGTAAATTGAAATAAATTTAAAATGTAAAGTGGTTTTAGGAGGGTGTATTCAATAAGGATTTTAATGGATTTTTTAGGATTTTTAAAAGTCCGTGGATTTTTGTGGATTTTCTAAATATACGGAGAGTTTGATTGACTTTTTCTTATTGATTTTCACGGATTTTGATAGACTTTACATAATTGTAAAATTCATTTTTTAATTGATTTACTTGAATTATCATAGACTTTTACATATAAAAAAATCCAAATTATTTTTAAAAAAATTCAAATTGTATAAAAAATAAAATACAAAAAATGCATTAGTTTAAAAATAAAAAATATAATTATTCAACATTATTATTCCTATTTTTATTTACATATTGTTATACGACATCATTTTTCATAAACCATTAGCAAGCAATACTCATTGTATGAATTAGCTTGTTCATTTTTCAAATACCATTAGCAAGCAATACTCAATACTCGTTGAATGAATAGCTTGCGTTTTTTGTTTTGATGTAAATAGTATTCATGATATATATATATATATATATATACATATTATTTTTTTATTTCTTTATTTATTAATGTTTTTTTAACTTTATTATGTTTATTTATATATTTTTAAAATTTTATTATTTTTTTAATAATTAATTAATAATTTATTTTATCTATTTCATGTTTACTAATTTTATTTATTTTTATTTATATAGTTTTAAGTTTTATTATTTTTTTTAATAATTAATTTGTCAATTAAAATAGAAATCCGTTGAAATCTCATGTATTTGGGAGAGATTTCAAATAATGGATTTCCTTTATATTTTTAGAATGAAATCAATAGAAATCCATTGACTTTTAAAATCTTTTAAAATCCATTGAGTTTTGAATACCTGTAGATTTTAATAGACTTTTTAATCAATAGAAATCCATTGACTTTTAAAATCTTTTAAAATCCATTGAGTTTTGAATACCTGTAGATTTTAATAGACTTTTTAAAATCTGAATTGAATACCTCCGGATTTTAATAGACTTTTAAAAATCCGCATTGAATACCCTGGATTTTAAAAGTCCAAACAAATCCTACAGAGTCTTAAACGAATACACCCCCCTTAATTTTTTTCTGAAATGATTGAATTATTTTTTGTATATTTTAAATTGTCTTAAAATAAATTTAAATAAATTTGAAAATTATGTTTATTTTAAAGTACGTATCTTAAAATAATTTTTAAACATTTTTAATTACTTTAAAATAAAATAAAGTTTAATTAAATCAAAATACCTTTAAACATATTAAAATAATTTAATATCTCTCTCTCTCTATATATATATCTCTACTTAGGGCATTCGTCAATCATTCTAACCACAATGGCCGCAACCGTAAGATATGCTCCGGAGCTTCCGGAACCCATAATCCACAGCATACAATCTCTCCTCAACCCTGAACAAGCCGCCGAAACGACCCTTCTCTCCAAATCATGGTTCCATGCATGGTCGACTCGCCCGACAATCGACCTCGACGAATCCCACTTCCCAAAATCACAGTTTCCCGAAATTTGTTTCTGATTAACTTGTCCTCCAAGTTTCCGTACCTCAAAGAGCTATCTCTAAATTTAAGTGCCCTGGATTCAGACTACACACGACGTGCTATCGATGATGAGATACATGCAGTCATCTCGAGCGATTCGCTAGAGATTTTAAATCTCAGCGGGGATTCCCATTCCGGTCCTAAGGAGTTCGACATTGATGGACCGAGGCTCCTTAAGTTTACATTTAAGGGTTCAGTCGTGCCTAAGGTTACTTTTAGGTCCAAATCCAGTGATCATTTGGAGTCTCGTGTATGGCTAATGAATCATGATGGCCTCGATACCGAATGGTTTTATAAGTTGAGTGAATTCTTAACGAGCATGGCATGGTCAAAGATGCGTCTTTTAAAAAGGATATTATAAGCCCACTGGATTAAGTCCAAGCCCAGCTTGTTATTCATGGACCATGTGCAGCCCAATACTTTTATTTTCCAGCTCATGCATACGTTGAGATTATAGTACATATAGCTGTTATTCTTGTCTCATCTGTGATGTAAGGACCAGCTGCCACTTGGCTAAATCTGGTAGATTGTAGCTGCTAGGGTTTCTGTGTAGCCTCCCTTTTTATTCTGTAAGCTTGCAGCTTTCCTTTCAATGAGAAAAGAGATGAAAATATATTTCTAGTTCGTCTGCAACTCCCTTTATAACTTTAGGGTTTATGTGTGTTTATTTTCGATCCTATTTCCTTTTATGGTATCAGAGATTGTTTTGAATATCAAGCTTTTGTCTTTCATTCATTAATAGCTTCACTAAAATAGCAAAAGATGAGTATGGATGGTTCAGCAACCTTAAGCTCTCAATCTCAGCCACACATCACAGTTGGAGCTCTTATCCATCCACAACATCAGCTCATCTCACTGAAGCTAACAGATGCAAATTATTTACTATGGAAAATGCAGATATTAACTGCTGTAAGAGGCTATGGCCTAGAGGAGTTTCTGCTCTCCTCAGACAAACCAGAAAGGTTCATTTTGAACCCTGAAACGAAGGAACTTGAAACAAACCAAGAATATCAAAACTGGAATAGGCAAGATCAGCTACTTGCCTCTTGGCTTCTATCATCCTTGTCTGAAAGTTTACTGGTTATGATGGTAGGGCTTGGATCTTCATCTGAAATCTGGAAAGCATTGGAGCAGAATTTCTCCTCACAATCAGCAGCAAGAAAGATGCAGTATAAGCTTCAACTGTCATCCATCAAGAAAGGCACTTTGCCTATGAGAGATTATTTAAATAAAATTAAGAGCTGCTGTGACCTACTTTCCTCTTCTGGTTTTGTGGTTTCTGAGGAAGACCATATACTGCAGATCCTTGCTGGACTCAGCAGTGAATTTGACCCCATAGTAGTGTTGGAATAGGTGACCGGCGAGCCAACGGTTGGCCGAGCGGTTAACCGTATTCCATTATATAACAGTTTATTTCGTTAATTAATGAAACCTATATTAATGGCATATACTATATCTGCTCCCAATGTTGAATCATAGATATAGTCATGTACAGTTACACATGTTGTATAAATTCGGTTTTGTGGAAACCGAGAGATAATTCTGTTAACGCAACGTAACTGGTCAAACTCAGTTCCTAGTCGATGGGATACGCCAATAACAAGGATACCCGGCCTTTCCCCCTTGAGACTAGCACTTAGTGTATGTGGGCTAATCTCGAGCCTCGGTGTTGGGACATCGACATACTTGAGTGGGTGCTCACTGTTGATGAGTTCACTGAACCCCCTCTCCCTGGAATCTCTAAGTGGTTATCACTGATCGAGTAGAGAATTCCATAATATAGTTGTACACAATTAATCCTTAAGACCCAGACATCACCGTGACTTCATCAGAGGACTAGCTGTATCGTGACGTGTCTCTGATTCCCTGGAAAGGGAGTAAGTCGAAAAAGGAGACAATGTTCGTGCAGTTCGAAATCTGTTGTGAAGTCTGTGCATGGTAGTAGGGGATCTGATCGCTTGATATAGATCATGGATGTCCTGTGTGTTCTGATGGTTCGTAGTCCCGGAATCTCTGGCCAGAGTTGAATAGTGAGGTGATTAGAGAAATGTGTTTCTCTGAATCAATCACGAATGGATTTTACGAAACCTAGAACGTACGCACAGTTATCAAACTCAACAAGAGATCTCGATTAACCAATATCTCTAGTTTGATCGGGACATATGTATCGGAGGGATCATACTGTACGCTAACTATATTACAAGGTTCTTGCAGGCACTTCATTTGTATCTAGGGAATTAGTGAAGCGTGGCTGCTAGACGCTCGTCACTGATTCGTTGGGCACCGACTTGTTCGGAGATTAAATAATATGATTATTAATCTAAAAAATCTTGGGAGTAGTTGAAATAAGAACAATATGTTGTTCGAATCACAATATGTTGTGAGCCCACGGCTAGTTATACACCTGAACCATTGAGGGTCACATTCTCGTGTAAACCGATCCTTGAATACGATCATGTATTAATTAACTGTTAATTAAGTACATATAGTCGGAGGTCAATATGATTGAATCCGAGATTCATAATTGTGATTATGAGTTGGAAATAATAATGAGCTAAAGAAAACGGACACAATGGTGTACACTTTCTATTTTGGGAAATTTCCCGATTTAGCAGTACCCCTGAAATGGGCTTTCCGATTTTATGAAATTGGAAATTTTTATTATTATCTCATATTGATGAGAAAATTAAAACGAGAAAGAAAATATAATCGTTATATTTTTCGGAGATGAAATTGATTGTCAATTTTGGAGAAACGTAATGACGGCTAATGTATTGGGCCGGCTAGGGTTAATGGATCCGATCCATTAGGGTTTGAGCCCAACAAGCTCCTTTCTTCACCTATAAAAGGAGCCTCATAGGCATGAGAAAAAACACACCAAAGTGAAGAGCTCAAAACCCTAGCCTCACTTTCTCTCCTCTCCTTCTCCCTCTCGTCCGCCCCCTCGGCTCCTCCCTCGGAGGACCGCCGACAAGCGGAGCCGCCGCCCGCCGCCGCCTAGTGCCGCCGCCGGCAGCCGCCTCCCCTCGCCGGAATCCGATTCCGGCACCGTTTTTCCGGCCCGTTTTTCCCGTCGTATTCTCCCTTACGTGTTTCTAGTGCAATACGTAAGTTGGATTACCTATACGAGGTGAAACCTGATTAGACGAGAGACGCCGAAGGAACGCCCGAGCACAGCCCGAGTCGCGCCCGTGCGCTCCAGCCGTGACACACGAGTCCAGCCGAGAGCCCCGCCACTCGCCCGGCTCTCCCCGCACACGACCCGTGCCGTCCCTGCGTCGCATCCGCGCGACTTCCGACGAACCTCGTTTCGTCCGATGAATCCCTGAGGTACTTACGATTAAATTTAGATTTAATTGTTTGCTTTAAATGTTTGCGCTATGTACTGTTAATGTTTGCGCTATGGAATTTTTAATTGATATAGAAAAATTAATTGTGATTAATTTAAATGTCAATTAAATTCAAATTGATTCGAATTAAATAATATGATTATCTTAATTGTCAATTTGACGCAAACTGATTATGTGCACATGTTTACGTAATTAATTATAAATGTGTAATTAATTAATTTGATTAATTTAATTGCAAAATTCAAGTTGATTAGAATTAAATAATATGATTATGTTAATTGTCAATCTGATGCAAATTAATTATATGCGGATGTTTACATAAAGTTGATTAGAATTAAATAATAAGATTATGTTAATTGTCAATTTGACGCAAATTAATTATGTCTCCATGTTTGCGTAATTAATTGTAATATATTAATATGATTAATATAATTGCGCTATAAGTAATATATTAATATGATTAATATAGTTGCGCTAGAAGTAATTAATTTATGTGAAAAATATAATTGCGTATTTAATTCGTGTAGCATGAATTAAATATTTAATTATTTGATAATTAAATTAAATGGTGAATTATTGATTCTAATAGATTTGAATTAAATCAATTAATGCATGTAATATTGAAAATATGATTTTCAATAAAATAAAATAAATATAATGTAAAATGTTTACATTAATGAAAAACGGTTTTTCATAAAATTTTTGTTTTCCGCTGCGTATACATGCACGATCCCCAACAGTGGTATCAGAGCGTAGGTTCTGAAATTGATTAATTGTCTATGAATATAATCACCTAAAGCATGCTGTTTGTTGAATTGATTGATTTAAGGTTGTTTAATTGGGACTTAGTTGTTTCTATTAAGATATTTATTTTTATCTAATAGATCCAAACAATGCCTAATTTGTTATCAAGTAACAATTCAATGTCGAACATGAATGCACCTCGGGGAGTGATTCATCTAGACTTGTTTTTGTTAAAACAAATTAGAGACATCGAGCCATATGATGGCATGATTCGATGGTCTGCTCGGCTCCCCCATTTATGGGAGATAGGGTCGCTCGCATGATGAATCGCTGGTTAGATACCTCGAGTTTCACTTACGAGACATCACGTTTTGATTATTAAGATATTAATAAATTGAAATAGAAAGGAAGTATCAATATTTAATTTAGTGAAATTATTTATTGACCAATTAAATAATTGATTTAAATATTCGATCAACAAGGTGATAGATTAATTATTTGATTTAATTGTTAAATCAAGTTAATTAATAGAGCACCATTTAATTTGCATACCTCGTTTTAATTGTGATTAAATGCTATGTGAATTATGTGAGATATATATATTGTGATATATGTTATGATCGTATGTGCTCGTTAGGATGACCTATAGAGGACATAGTTGTTAAGAATCAACAATCGATCACTCACTTCATTCTCTCCTGAGAATGTATAACGATTATTCTGATGAGATAACAAACCTATACTCCTCCATTCTCTCCCGAGAATGTATATCAAGCCTTAAAGGAGAACCGATGTGTCGTTCTTTCTCCTTTCCTTCTACCGAAAATAAATTATGTGAAAGCCACTTACAAGTAGTATGGTATGCCGTGTTAGCGGGGAGTACTGCTTGTGAGTTAAGCTGTAATTTATTGACATAAGATGGAGAGGTGTTAGCTACGATTCTTTTAAATGTGTGTGGTCGGATAGATTAACTATGGGCTTACACATGTTTACTGGAGTCCAACTTTCACTTCTCAGATCGGTAGGTCGGTCTTGACACAATGTTTGACTTTGAAGGGTACGATTAACGTAGTTCATTGTCATGGTGAGGAAAAGTAATCTTTAGGGTCACATAGAGATGTGATTGAAAATGTTTCTACCTTTAGGTGAATGTAATCGGGCTAGATTAACTACGGGTTATATTCACGCTATTGGACCTAAAGCCCAACTAAGGAAAAATAAGTTTTCCCGTCTGTCTGCTAGAGGATAGCGGAATTCGAAAAATTTAGTGGGAGGCAATTAAATGATAAAGACCAAACATTTAATTGTAATCATTAATAACGAATTATCTCAATGTTAATCTTCTTAATATTTCTCAGTAATATTCTCTAAGATATCCCGTCATCGATACTCGACCAATCCAAATCAAAACTCACTGGCCCAAACCATTTGAATTGGAATCTCAATCTTGTGATTTAAAATGATGAGTGCCTCTATGTACTTGAGAATAGATTATTTGATAATCTCACTCAACCTTTGACTGCTGAGGAATGCCACTTATGAGAAGTGGATTTCTAGTTCTTATGAATCGTTCATTATGAACTACAACATGAACAAAGCTCGATCCTTCAATGGATAAGTTGTTCAAGATGTTGATCAAAGAGTCAACCATCAATACGAGAAATTTGTTCTCATTATTGCTTCTTCATGAAAGAAGTGTTCTTCTTGAAGAAAATGACGGAAATGGTTTTCAGTCTAAGCATAAAGATGGATAAAGGTGATACTAGAAGGGCGACTAAGAACAAGGTCAACAAATGAGTTGATGACGCTTGCCATCGTTGTGTGAATAAAGGTCATAGTGCCATAACTGCTAAAATACCTTGGGCAGAAGCGTTCTGACAAAGGTTCATATTGGGTTATAGTTATTCTATTGTTTTGAACAATTGATTATTTGTTTCGTCTAAATTTAGAAACCTGCTATTAATAGAAATGTTCTATTGTTAGATCTTACTTCTATACTTGATATAGAAGGTAAAGGTTTTAATTTTGTTTTGAAAATCCGATTTCCTTAACACAAAAGAAAGCAAATATGATTTGCTAAAGACGATAAACAAATAAACAAGAATGAACTAAACCCAAATATCAGCAATGGATAGAAGTCAAAACCCCGCACAACTTTAGCACGCTAGTTGAGTGTGTTGAAGATCTATTGGATTTGATCCAAACGGAGATGTGTGATCCACTAATGTGTTACTGGTGGGGGTGGTTTTCAACTACCAAATGTACTTATGAAGTACACGTCTCTAATTTTGAAGTGTTCATTAATTTTAGACATCAAAGTAGGAAACCAACTTGGTTGCTATATTACGATATGATCGTGGTAATAAATATTTAAGCACCAAGATTATTGACTATCTAAAGGAGAATACGATTCTCTGGCAATGGACTCCGTCTGGAACTCCTTAATTGGACATGGTTCGATCCACAAAGGGGTTCACCAAATTGTCGACGAAACTGTAAAAGTCCTGCACTTTTGACAGTCGTCCATTTGCTGAATACTGTTACCACCAAAGCAGTTAAAACCACACCATATGAACTTGGGCACTCCCGTATCCTGCTTGCGTGAAGCGGCTAGTGGGAGATAGTGGATCCGGCTTATGCCATTTTGTGGGGTATCCTGAACATTCACAAGGATACCTGTTCTACTATATTTCTAAAACAAAATGTTTGTTTAAAGAAATGTTGCCTTCTTAGAGAAGAAGTTTCTATTCGATAGAAAAGGCAATATAGTAAATCTCGAAATAGTTCGAGAATATGAACCACACTATGAAGTTCAAACACAAGTACTTGGAGATGAACCAATTCAACAAACCACTGATATACCTCTTCATCTATCGGTTCGTAAATCCGAAAGTGTTCGGAAGGTACCTGGTAGACGGTTCCAACTTGATAATGATCAAGATAAAGTTGACGATGGATATGATCCAATAAACTTCAACTGGTTCGTATTAGATATGAATATGGGACATTGGCTTATTGCCATGAAATTCATAATGGACTGTATGTACTCCAACAAGGTTTGACCTTGGTAGATCCACCAAAGGGAATCGTTCCCAAAGGCTGCATATTGATCTATTAATTATGACGTGAGAGTATATATATAGAAAGGTGTGACCTTTAAAGCAAGGATGATGGCGAAAGAAGTTACTCAAAGACAATGTTGTTTATGAGGCAATCTTTCCATCAGTCGCTATGCTTAAGTCCATTACAATTTTGCTGGCCATTTCTGCATAGTACGACTATGAGATATGGAAAATAGATATGAGGTCTACTTTCCTTGAATGTGATATTATGGAAGAGTTGTAGCGCAGCCGGAAGGCTTCATATTTTCTGGAAAGGAGCAAAAGGTTTGCATACTCCAGCGATCCATTTATGGATTGAAACGAGCATCCCTAAAATGGAACATGTGTTTTAAATACAATAGTCAAAGCGTTGACTTGGTATAAAACTTAAAGGTACCTTGTATTCAAGAAGGTTAGTGGGAGCGCAGTGAAATTTAAGTGTTGTACGTTGATGACATACTAATCATAGGGATGATTGAGTGATGTTGCAGTCAACGAAAGCACGGTTATCCACACGTTTCTCGAATAAAGGATTTGAGCAGAGGCATCCTACGTATTGTGATACGTCACTATAGATATAGATATAGAAGGATGCAAAATCTTCTCAATCCTTGTACATAGAAACTGTTTCTGAAATGGTTTAGCATGGAAGAATCCTGAAGAGATTCTTGCCAATGTCCCATGGGGTTCATCTCTCGTAATTCGTGTGACTGTAATGTTGATGGAATTCGAGGAGATGAAATGGACAACACATATATCTCCGCACTAGGGAGCATTATGTATGGCGTGCTGTGTACTAGACGTGATATTATAAATGTTGTGAGTATCACAAGCAAATATCAGTCGAACCCAAGACCGGCTTATTGAAGTCGTGAAGGACGAAATCCTTGAGCACTAGCAATCAAAAGCATTAAGGAGTTGTTCTTAGTCTGTGGGAGGTCCGAGTTGAATTTAGAGGTACTTGCGAACTCTAGTTTTCAACCGGATGTGGATGACTAAAAGTCGATATCGAGATTCATATTCGAGCTTAGAGATGGTGTCGCATGCTGGAATGGTTCCTGCAACGACTAATGATTCTACCACGAGAACCTGAATATGTTGCAGCATCTAAAGCTGTAAAAGAGACTGTTTTGGACACGGAACTTTATCCAAATGTTGGTTATAGTTCCGGACGCAAATAATCAAGTAACTTGTACTGTGATTATACGGTGTCCTGTAGCGAATGCTAAGGAACCGAGATCTCATCAGAAGTCCAAACATGTACTTGAGAGAATATCATGTGATCTAAGAGATCAATGACAGAGGTGACGTCTGAGTCGAGAGTGTCACTTCGGAAGATAACTTTGTAGATCCCTGTACTAGGCCTTTATCTGAATATGTCCGCGAGAAACATCGAGAGTCGATGGGACTAAGATTCATGGATAGTTGGCTCTAGGTCAAGTGGGAGATTGTTGGAATAGGTGACCGGCGAGCCAACGGTTGGCCGAGCGGTTAACCGTATTCCGTTATATAACAGTTTATTTCGTTAATTAATGAAACCTATATTAATGGCATATACTATATCTGCTCCTAATGTTGAATCATAGATATAGTCCTGTACAGTTACACATGTTGTATAAATTCGGTTTTGTGGAAACCGAGAGATAATTCTGTTAACGCAACGTAACTGGTCAAACTCAGTTCCTAGTCGATGGGTTACGCCAATAACAAGGATACCCGGCCTTTCCCCCTTGAGACTAGCACTTAGTGTATGTGGGCTAATCTCGAGCCTCGGTGTTGGGACATCGACATACTTGAGTGGGTGCTCACTGTTGATGAGTTCACTGAACCCCCTCTCCCTGGAATCTCTAAGTGGTTATCACTGATCGAGTAGAGAATTCCATAATATAGTTGTACACAATTAATCCTTAAGACCCAGACATCACCGTGACTTCATCAGAGGACTAGCTGTATCGTGACGTGTCTCTGATTACCTGGAAAGGGAGTAAGTCGAAAAAGGAGACAATGTTCGTGCAGTTCGAAATCTGTTGTGAAGTCTGTGCATGGTAGTAGGGGATCTGATCGCTTGATATAGATCATGGATGTCCTGTGTGTTCTGATGGTTCGTAGTCCCGGAATCTCTGGCCAGAGTTGAATAGTGAGGTGATTAGAGAAATGTGTTTCTCTGAATCAATCACGAATGGATTTTACGAAACCTAGAACGTACGCACAGTTATCAAACTCAACAAGAGATCTCGATTAACCAATATCTCTAGTTTGATCGGGACATATGTATCGGAGGGATCGTACTGTACGCTAACTATATTACAAGGTTCTTGCAGGCACGTCATTTGTATCTAGGGAATTAGTGAAGCGTGGCTGCTAGACGCTCGTCACTGATTCGTTGGGCACCGACTTGTTCGGAGATTAAATAATATGATTATTAATCTAAAAAATCTTGGGAGTAGTTGAAATAAGAACAATATGTTGTTCGAATCACAATATGTTGTGAGCCCACGGCTAGTTATACACATGAACCATTGAGGGTCACATTCTCGTGTAAACCGATCCTTGAATACGATCATGTATTAATTAACTGTTAATTAAGTACATATAGTCGGAGGTCAATATGATTGAATCCGAGATTCATAATTGTGATTATGAGTTGGAAATAATAATGAGCTAAAGAAAACGGACACAATGGTGTACACTTTCTATTTTGGGAAATTTCCCGATTTAGCAGTACCCCTGAAATGGGCTTTCCGATTTTATGAAATTGGAAATTTTTATTATTATCTCATATTGATGAGAAAATTAAAACGAGAAAGAAAATATAATCGTTATATTTTTCGGAGATGAAATTGATTGTCAATTTTGGAGAAACGTAATGACGGCTAATGTATTGGGCCGGCTAGGGTTAATGGATCCGATCCATTAGGGTTTGAGCCCAACAAGCTCCTTTCTTCACCTATAAAAGGAGCCTCATAGGCATGAGAAAAAACACACCAAAGTGAAGAGCTCAAAACCCTAGCCTCACTTTCTCTCCTCTCCTTCTCCCTCTCGTCCGCCCCCTCGGCTCCTCCCTCGGAGGACCGCCGACAAGCGGAGCCGCCGCCCGCCTAGTGCCGCCGCCGGCAGCCGCCTCCCCTCGCCGGAATCCGATTCCGGCACCGTTTTTCCGGCCCGTTTTTCCCGTCGTATTCTCCCTTACGTGTTTCTAGTGCAATACGTAAGTTGGTTACCTATACGAGGTGAAACCTGATTAGACGAGAGACGCCGAAGGAACGCCCGAGCACAGCCCGAGTCGCGCCCGTGCGCTCCAGCCGTGACACACGCGTCCAGCCGAGAGCCCCGCCACTCGCCCGGCTCTCCCCGCACACGACCCGTGCCGTCCCTGCGTCGCATCCGCGCGACTTCCGACGAACCTCGTTTCGTCCGATGAATCCCTGAGGTACTTACGATTAAATTTAGATTTAATTGTTTGCTTTAAATGTTTGCGCTATGTACTGTTAATGTTTTCGCTATGGGATTTTTAATTGATATAGAAAAATTAATTGTGATTAATTTAAATGTCAATTAAATTCAAATTGATTCGAATTAAATAATATGATTATCTTAATATGTTTACGTAATTAATTATAAATGTGTAATTAATTAATTTGATTAATTTAATTGCACAATTCAAGTTGATTAGAATTAAATAATATGATTATGTTAATTGTCAATCATGCAAATTAATTATGTGCGGATGTTTACATAAACTCAAGTTGATTAGAATTAAATAATAAGATTATGTTAATTGTCATTTGACGCAAATTAATTATGGCTCCATGTTTGCGTAATTAATTGTAATATATTAATATGATTAATATAATTGCGCTATAAGTAATATATTAATATGATTAATATAGTTGCGCTAGAAGTAATTAATTTATGTGATAAATATAATTGCGTTAGATTTAATTCGTTAGTATGGGATGCATGAATTAAATATTTAATTATTTGATAATTAAATTAAATGGTGATTTATTGATTCTAATAGATTTGAATTAAATCAATTAATGCATGTAATATTGAAAATATGATTTTCAATAAAATAAAATAAATATAATGTAAAATGTTTACATTAATGAAAAACGGTTTTTCATAAAATTTTTGTTTTCCGCTGCGTATACATGCACGATCCCCAACAAGTAGCTGCCATAACCTCAAGATCTGATGCTTGTAGGCTCACTGAAGTGTATGCTATGCTTCAAAGCTTTGAAACTAGACTAGAGAGTCTAAATCCAACAACTGTGAATATGGATGGTTCTAATCCAAGTGTTAATGCAGCAGCTGGAGCTCAGTTCTTTAACAAGCAAGGAAATGGTTACTCTCAATCTGAGAGAGGCAGAGGTAACAACAGAGGAAGAGGTAGGTCAAATTTCAGAGGTAGAGGAGGAAGCTCTAGTGGAAGAGGTGGCAGAAATCAACCTCAGAAAAATGTTGGGCCTGGTTGTCAAATTTGTGGTTATACTAACCATTTGGCTAATAAGTGTTACTACAGGTTTGACTCAAACTATGGTTCCTCAGAAGGTCAGAACACTCAACAGGGACAAACCTCACAAAACATCTCAGCATATCCTGCACAAGCAACTGGATTCAATCACTCAAATGACAGTGACACTGATTCAACATGGTATGCAGATTCTGGAGCTTCGAATCATGTGACAAATGAGCTGGCTAACCTTAACATTGCATCTGAATTTCATGGAGGGAACAAGGTTCACATTGGAAATGGCTCAGGTTTGTCAATAACTCATATTGGTGATTCTACTGTCAAATCTCCTTCAAATACCTCTGTGTTTAAGTTGTCAAATCTTCTCCTTGTCCCTGAAATTCATTAATGTCTCGCAATTTTCTAAAGATAATTGTGTCTATTTTGAATTTCACCCTGACTTTTGTTTCATAAAGGACACCATCACCAACAAAATACTTCTTCAAGGAACTGTTAGAGAGGGCCTCTATCAATTTGATATCAATCCAGTCAAGTGTCAAGAGCTTACCACATCTTCCAGCCATCCTCTTTCAGCTTATCTACTCAATAAAAAGCAGCCTGATGTTTCTTTGTGGCACAAGAGATTAGGACATGCCTCTAATAAAGTAGTTTTGTTTTGAATTCTGAACCTTCACTTTGTAATTCTGAATCTTTGTTGAATGAAAATTCTATTTGTGATTCATGTATGAAAGCTAAAAGTCATCAACTTCCCTATCCATTGTCCATCTCTGAGCATAACAAACCTTTTGATTTACTTCACACTGATGTGTGGGGTCAAGCACCTCAAAGAACCAGAAATGGCTTTCTCTATTATGTCTCTTTCATTGACCATTATACTAGATTTACTTGGATTTACCTGTTGAAACAAAATTCAGAAGTGAAAACATCTTTTAATCACCTTATTAACCTTGTTAAAACTCAGTTTAATACCACTATCAAATGTCTTCAAAGTGATGGTGGAGGTGAATTCATTGGTCTTTCTCAACTCCTTTCTGATCATGGCATAAACCACAGAATGTCGTGTCCATATACCCCTCAGCAAAATGGCCTTGCTGAGAGGAAACACAGACATATAGTGGAAGTTGGCTTATCTCTCCTTGCTCATTCAAATCTCCCAATCTCATTCTGGGATGATTCATTTACCACAGCTGTTCATATTATAAACAGACTGCCCACACCTCTCCTTCACCAGAAAACTCCCTTTCAGCTGCTGTTTAAAAGAAAGCCTTCTTACTCTCATTTAAAAGCCTTTGGATGCCTTTGTTATCCCTATCTCAGACCCTTTAACAAGCATAAGCTTGAGTACAGATCTCAACCCTCCATTTTCATTGGCTATAATAGTAAATATAAAGAGTATAAGGCCCTACTTCCCAGTGGTAAAGTCATCATCACCAGAAACATTATCTTTGATGAAACTAGATTTCCTTATTCAAATAACTTCAAAGCTTCTCCTGTGTTACCTCTTTCTGTGACCAGTCAACTACCTCCACTTATTTTACCAACTAAACCACATACATCCGCTGGTGATATCTCCTCTAGTTTCTATCCCTCACAAGCTGTCTCTACAGCCCCTTCATCCACTCATTCTAATTCCAATGATAGTATTAATTCTTCCCACCACACCCCTCAAACCATTGGTTCCTCTGATCCTAGTAACTCCACTATTCCCTTGACAGTAGAGTTACCATTTGAGGAAAATGATATACCTGCTGCTACTAACAATGTTTTGCAGGATAATGAGTCTCCAGCTCAACATAACAGACACCATATGGTTACCAGGTCAAGGACTGGGAATCTCAAACCCAAAATTTTTCTCACATCTGATTTGCAGGAACCACATTCATATAAGGACGCTCTTCTACATCCTTCTTGGAAAGCAGCAATGGAGGAAGAATTTAATGCTCTGCAACAAAACAAAATATGGACTTTGTGCTCCTTGCCTCCAAATCAGAAACTTATAGGGTGTAAATGGGTTTTTAAACTTAAAACTCATGCTGATGGCTCTATAGCAAGGCACAAGGCTCGGCTTGTGGCTAAAGGGTTTGATCAAACCCCTGGATTGGACTTTTCTGAAACATTTAGTGCTGTGGTCAAACCTTCTACCATTAGGGCAGTTCTTGCCATCTCAGTTACTCAGCAGTGGGATGTAAGGCAGTTGGATGTCAAGAATGCCTTCTTGAATGGTGATCTCCTTGAAGTTGTTTATATGCAACAACCCCTGGCTTTGAAAGGACCATCACCTCAGATTCTTCTGTCTCTCTTCCTGTTTGCAGGCTCACCAAGGCTCTTTATGGCCTTAAACAGGCACCTAGAGCCTGGTCAGATAAACTTTAAAGGACTCTTTTTCTCAATGGATTCAAGTGCTCAAGGGCAGACAACTCCTTGTTTATCAAAACCACTACAGTTGGCTGCATCTGGCTCCTTGTATATGTAGATGATATTCTTATCATGGGCAGTGATAAGAAGGGTATTCAGAGACTGATTTCTGATTTAAATTCTCACTTCTAACTTAAAGATCTTGGCCGCATTCATCATTTTCTTGGTATAGAGGTTACACATACCTCTTCAGGTCTTCATTTACATCAGGGTCAATATATCAAATCTCTCCTTCAAAGAGCTGCTATGGCAGATGCAAAGAGCACTCCCACACCCATAGTTTCTTCTCTCAAGTTGTCCAAGTGTGAAGGAAATCCTACAGTGGATCCAACATTTTATAGAAGTATTGTGGGATCCCTTCAATATGTCACCATAACTCGGCCTGAGTTAGCTTTCAGTGTGAACAAAGTCTGTCAATTTATGCATTGCCCTTTGGATCTTCACTGGAAAGCAGTGAAACGAATCCTTAGATACCTTGCTGGCTCTATTGATCATGGCCTTCATTTTACACACTCATCATCCTTACATGTTGTGGGATTCTCAGATGCTGACTGGGCATCAGACGTGGATGACAGGAGGTCAGTTTCAGGTTATAGTATCTTTCTTGGTAATAACCTAATTTCTTGGTCCTCCAAAAAGCAATTTGTGGTGTCTCGGAGCTCAGCTGAAGCTGAGTATAGAAGCCTTGCAAATGCGGCTTCTGAGATTGTATGGCTCCTCTCTCTCATGTCTGAACTTGGAATCAAATCACACAGGATTCCTGTGTTGTGGGTTGATAATCAATCTGCTATGTCCATAGCTTCTAACCCAGTGTTTCATTCTCGTACTAAGCATGTTGAACTGGACTTGCATTTCGTCAGGGACCTGATTCATCACAAGAGACTCACTGTTCAGTTTGTTCCTTCTTGTGATAAAAAAGCTGACATACTCACAAAACCCTTGTCTCAACAATTCTTCACTCGGCTCAAGCTTCTCCTCACTGTTATTCCCTTAGCCTCGCTCGAATTGAGGGGGCATAAAAAGGATATTATAAGCCCATTGGATTAAGTCCAAGCCCAGCTTGTTATTCATGGACCATGTGCAGCCCAATACCTTTATTTTCCAGCTCATGCATACGTTGAGATTATAGTACATATAGCTGTTATTCTTGTCTCATCTGTGATGTAAGGATCAGCTGCCACTTGGCTAAATCTGGTAGATTGTAGCTGCTAGGCTTTCTGTGTGTTGAGCGTGAAGTGCATTCAAGCCGGAGTCGCCGGAGAAGACGACCGGAGCTGCGTCGGGGAGGCGCCGCGAAGTCCAGCCGGAGTTCTGGGCTGGTGTCGGCCGACACCAGGCCCCGTCGGCCGACAGGAGGTCGGTCGAGCTATTCTGCGGAACCCGCACTCCAGCCCGAGGTGAAACACGAGTTTCGTGTTGAAGGTGTCGGCCGACACCCATTCTTGTCGGCCGACAAGTGGGGGCTTCTACGCAGAAGCGGGATTTTTCTCCCCAATTGTTTTCCCTCCCCTATATATATGAACCCTATGCGTGTTTAATAGGGTTAACACCTCCATACGCTAGGATTGAGATTATAGCATTACAAGACTTGTAATCGAGCACTATAATTGTTCTAGTAAAAGCTATTGCACCGGCAAGAAGTGGACGTAGCCCTCGTTAACGGGTGAACCCACTATAAATCTTCGTGTCATTTATTTCGCGTATTTTTCGTTCTTGTTTGTTCGTATTGCTTTTCAGGCGGGGACTTCGGACGCGAATTTCCCAACACTGTGTAGCCTCCCTTTTTATTCTGTAAGCTTGCAGCTTTCCTTTCAATGAGAAAAGAGATGAAAATATATTTCTAGTTCGTCTGCAACTCCCTTTATAACTTTAGGGTTTATGTGTGTTTATTTTCGATCCTATTTCCTTTTATCTTTGTCTCCATTTTCATACTAAATCTAGCTTCAATTACCTTTCGGGAGATATCAAATGCTTGAACGTGTGTGGAGTGGAGGATCTGATTGTGGACACGAGGGGTATTCCGACCCTGAGTTTGTACGCTGTTTTGGATGTTTTGTTTCGGATATGTCGTCCTAAGATGATAACTCAATACTCGAAGCCTGATCTTGATGGTTTTGTAAGTATAAAGGGTACACGGGTTGTGACATTTGTGATGAAAACACTAGAAACAATATTAATGATGCAACCCTTTGTCGGGTACTTGAACGAGGAATAAAAGGCAAAGACGTGTCGCAGCCAAGCCAATTTATGTATGGTTTGCTCGATCTTGAGGAAATAAATGCGGAGATGCTCTTAAATGAGGTGTGGATGCCGAAGCCTTTTGGTTCATTGTTAGATTCAACAAGTACTTATGAACGGAAAATAACATTCCATGCAACACCTTTCCGACCTCAAACAAGATTCGGCAGTTTAAGATTCCATTCAACAAGTGATGAAAAGCAAAGAAGATTCCGTTTCCAATTGAAATGGCGTAATATATATAAAAAGTGATCAAAGAAGATTTATGTTATGATATTTGTTTTCATTTCTTTCAATCTATAATATACTACTTCAAAGTCTGAGTTCTATGATTTCAAAGCAATGTTAAAAGTTTTTTCTCCCAAGAACTTTTATGTTGAAATCTTTTGATGGTAAGCCGGCCAATGTATGCTTAATTAGTTTGCTTAATCCTTATGCTCAATTTCAAATTGAACCTTATGAAAAAGTACAAGATATATTTTTACAAATGATACTAATTGCATATTGTGTTATTTAGCCAAACAAAAACAGAAAAAAATAAAAAATAAAAATAAGTAGAAGATACTGTATATTTTTTACAAATTATATTAATTGCATATTGTGTATTTAGCCAACCAAAAAAGAAAAAAATATCGTATAACAAACCCTAATATTACCTATAATAGATAATATATTTTATGCTTTTTAGGTTAAAAGATGTTATTTTTTTACTATTTATAATAAAGGGAATTTTGAGTTAAGGGAAATTCTAATTATTTTTATATAATTATGGGTACTAATTTATTTTAATTACTTGAAATTATTTTTGAAATGATAGATACTACGTACTATAATTGCACAGAAGCTTGTCGATGAGGTGTGGAAGCCACAGCCGATTGATTCGATATTAGATGATGCAGCAAGTGAGCAAAGAAGATTTCGCTTCCAATTGAAATGGAAACAGACGTAGCTCATTGATCACTACAAGATCTTTGTTTGTTTCTGGTTAACTATATAATTATATATAGTTCATCTTCAGTATTTTTAGCATCCATTCGGTGTCTAGGCAGCAGCTAGCGGCGCTCTCGACTTATTGCAAATCATATACTATGTGCAAGGTTTGGTTGATGTTTAAACATACAATTAAGTGTCAGACTCACAAGTCACAATGAAATTGTGTTCGATCACAGATTAAAAATCATAATTTTATTACTGTGTTATCAAAAAAAAAAAACTGGTAATTTTGTTTCTTTTAAATTAAAAATGTTTTTTTTTTCTTGTTTTGTTTTTTTAAGAGTAAATTATCCCTGAAAATTATAACTAAAAGTTCAAACATTTATAAAAGCTACTCCCTCTCTAATCCATCCTCTCCTCTCCTCTCCTCTCCATTTGTCCATCTTCAATTTAATATATAAAATATACTGTAGTACTTACTTCTGTCCCGCCTGATCACACTTTATTTAAAAATTACAAAAGTATTTCTCAAAACAATTATACATTTTGACACTCAGAAATACCAAAACCAAAATCATAATTTTTGATATATATATATATATATATATATATATATATATATATATATATATATACTTTATTTTAATGCCAAAAACATTTTGATATAATATTTGATTGACTACACATATACAATCTCCTCCTTTCTAGGGGTCGGTTTTGACTTCCAAACCCTAGGACCAAATCTTGTGATTCATATATAACTCGGTTACCGATCATCAATCACTCTCAATAATTCATCTAATGGGTTATGTTGATCTATATACTCCGGAGCTTCCCGAACCCCTAATCCACCGGATCCAATCTCTCCTCACCCGAGAAAAAGCTGCCGAAACAACCCTTCTCTCCAAGTCATGGGCCGCGGCATGGTGGACTCGCCCGACCATCGACCTCGACGAATCGATCTTTCCACCCGATCCCTCTTCGTACGGGGAAATCGATGGAGTCGTAAAGTCCGCGAAGAAGACATTTCGAAGGTACGAGGAATCCAACCTACGGATCAACACTTTCAGGCTATGTTTGGATAGCTTATGGTACGGCCTTTCCGGTCTCGCTACTAAATGGACTTTGAAAGCATTGGCGTTAGGAGCCACCGATCTCACTTTCCGACTTCGTCCGGGAACAGCTATTCCGCTTCAAGACATCTTTGGGTCCGAAAACATTGCCAGGTTATGTTTGGAGTATTCGATTATCTTTCGACCCAAGGTAATTACTTGTCGGGGGCTTAAGTCCCTCACTTTAAGCCACGTGAATGTATCGACTCGTTCATTTGTTAAAATAATCTCGTCTTGCCCCTTGATTGAAAACTTGTCCTTGTCCCATGTTGATAGAATTAGTAGTTATGATGGTTGTAATGATGATGATGATGATGATGATGATGATGGTGATGGTGATGATGATGATGATGATCATGATTGTTATGATGATGAAGAAGAAGAAGAACAGGAAGAAGAAGAAGAAGAAGAAGAAGAAGATGATGAATATGAATTGAATGGCCTTGAGAAACTAAAGTCTCTAGAAATGTGCTTTGTCAAATGCAACATCCAAAATTTGATTCTGTCTGCCTTGTCGTCCAAGTTTCCTAACCTAAAAGAACTAACGCTAAAATTAAGCAAGGATCGTTCATACAACCCCGGCAGAGAAGCAAGAGAGATACAAATCATCTCAAGCCACTCACTGGAGATCTTAAACTTTGGTGAGGGTGACGAGGGTCGTTATTATTATAGTCATACAGAGGACATAGTCCCAAGGGTCGAGTTTGATTTCCCGAGCATTCGTGAGTTTACATTTGAGGGTTCATATATCCCGAACCTCTATTTTAGGTCAACAATGGATCAGTGGGATGAGTCTCATGTATCGCTAGACTTATCTCGTTCTAATGGGCTCAATACTAAATGGTTCTTGGAGTTGAGTAATTTCTTAACAAAGTTTAGATTGTCGAAGATACATCTTTGTCTCCATCTCCATGGCAGATCTCGGGAGAAGTGTGAATACCAGGAGGGTGAGATCGAAAGCTCGAATGCGCATCAAGTGGAAGATCTGACCATAAACAGTGAATGTCTCCCTTCTCTGAGTTTCAACGCTCTGTTGGATGGCTTGTTTCGGATATGTCGTCCGAAGATGATCAACCAATGTGCGAGTCGAAAGAATGATGAACTCCTCTGTAGGGCCCTTGAAGAAGTAATGAAAGTGAAAAACATGTTGCTGCCAACGCACTTTAAGCACGGTTTGACTGATCTCGATGAAGTCATCGCACAGAAGCTTGTTGATGGGGTGTGGAAGCCGGAGCCGATTGATTCCTTATTAGATGATTCAGAAAGATTTCGCTTCCTGTTGAAATGGAAGCCGTCTCTTAATCAAGGCATGAGACCTCGTTCAGAAGAGGACGAGGACAATGAAAATGATGATGATGATGGCGACGAGGATGATGATGACGACGGTGTGGTGGGGGAGGATCAGGCGGCCTTGCCGAGCCCTATACAACTGAGCAAGATGTTGGCTCGACTTAAGGATGTGTGCAGGCGTGAAGGGCCTGGTTGATGTTTGAACATACTACTCTGTCAGACTCACAACAATCAAATGATGTTTTGAAAAAAATGTTTTTATTATCTTTATCTAAATTTGTGTTTCTTCAGAATTTGAACTACTACAGTCAAAAAATAGTTCAAGTAAATTTTAATCTCCATCTCCTACAGTTAAAATCTTTGTTTGTTTTTATTAAAAATAAAAATTAAAAAAATGTTGAAAAATTGAAGTTAAATTGTTTTCATGGTCTTCCCTCCATGATTTTCAACGCTCTATTGTATGGCTTGTTTCGAATATGTTGTCCGAAGATGATTAGCCAATATGTGAGCCCATATGAGAATACTAGAAACAATGATGTACTCCTCTGTAAGGCCCTTGAAGAAGTAACGAAAGTGAAAAATATGTTGACTGATCTCGATGAAGCCATCTCACAGAAGCTCGTCGATGATGATGTGTGGAAGCCACAGCCGATTTATTCGATATTAGATGACTCAGCAAGTGAGCAAAGAAGATTTCGCTTCCTAATGAAATGGAAGCCACCTCTTAATCAATACACTGATGATGATGATGATGATGATGATGATGATGATGATGATGATGATGACGATGACGACGGTGTTTGAACATACAATGAAATGGAGGCCATACAGCCGTGCAGGGCCTGGTTAATGTTTGAACATACGACCCTATCACTGTGAGACTCTCGCTGTCACACTCATAACAATCAAATGAGCTCCATCTGGAGTTTTAATTAAAAACTTATTTTTATTATTTTTAATTATCAAAATTTTTGTTTCTTTGGAATTTGAAAAAAAAAATTCAAGTAAATTTAATATTTCATCCAGTCTCATAGAAGTATAAATCTTTTTTTTTTTTGCTCGAATTTATTTTTAAATTATACAATAAATTTATTGTAATCGTGAATAAAAATAAGGAACATCTAGAGCAATTCGTGAATAAAATTTAAAAAATGTTAAAAAATTGGAATAAACTTGTTTTTTTTTATTAAAAAGAAAAATGTTTTCTTTGTTACGAATATTATTAATTAGTGAATAACTAGTTTACCCTTTCTTGGTGAACAAGACAGAAACCTACTTTGTATCCTATATAAAGGGGTCTCCCATATGAATGAAATAACAATTCATAACAATCTTATTCTCCTCTAAAAAAAAAGTCGATTATTTTTATTTAATGTTTGACGTGTTATTCCTGAAGAATACACAATTGATTTATTAAATTTGATAAATATTCCTGAAGAATATTTGATTTGATTATTCGTCAATAAAGTTTGAATGACACAAGTATTTTGATCCCCGAAGGATCATTGATAAATGTATTGTATCCCCTAAGGATCATTGGTAAAGATACAATATCCCTGAAGGATTATTGGTAAAAATACTTTTATGCAAATGATGTTATATTAAGAGTGAGTTCCGGAAGAGCTTTACTAATTATCCCCACGAGTACTAGAATTGTACTTAAAAATGAAGATGATGCATATAATGATTATTATTAAGTGCATGGAAATGAATCAAACATTTTCCATCTGCGAATTAATTTAAAATATGCAACTTATATTCATATCACCACTAAAGTGTAATTTTATGAACGGGCATAAAAGAAAATAAAGTATATTAAATATCTCGAGCCCACGATCCAGAAAATCGATTTATAGCAATTACGTTGATTTGCATATTTAAGGAAGATCATTTTTCGGCATTAGGGGGAGATAAGAATATAAAAGATATAAATGCCGAGAAATTTCATTGAATGAAAACGATCTTCAATTCTAGATCCACGCACCAATCAATTGAACCCGAAGTTCATGAAAATAAGTAACTTGCAATATGCAGCAAGTAATCTGCCAAATTAATGAAGGTGTGACAAAATCACATATATTTGTGATAAATGAACCATAAGAGTTCAAATACCAAAGAGATCAACTCAAATGTTGATTCTAATATACGCCAGAAGCGTAGTAGATCGATCTTAAGATATAAAATAAATCCGCGGAAAACCAAAGAAATTAAGTCACCCTCAAAATCTCCTGAAGAGAGTTAGATGGAAATCACATTGAAAAAGCATGTGCACATGATAATAGAAAATCGTGGGATTGCGGAACAACCAAATTTAATATTTTGGGAAATGATGAAAGATTTGGTTGATAGAATGAATTGTCATCAACATGGAAAAAGTCGTCAACGACATATTTGCCACAAGAAGTTGCTCTAGAAAATTTAGATCCAAAACGTAAATCAATAATAGTGTGGCGGCAGCACTCAAAGAAATAGAAACGAGCAATTGAGAGTGAGCATGACTCGCTGAATAAATATATATATATTTTGACTCTATAGTACACACCTCAAAATATTATCCCAGAAGGATATACGTGGGTGTTCGTAAGAAAAACGAGTAATGATGTGGTGAGATATATTAGC
This sequence comes from Euphrasia confusa, assembly GCA_954870475.1. Taxonomy (NCBI): domain Eukaryota; kingdom Viridiplantae; phylum Streptophyta; class Magnoliopsida; order Lamiales; family Orobanchaceae; genus Euphrasia; species Euphrasia confusa. The sequence goes on from OX940965.1 coordinate 2,748,611, forward strand.
GAGGTTAGTTGCTCAAAAGTTTTTCGCAGAAACTCGATATTAATCAAATATTTTGAAAGATGACATTAAGTTCCGCTACTTAATATTTATGGCAGCAACGACGATAGATATATGCATCAAATGTATGATCTGACCATCTAAAAGTTGATGGGATTCGATGTCCCGGGCTATCAAAAAATTGCGGAACCGATAACCCGACCGAAAAACCCTAGATTGTCGGAAGACCCGAACACCGACTCATCCGCAGGAGTCCAACCTTTGGAGACTACGCGCCCGAAGACACGCAGCCCGCCCCCAGCCGAAGTCCCCCGCGAATCGGAAACCACGAACGCGAACCACCTCACGAGCCGGGGCCCGACCGAATGCCCAGCGAGGCCCGAAGGCCGCGTGCACCCAGCCGAGCCCCCGCGAGGGGCTCTCGATCGTCCTCGGACAATCGCTGGGATCGCTCGTAGCGATCCCTGGGCTGCTCCCGGCAGCCCCGCAGCGAGTCAACGACTCGCTGCCCTAGCGCACGGGGTTACCCCGTGCGAGCCGCTACGGGCGAACCCGTAGCACGCACGGGGTCGCTGCGAGTCGCCTCGCAGCTGACCCGCGATCGATCCGAGGATCGATCGCATCCCTCGGCTTCGGCCGAGGGTTTCCCGTACCCGCGCCGGCGGCGATGAGGGCGGGGGGATCCGCCGTGGCACCAGCCCACGGCATCCCCGGCGATCGACCGAAGTCGATCGCATGCCCCGGCGTCCAGCCGGGGCTTCCCTTGTCGCGCGTTGCGGCGGTCCGAACCCTAGGGTTCGACCGCCTCCTTCGATCCTCGCCGGGGATCTCGAATCCCCGTCCCCGAGGTTCGTCGTTTTTCCGGATCGTGCGTTCATGTATATATCACAATTAATATGCACAAATAATCATGAAGGGGGTTTATGATTATTACCTCGATTCGTTGTACGGAGAAACGAATCCAATTGACGACCTTGCGATCTTCCTACGTATTCCTCGCACCTCGTCCGAACGTCGTGTGGGCGACGATCTATCGAACTCCTATGGATCTCCTTCACTCTCCAAGACTTTATGATTGGCGTAGGTCAATTATTATGTGTTGTGAAAAGTGAAGACCATGTAGTGCTTATATAGGCTACGTAGGGGATCATAAGGAGATTAAATATTGGGCTTCTAAATATTGAAGATTAAATTGAGTCCAACCCAAATCCATTAATCCTTATCAATATTAAATTTTATTTATTTTCCACTATATAAATAAAATTGCACTCCCAATATTAATCCATATTATATCAAATAATATTTCTCCGATTAGTATTATTTATTTCGTGTATTTAATATTTAAATATCCATGAATAAATTTATTTATTGCTCAATAAATAATATTCATCTCTTATATCCGAGACTAGTACCGTTCAACCTTTATTATTGTGCGGAACGAATCCACTCATGAGGTTTACACAATAATTCCTTATGAACTCATCTCGGGGATATTATCAACCCTTCCGGGATACACTTTCCCGTCAAGTATTCACGGCATGTCATATATAAAATATAACGACCCAATTTTACCGGTAATTAACCCAATAATTAAATCGGTTAATTCCTTTGGAAAATCAAAGTCTCTAATATTAAATATACACACCCGCAATAATATCAGGGATTAAGAATAAAATACTCTGAGATTTAAATTGATTATCCAAGGCAATCCTAATCAATAAATCTCAAGCGATCCGCCCAATACACCAAGTGTACAAGTGTGATAAAATAATTAAGATAAATTACTTTCTCTCTCACACAACGACTATACCGATGGATTGGTCCGTGTCCATCTAGGTCGTGAGCAACTGTTCGATTAAATACGAGTAACCGATAGTATGATCTTCTGTGTGGGCCCGACACACCATACTAACTACAACGTATAAAATCCAGGACTATATTTTGCATAATTAATTAATAATAATTAATTGCAAATAATTGTTTATTAATTAAATAGGTAAAATGCCATGACCGGGAGTTTACCGATACTTAAATCTAGACATTAAGTACACAACTCCAACAATCTCCCACTTGTACTAAGGTCTAGTCACTTCCTCCAAACTCCCGACTCCCATACTCATCACGTGCTTAGATTATACTTTCCAGAAGTATTATGTGAATGAGCAATCTAGGTTGCCGCTCTGAAGTTATCTTGGTGACTACTGCGTCGTCTCTCTGACGATGACTCGTATCAGGTGGTACTTGCTCTATGTGTTATCATCACCTTTTTTGAACTCATGATTTATTCCAGTCCTCCACGCACCGCTATATATATAGCCTTTGGTGAACCAAGAATCATATCCAAGTTCAGAGGTCATTCCGGAACCTAACCAAAACTTCCGCTGCCTCTGAGGCTGCTATTCGGTTTATGATAGAGTCCGAGAAGCATTACGCTTATCACTCTTTCATCCTTAGGTTCCACCTCTTCTAAAAGTGAACACATAGCCTGATATCGACTTACACTGGTCCTTCTCTGATTTTTGGATCTGAGAAACTGTAATCTAAGAAGATTTCGTTTTTGCCAGTAATCCAGTACTTCCAAGTACTTTTACAGCATTCGAATACCTCTTATCCAGATTACTTTGATATCCTCCCACTACGCTAACCGCATAGTTGATATCAGGTTCTTGTTTTTCAACATTGCATCTACAAAGCTTTCTACACTTGAAGTGTAGGTAACTGCTTTGTCTATATCTATCTCCTTCATGTGTTCAAGACACATACCTTAGATAGATGCATTCTGTTCTCGAAAGGTAATAACCTTTCTCAGAATTGTGCATGTTTAAAACAAACCATAATCGTATAAGATATCTTAAGAGAAGTACAAGTGTTCTTATCTAGAGATCGAAAGATTTCTAAGAACATGATCCAACTTCATCTTAATCTTATATCTCGATTTATTTAGACAACCTTTATTTTATGTCTAACAACACTTTTACATTGTTGCCAACGATGAAGTGTTATTTACACAAAATTCCGAGAAACACCACCTTTGTTTCCATTACGTCTCTAACACACCTCTCTCGCAAATTCCTATGCAGAACTAGGGATCGATTTCATGTCTACTAGATCCAGAGTTCAAAACTCCTCCAGTCTTATGAACATCTCTGGTTGCTTAACAACCTCCCACTGCAATGGCGTTCCGGTGTATAACAGTAATAACATCAGGTGCAGTTAGTGGTGTACTACTACTCGGTCAGGCTGGTTCTCAGTCTTTCCCTTTCCTCATATTTTAAAGTACTTTGTCAATTAGGGCATTGTAGTTCATCTAATAGTCTTCCTCCAAGAATCGGGCGAGGACACCCATCTGGTTCGTAGTACTATTGAACATACAATTACTTGTTAATCTAGGATATTCTACAACCATATGTGTCGTTGTATCCAGAAATATCCATAGAACATAGGTGATTCCGAACAAACTTTGTTCTTTTACTATTAGAATTCCATTTCTTATTCCTGACACACCATGTCTACACATCAGTGTATGGTGTAGTCGTTTGAGACTTAATCTCAGTCTTTGATTTATGCTATGTGTCACTTAGATAGGTGACAGCCTCCGCGAACAGGTCGCAGGCTTCCAATGGATATACTTAGAAAGATCCCCATAATGGCTTTGTGTTGAAAACACTCCGCTTTTATGGCATGTCAAGTATTCTAATCCATCTTCGAGTATTCTTGAAAGAACGACTCGTGCCTTTCTAATTACACATGTCACTGCATTAATCATAAATCATTTTCAATACTTGTCCGAATTCCATCCTTTATCAAGAAAGGTTGACTTAGTTGTATCATCTTTCAAGATCGATTCTTAGGTCGGGAGGTCCATTCCTCCAACTATAATTGATCAAATCAATTTCGACCTTTTGAATCCCTTTTGAATAGATACTACCAAGTTCAAGAATTCACAAGTATAATGATTGATAAAGAAATACATTCAATAAGTAAAACAAGTTATACATAACGGTTTGTTGCATCGTGGTAGACTAAGGATTCATCATTCACATATTGCTATCTAATGTACCAGAATAGATATCACCATTATTTCTTATCCAAACCATCAAATGATTAAAGAAATAAAATATCCATTAATAATAAAGAAAACCAGAACAAAAGTTCTTTTTCAAAATAAGGGGTACATAAAGCAATAACTGAAATGAAATCCTAAAACAGATAAATGTCTTCCACTGCAACCGCTGCTACCCCAACAGCTTCGCCCATGTAGACTCGAACTCTTCTTCTCTAAGTCGCCGGGTTTTCTGGAACCCCTGCATTTAAAATAATGCACATACCGTCAGTGGTTCCATATCTACACACCAGAATTCTGGTAGATAATACCGCTGACTATGTTTTTACGACTAAAGAAAAATTCGTACCTCTGAGAGGACATTCAGACTTCCAGTGTCCAGACTTGTTGCATCGGAAGCACTTGCCCTTTGGCTTACTAGCCCCCACTCGTGGTCCATTCCTCTTGGCACCACTGGGTTTCATGGCTTGCTTCCTTTTCTTGCCCCTACCTCCAATAGCTTTCAAGCTTTTGGACTTGGTAGCTACAAGCGCTTGAGACTTGCCCTTCTTGTAGATCCCCTCTGCCGCCTTCAGTTCAGTCAGGAGTTGCGCAAGAGTATAAGATAGTTTACCCATATTATAGCTCATACGAAACTGCTCAAAACTAGGGGTCAGAGACTGGAGTATGATGTCGACTTGCGTCTCACCATCAATCATAGCTCCTAGGACCTCCAATTCATTCAACAGACTCATCATCTTGAGAACGTGCTCCTCAACGGGCGTTCCTTCAGACTGAGTAGTCGACATGAGGACTCTCATTGCTTCTTGCCTTCCCGCACGGTCATGATGCCCAAACATCTCCTTGAGGTTAAATAACATATCCTCGGCAGTGTTCATCGGCTCATGTTGGGTTTGGAGTACATTTGACATGGAAGCCAAAATATAGCACCTAGCCATTTCATCAGCCTTTTTCCACTTCCGATATGCTTCTTTTTCCTCATCAGTTGAGGCGGCCGTGGGTTCAGCAGGGCATTGCTCATAGAGTACAAACTTGTACTCTTCAGCAGTCAGGACAATGTCCAAATTTCTCTTCCAATCAATGTAATTGGGACCAGTGAGTTTATGTTCCTTGAGTATCACAGAAAGTGGATTCATAGCTATTCTCTAAACCTATAAGCACATGTAAACAAACAATCAATTTAATGTCCGATATTATCTCCCTCAAATAATATCATTAAATTACTAATTGCGTCTAAAATCCCATCAGGTAAAGCAAGCCACGTTAGTGTGGACGTTTACCCACCCAAATGATTTAGCAATTAGGTTAGCTTTGGTCGTACATCATTATAGCGTTACTTCGTTGGGAAGAATACTACAAAGCGTACCTAAGTGTAAACCATCACTCAGTACTAAGGCGAATCGTTTAGAATTGTTATGTCACCGCAAGCCACGTTCGTGTGGACGTTTACGATAACTCGCAATCCCTCACAATTTCCTATAACTGTCTTCATCAATTATTCTAAAATCCCTTTCAGCATAGCAAGCCACGTTCGTGTGGACGTTTACTATACCAAGAGATTTATATAATTGAAATCCAATTACTTGATCCATTTGATGTTGTAAATCAAGACGCGGAGAATCATAAGTGAAACTCGAAGTTTCTAACCAGTGATTCACCATGCGAACGACCCTATCTCTCATAAATGAGGGAGCCGAGCAGACAATCGATCCATCTATCAAAGAATGGTACGAAGGTCTCTAATTTGTGTCATCCACATGACCAAGTGGCTCTGGCTCCAATGAGTCGACTTGAAGTCAGTTTCAGAAGGACAAATTAGGCATTGTTTGATAAACTTGATCAATGTTTCTTGTAAGAGGAATTACAAGAATTCTCCTCCAATGACTTGTCTATATGAACTTCGAAAGTCCATAAAAGTCACCAAGAGAACAGTGATGGAGACCATGGGAATGTTTCCATCCCCTCTCCCACTTATCTTTTTACGATAAAGGGATACGCTATCTAGTGCATAAAGAAAACACATATAGCATGCATGTAAACAATAAAGCACATAGATCACATAGTCAAAATAATGCTAGAGAAATTATTTTCCCGACTATCATGGCTTTATCTTCATATGCATCTTCTAGTCTTCAGTCTTCGTTTCTTGAATGCTTCATGTGACGAGAATATTAATCTCCAATATTTAAATCTATTTATTTTCAATTAATCCAAAAGTTACTTAATTCGAAAATTAAGTCAATTGAATATATCAAAAATAAAATTAAATATTATTAATATATTTATTTATTTATTTTCCTATCTAGTTCTATTAAATCTCTAGAATAATCTATCCAAGTAAAATTGGAATATTCTAGAAGACATCTATAATAGAACAAGGAAATAAAATAAATTAGGACTCACTACTTTCCAAATTTATTTTTATTCTTAATCCATGAATATTCCCATGAGTAGGAATAATCAAATAGGAAAAATAAATTTAGTACTAAATTAATTAAATTTCTAATCTATGAATAATTTCATGAAGGAAATAAATCAATAGGAATAAAATTAATTTAAATTAATTCTTTTCCTAATCCATGAGAGTTTCCAAAAGGAGAACACTAAAATAGGAAAGATCCGAATTAATTAGGAAAGTAATATCTTGGTAGGAATAGCATGGGATTGGGAGACCCCACGCCATCCCCACCATGATCGACCGCCGGCCACCAGGGGAGGGGCGCCGCCGCCTTGCCACGCCGGCAAAGGCTTCGATCGACCATCAACATTATGGGATCGATCCATCGATCCCAAGTCCTAGCTTCTTCGTCACTTCTTCGTCTTCCGGCGATCGTCTCAACATCGAACCAACGTAAATAAATTACAATAATTTAAATTACAATTCCGGTATCGATTCTATACATGAAATCGACCCTATACATTTTCCGGAAAATAAAGAACGTAATAATAAATCCTAAATTCGGTCAACCCCCGAATTTTTACTATTACAAACATTCAACCACACAAAACGAATCTCGACATGTCCGAGAGTTTAATAATCATGATAATTAATTAAGCAATAATTAAATTAACCATGATAGCCGGAAATCCTGCAAGGTAGAACAATAATCGAACATATACATGAACACGAAACCAAACGCTCTGATACCAGTTGATGGGATTCGATGTCCCGGGCTATCAAAAAATTGCGGAACCGATAACCCGACCGAAAAACCCTAGATTGTCGGAAGACCCGAACACCGACTCATCCGCAGGAGTCCGACCTTTGGAGACTACGCGCCCGAAGACACGCAGCCCGCCCCCAGCCGAAGTCCCCCGCGAATCGGAAACCACGAACGCGAACCGCCTCACGAGCCGGGGCCCGACCGAATGCCCAGCGAGGCCCGAAGGCCGCGTGCACCCAGCCGAGCCCCCGAGAGGGGCTCGCGATCGTCCTCGGACAATCGCTGGGATCGCTCGTAGCGATCCCCGGGCTGCTCGCGGCAGCCCCGCAGCGAGTCAACGACTCGCTGCCCTAGCGCACGGGGTTACCCCGTGCGAGCCGCTACGGGCGAACCCGTAGCACGCACGGGGTCGCTGCGAGTCGCCTCGCAGCTGACCCGCGATCGATCCGAGGATCGATCGCATCCCTCGGCTTCGGCCGAGGGTTTCCCGTACCCGCGCCGGCGGCGATGAGGGCGGGGGGATCCGCCGTGGCACCAGCCCACGGCATCCCCGGCGATCGACCGAAGTCGATCGCATGCCCCGGCGTCCAGCCGGGGCTTCCCTTGTCGCGCGTTGCGGCGGTCCGAACCCTAGGGTTCAACCGCCTCCTTCGATCCTCGCCGGGGATCTCGAATCCCCGTCCCCGAGGTTCGTTGTTTTTCCGGATCGTGCGTTCATGTATATATCACAATTAATATGCACAAATAATCATGAAGGGGGTTTATGATTATTACCTCGATTCGTTGTACGGAGAAACGAATCCAATTGGCGACCTTGCGATCTTCCTACGTATTCCTCGCACCTCGTCCGAACGTCGTGTGGGCGACGATCTATCGAACTCCTATGGATCTCCTTCACTCTCCAAGACTTTATGATTGGCGTAGGTCAATTATTATGTGTTGTGAAAAGTGAAGACCATGTAGTGCTTATATAGGCTACGTAGGGGATCATAAGGAGATTAAATATTGGGCTTCTAAATATTGAAGATTAAATTGGGTCCAACCCAAATCCATTAATCCTTATCAATATTAAATTTTATTTATTTTCCACTATATAAATAAAATTGCACTCCCAATATTAATCCATATTATATCAAATAATATTTCTCCGATTAGTATTATTTATTCCGTGTATTTAAGATTTAAATATCCATGAATAAATTTATTTATTGCTCAATAAATAATATTCATCTCTTATATCCGAGACTAGTACCGTTCAACCTTTATTATTGTGCGGAACGAATCCACTCATGAGGTTTACACAATAATTCCTTATGAACTCATCTCGGGGATATTATCAACCCTTCCGGGATACACTTTCCCGTCAAGTATTCACGGCATGTCATATATAAAATATAGCGACCCAATTTTACCGGTAATTAACCCAATAATTAAATCGGTTAATTCCTTTGGAAAATCAAAGTCTCTAATATTAAATATACACACCCGCAATAATATCAGGGATTAAGAATAAAATACTCTGAGATTTAAATTGATTATCCAAGGCAATCCTAATCAATAAATCTCAAGCGATCCGCCCAATACACCAAGTGTACAAGTGTGATAAAATAATTAAGATAAATTACTTTCTCTCTCACACAACGACTATACCGATGGATTGGTCCGTGTCCATCTAGGTCGTGAGCAACTGTTCGATTAAATACGAGTAACCGATAGTATGATCTTCTGTGTGGGCCCGACACACCATACTAACTACAACGTATAAAATCCAGGACTATATTTTGCATAATTAATTAATAATAATTAATTGCAAATAATTGTTTATTAATTAAATAGGTAAAATGCCATGACCGGGAGTTTACCGATACTTAAATCTAGACATTAAGTACACAACTCCAACAAAAGTCACTAGAAAGATACATACATGAAAATCCTTGATGGATTTTAAGATTTCTGATATGAAAGGAAATGAAAATCGAAACATGTATAGTATCATATTACATATGTCATTATAGACAAAAATGATATTGAAGACAAGGTCCCGAAGACCAGTGATTTTGGTCCCGAAGACCAGTGAATCAGTGTTTGCACTCTTTTTCCCTCTACTAAGTTTTTCCCACGGGGTTTTCTTAGCTAAAGGTTTTTAACGAGACAATCAAAATGTGAATGTCGTGTACTCTTTTCCTCGAGTATTTTTTCCTACAAGGTTTTATAATGAGGTTTTTAACGAGGCATGTACATCACTCGATAATAATTAATGGGGACATCAGAATGTTCCATATGAGTTTGTTTTCGAAATAAACTGAGTTATTGAACCTGAAGTTCAAATGATTGTGAATTGAAGTTCACATTATTGTTCATTTGCCAAGTGATTGCTCAAAAACTAATTTATAAAACCGAAAGATTTACGTATGTAAATCCCCCGAGTCGATCTCTCGAGGAGCAATGCTATTGGCACGTGAATATCGTTTTGTATATGCTAAGTAATAGTTCCAAAAGGGGGAAGAAAATCATTAAACTAAAGGGAGGTTGCAATGAGTGATTGATTAACAACTAAGAACGAGTAATTAAAAACAATTAATTAAAGATCAAGTTGTAACAAATGAGTTGGTAAAGCAAGGGTGTTCCGATTACTCTTCCTAACGAACTAGAGTTGAATTAGATTTATAAACTCCCAATTAACTAATAATCGGACTATAGAGATCACGGTGTTGTCACGTTCTCCCTCACCATTGATCGTCTAATTACGCATCGACCGTATGGTCCACTAGCGATATACTACGAAGTTTTTCGACACGAGACCACAAATCGAGAGGTGTAATCGTCCAATTAATAGAAATCGAGCTACTTTAAAAGATCAACTCTAATTCATTGAGGAATTTCATCAAACACCCTCACACAAGGTTTAGCTAGCCATTATCAAGCACTCAAAATCACAATCCACAATCGAATAAGCCATAATCGAGAGGAAACGAAGGAAATCTCACCACGGGAATAATGGAATCGATGGATGAAAGAGACGATCGAACCGAGCTTCCGAAATCGAGGTCGGACTTCAACTTGTCACCCGGAGAAACCGATCCGATGAAAACGTCGGGCTCGAGGAGAGGAAGATCGTTTGTGAATGAGATTTTGTCGGATTCTCGACGTACGGAATTTAGATCGTGAATTTATGTTGAGAATTTGAAGAACAGAAAATGGAAAATGGAAACTTGGAGGAGAAGAAAAGGGAGAGAGTTGTGGGAATTGGTTTGTGAATTGAGGTCTACACTCTCCAAGCTAAACACAACTACTTATAGTTTATCCACAAGACTAACCAAAAATACCAAAAAACCCTTAAAATAAGTCAAACATAAGTCAAGACTTTATTCCTTCTCAATTTTCGCCCAAGGGACGTGCTGATGCGTTCTTGGAGTAACTAGAACTTCCTCGCTCATCATTTCGTCGATCCAACCGTTGATATTGTAGATATAGAAGTTGGGAACATCATGTTAAAATTTCAGGTCAATCCAACGGTTGACGAAGCCGAAATCGCAATTCTCCCAAAGTTGCGCAGAGCTGGAATCTTGACGTCGGTGTCGGGCGACAGCTTTATGCCTGTCGCCCTCCATGCCCCTGTCGGCCGACTGGTTGTATGGTGTAGGGCGACATCCTTCCTGCGGACGCGGGATTTCCCTGCGGTCGTAGGTTCGATCTCCTGGAACCATGGAATTTTTGCTCTTTTTCTGAAGGTGTCGGCCTCCAGGTGTTCGGCTGTCGGCCTCCAGTCAGGTGTCGCCCTCCAGGTCTTCGGCTGTCGCCCTCCAGTCAGGTGTCGCCCTCCAGGTCTTCGGCTGTCGTTTCCAGTCAGTGTACTCTTCACCCGAAAAGCCAATTTTCTCCGTTTTCACCCTGTTTTGCCTACAAAACACGGAAGATGTATCGATCACACCGTTTTAATCAAATTAATGCTATAAGCTCATAAGACGGGGGAAAACGGGCATAACAAGAATACGGAAGAGCCAAAAATCGACCGAAAGGCGCACCAAAAACGGGCTAATCATCAAGAAATGTATATTGAACACTAGATGCATTTAATATACTCCAGAAGAGTTACCGGCCGGTTATAGAAATTGCGAATGCTCTAGTCAATAGATGTCTGTTAAAGGCATGTCCCAGAAGGACGAAAAATATACAATGATACAAATGAACGTGAAACTCGACAATTCAAAAGTTGTGTCCTGAAGACCAAAATGTATACTTGAATAACTAAGTTTTTCCTATATGGTTTTATTAGTTACATGTGTTTTAATGAGACTGATTGATCACAAATAACTACTTTCAAGAAGTCAAAGATTTTTGGTGATTACAATCAGGGGGAGCAAGTTGTACTCTTTTTCCTTCGTCGAAGTTTTGTCCCACTGGGTTTTCCTGGCAAGGTTTTAACGAGGCAGCAATCCTGTAAATAGTCATTCAAGGGGGAGTGTTATGAATATTATTAATTAGTGAATGACTAGTTTACCCTTTCTTGGTGAACAAGACAGAAACCTTACTTTGTATCCTATATAAAGGGGTCTCCCCATATGAATGAAAAAACAATTCATAACAATCTTATTCTCCTCTCATATTGTCTCTCTTTCGGATTTATTATTCTCTCTCAATTCTCTTGACTTTATAACATTCTTTTATTTTTTAAATGTAAATATTATCATGAGACGTAACGAAAGAAATAAAAAATTAAAATGAATATTTAAAATTAATTAAATTATTTCTATATATATACTGATCATGATTTTAATTTTACATAAACTACTTTTATATTTGAAATGCAACATCCATTTTCCTTGTACATTTCTTATCATCTTAATAACAATTTTTTTTAATTGACATTCATTTTGATTTTCAAAATTATAGTACTAAAAATAACAGGGATAGAGTAGATAAAATGAGATTATTAATGAACATTTTGATTTTCAAAATTATAAAAAAAATAAGAGGGTGTAGAGTTTGTAAAAGTCAATTAACTTTTAAATATATAGTCCTTTCGTTGAATATGAATATCAATATTGACCTAGGGTTTCCATGGGTTCCGAGCTACCCGCCGCCGCCGAAACAACCCTTCTCGACCTCGATGAATCTAAGTTTCGCCGCCGCCGCTCATCGTATCCCAAAATAGATGAATTCGCGGTGTTCGCCAAGGACACATTCCGAAGTTACAAACAATCCAACCATACGATCCACACTTTCCGGCTGTGTCTTAAATCCGAATGGTACGGTCTCTCCGGCTTCGCCGCCAAGTGGACTTCCAAAGCTTTGCAATTAGGAGCCACCGATCTCACTTTCCGGCTCACTAAAACTCGTTATCGTTATCCGGCCATCTTCATTCCGTTCGACGAGGTCTTGGGGGCCGAACACGTCGTCACATTACGCCTCGACAATTTTAGATTCTATCAACGACTCGACGTAACCGAATGTTCCCGTCTCAAATCACTCACGTTAGCTGACGTGTCGCTGTCGGCCGAATCGTTTTTCAACGTCGTCTCGTCTTGCCCGTTGATCGAAAATATGTCCTTGTCCAACGTTAGTAGCTATGGTACACACTACGGTGAAAATGGCTGCGAAGGAGAACGAAAAGTCGGGAGAATACCCAAAGGTTCGACGATCAGCCTTCCCAAGCTAACATCCCTAGTTCTGTCCAAAGTCGGTGAACCCGAAATCCAAAATTTGTTCCTCGGCCACGACTTGTCGTCCAAGTTTCCTAACCTGAAAGAACTAACCCTATGCTTACGTTTAGGAGAAGAAAAACATACATATTTTATCTCGATCCACTCGCTAGAGATTTTGAACTTCAGTTTCTATGATTCTAGGTGTTATGATTACAAGCAAGATAAGAGTCAGAGGGTCGAGTTTGATGTTCCGAGCATACGTAAGTTTACATTTGAGGGTCAACTCAATTCTAATGTGACTTTTAGGTCAACATCAATGGATCAATTGGAGGAGTCTCGTGTGGGGTTAACCCGGAATGGGGGGCTCAGTGTTTCATGGTTGCGTGAGCTGAGCGATTTCTTGAAAAAACTGGCACCGTCGAAGATACATCTCTGCCTCCATTGGCATTATGAGGACATCTTCGATTACCAAGCAGGAGAGATTGAGGGTTTGGATTTGGTGGAGTTGGAGGATCTGACCATGGACACGAAGGGTCTTCCTTCTGTGAGTTTTGACGTCTTTTTGGATGGTTTGTTTCGGATATGCCGCCCGAAGATGATCACTCAGTACGCGAGTTCTCGTAACAGCAATGATACATTCCTTTGTAGGGCACTTATTGGACAGGAAGTGCAAGGGAAAAGGCTGTTGATCATAAGCAAATTCATGCTTTGTTTGCTTGATCTCGAGGATGTAAAAGCGCAGATGCTATTCGGTGAGAGGTGGATTCGACAGCCGTTGAATTCGATATTAGGTGATTCGGAAAGAAGATTTCGGTTCCTATTGAAATGGAAACCATCATAGATTAAGATCACTACATGATTAAAGGTTATGTTTTTTTTTCTCTATTCAAAGTTCAATAATTTTAAAGTGTGAGTTTTATGATCATTTCATATGCTTTAAAAATATTGTTCTTATTTGTTTTTTATTCTTATTTATAATTACTAGTATACTATTTATCTCTTTAATTTATATTAAAGTTAGATATATAAATGGGTATTTTCTTTTTATTGTAGAAACAATTGTTTTTCATTTTGTTTTCCTTATTCTGTCTCTGAAAACCGAATGGTATTGCCGTTCTGGTCTAGCAACAAGGTGGACTACCAAAGCATTGAAACTGGGAGCCACCGATTTCACTTTCCGATTACAACATCGGGACATCGCTCTCCCCATACATGTCGTGCACGCATTGATCGACTGAAGGTAGTCAGATGCATGGGCCTTAAATCCCTCGTTCTAAGCAACGTAGGGTTTTCGATCGAGTGATTCGTTTCACGACATGATCTCGTGCTGCCCCTTGATCGAGAATTCGTCATTACACTATGTCGGGACGACTGAACACTAAGATGACAAACAACGAGCTGGTTCGATGATCAGCCAGCTCCATAATCTAACGTCTCTAAACTTGAGGGGCGATTCATCTGAATTCCGAAAATTGTTTCGGGATAACTGCTGGTTGTCCAAGTTTCCGAACCTAAGAGACCTAACCCTAATGTTACATGTCCCCGATGCCGATGAGCTTGAGATTTTGTCAAGAATCTATCTCTCCATTTGCATTCTTTGTATAGCTTCAGTTACCAAGCTGGAAATATCGAATGCTCGAATGCGTGTGAACTGGAGGATCTGACCATGGACACGTGGGATCTTCCGAGTGTGAGTTTTTGTGCTGTTTTGGATGTTGTTTTTTGGATTTGTCGTCCGAAGATGGTCACTCAATACGAGAGTCCTCTTGGGTCATATTATCCAGAATACTCGAGTCCTTTTGGAAATCAGTATTCTGATAGTTATCAGGACAATATTAGTTATGTATGGATTGAGAATACTAGAAAAAACGATGCCATCCTTTGTCGGGCACTTGAACAAGGAATGAATGAAATATAAAGGGTCGTTGCTGCCAAGCCAATATATGTACGGTTTGCGTGATCTCGAGGAACTAAATGCGCAGCAGCTCTGCAATGAAGTGTGGATGACGCAGTCTCGTTTGCATGATTCAGTGTTACATTCAACAAGTGACGAAAATAGTAGAGTTCGATTCCAATTAAAATGGAAACAATCAATCGTAGATTAGTATATGTATGTGTTATGAATTATGACATTAATTTGTTTGTCCTATCTACTTCAATGTGTTTTATCGCATAAGTCTATCCCAGACATCTGAATTACTCATACTAATGGAAATATATATAAAATATTTCGAAAAAATATTAGGGATGAAGATACATAACCAAAAGATATTCTTCAAAATATTCTATGACAATCAGCCGACAAGTAGCGAAATGCGAACTTTTCAAACCTTTGATGAGCAAATTTTCCGAATAACGAAATGCGAACTTTTCAAACCTTTGATGAGCAAATTTTCCGAATAAGTATCAAAGTGCGAAAACTTTCAAATCTAGGTAAAAAAGTACAATTATCCCTAATAATAATACTTTTTATATACTGTATTATGAATAATATTCTATCTGAATAAGTATCAAAGTGCGAAAACTTAGGTCATGAAATCATTCATGCTAATTGAAACGAATTCAATTGAAATAAATCGAGTTGAGATAAACGAACCTTAATCAAACTAAATTTTAATTCAAAAGAAAATTGAATAATTGTGAAAAAATAATGATAGAAGTATAAATAAATAAGAACGGAAAGAATAAAGCTATAAAAATATTCAAATAATTGTGGAACCGAGTGTAGTTTGTTTTTGAAAAATAAAAGTGTGTAAAGAAGTTTATTTTAGAGAGATTTTGGAATAGAGGTATTTCTTTTTATATAATTAAAAGTAATATAACAAGACAGTATTCATTCCCACCACCATAGGACATCTCCGTCACTTCACAGCAGCGGAAATCCAATGCCCTCTTAGAGGGAATTTTAAGAAAAACAATACTTAATTATAGCAAATATGCATATATAGAGTAATGACTAAATTATAAGCTACTATGGTTTCCATTTCAATTTGAGCCGAAATTTTGTTTGCGAATCATCATCTAATACTGAATCATCATCAAATACTGAATTCTGCGCACTTGAATCATCATCATCTAATACTGAATCCTGCGCACTTGAATCATCATCTAATACTGAATCCAATGGCTGCGGAATCCACTTCCCATCAAATAGCTTTTGAGCACTTACTTCCTCGAGATCAAGCAAACTAAGCATGAATTGGCTTATAATCAACAAACTTTTCACTTCCACTCCCTTTCCAATAAGTGCCCTACAAAGGAATCTATCATTGATGTTCCGAGGACTCGAGTATTGAGTAATCATCTTCGGGCGAAATATCCGAAACAAACCGTCCAAAAGGGCGTTAAAACCCAGACAAGGAAGACCCTTTGTGTCCATGGTCAGATCCTCCAACTCCACCAAACCCAAGCCTTCGTCGATCTCTCTAATTAGGTAATCGAAGAAATTCTTATCGCGCAAATGGAGGCAGAGATGTATCTTCGACCGTGTTAGCTTTCTTAAGAAATCACTCAGCTTACAAAACCATAGAGCACTGAGCCCATCCCAATTGTAATTCGATACACGAGACTCCTCCCATTGATAATGATATCCTGATATCGACAACCTAAAAGACACGTTAGGAATGCATGGCCCTTTAAACGTAAATTTACGAATACTCGGGACATCAAGCTCGATCCTGTAATCGTCCATCCGCTTCTCACGTTCCCTATACTGACAACCATGCACACGGAAGTCTAAAATCTCCAGCGAGTGGTTTGAGATCGAATACACCTGTTTTTCTTCTCTTTCTCGCAGTAAAACTAAGCATAGTTTTAGGTCTTTCAGGTTAGGAAACTTGGACGACGAGTCGCCCAAGAACAAATTTAGGATTTCGCTTGGTTCAACATAGGACAGAACTAAAGATGTTAGTTTAGAAAGGCTGATGGTCCAACCGTCGGGTATTCTCGGAACTGGTGGTTGTACTCGTTTACCAGGGTAGTGAATATTGGACAGTGACAAATTTTCAATCAAGGGGCAGGATGATATGATGCGAAAAAGGCAATAGCTCGTTAGGCTCATCTCGGTAAACGTGAGCGACTTGAGGCCCGAACATTTGATTACCTCCTGACGATGATCGATTCTCATATTCTCAAGGCACAACCTGACCATTCCTTCTGCGGCGAAGGCTTCATCCGGAATGAAGATTTCCCGACGATAATTTTTGTACGAAAACCGGAAAGTGAGATCGGTGGCGCCTAATTTCAGTGCTTTGGAAGTCCATCTTGCGACGAGACCCGAAACACCGTACCAGTCGGTTTCCAGAGACAGCCGGAAAGTGTCGATCCTTTGGTTGGATTGTTTGTAGCTTCGGAATGCCTCCTTGGCGAACACCGCGAATTCATCGATTCGGAGTTTCGATGAGTCGTGATTTTCCCTAAAGTGGGATTCATCGAGGTCGAGAAGGGTTGTTTGGGCAGCTTTTGGTGGGAGATCAGAACCCATGGAAAACCCTAGAAGGTGGAGATATGGTAATTGGGTATTGTAACTTTGAAATTCGAGTTATACGGAGTAATATTTCATATTTATATACAAACATATAAAAGGTATATAAAATTATTGTTAATATGTTAAAAGGTATTTTAATTTAATTAAAGTTTATTTTATTTTTAGAATTTTTAAAATTGTTTAATCACTAAAATTTTAGTGATTAATATTAATCACTAAAATATTAATCACTAGATTTTTATTCTCGTAAATTTATACTCACTAGATTTTATTCTCGTAAATTTATACTCGGATCCGTAAAATTATTAATGTTGTTTGGAAACTCTCTAAAATCTATCTATAGGGTTTTCAATAAACAATGGCTGCCACCGCCAACGCCACCGCCGCCTATGCCCCTGACCTTCCCGATCCGGTCATCCACCGCATACTTACTTTCCTCTACCCTATAGAGATCGCCAAAACCACCCTTGTCTCCAAATCATGGTTCCGGGCATGGTCGACTCGCCCGATCATCGACCTCGACGAATACCACTTCTCAAGATCATATCACTCATCAACAATGTATTCCGAAATCGACGGCCTCGCGGTGTTCGCGAAGAAGACCTTCCGAAGGTACAAGCATCACAGCATAAGGATCCACACTTTCGTTCTGACTCTTACAAGTGAATTTTATTGCCGTTCGGGTCTCGCAGCAAGCTGGACTTCCAAAGCATTGAAACTCGGAGCTACCGATTTCACTTTCCGAATCAGACATCCGGACAATATTGTCGCTCTTCCCATGCACGTCATCCTGGAGTCCGACAACATAGTCCGCAGGTTATGCCTGGAAGAAGCGCGCATCGATCGACTGAAGGTAGTCAGATGCATGGGCCTTAAATTCCTTGATTTAAACCGCATGGAGTTTTCAAGTGCTTCGTTTTCGGACATGATCTCGTGCTGCCCCTTGATCGAGAATTTGTCGTTATCCAATGTCTCGATTATAGATGAACAGCCAGCTGGATCGATGATCAGCCTCTATAATCTAACGTCTCTAAGCATGTGCGGCACTGCCTCTGAATTCCGAAATATTTTCATGCAAAACTCCTTGGTGTCCAAGTTTCCTAACCTAAAAGACTTAACTCTAAGCTTAAGTTTCCACGAAGCAGCTGATCATGAGATGCCAGTACTCATCTCAAGCAGTTCGCTAGAGACTTTAAGTCTTAGGGCGGATGGGCGTTCCGACGCCCAGGTTGAGATTAACGTACCGAGGATTCGTAAGTTTAGGTTTGAGGGTTCGGTCATGCCTAAGTTTTATTTTAGGCCGGAATCGAGAGATGAATTGGAGTCTCGTGTATCGGTAATCAATCATGAAGGGCTCAGTGCCACATGGTTCTACAAGTTGAGTGAATTCTTGGCGAGCATGGAAGGGTCAAAGACTCGTCTCTGTCTCCATTTGCATAATAAATCTAGCTTCGATTACCTCGTTGGAGATATCGAATGCTCGAACGTGTGTGAATTGGAGGATCTGACTGTGGACACGACGCGTCTTCCGTCTCTGACTTTGTACGTGGTTTTGGATATTTTGTTCCGGATATGTCACCCGAAGACGATTACTCAATACTGGAGTCCTCTTGACAAAGAGTTTTCAGATTATAATCAGCACATTTGTCACATTTGTGAATGTGCCCGTTATTTTTCTAATGTTAGAATTGAAGCAATGATTTAACTCTTTGCCGGGTATGTTAGTGTGTAGTTCTTCCTAGTTCAACATAGAACCATGTGTTCTTGTTTGAACTACGTTGAACTATATACTATTGTTTTGTAGTAACTTCATGTGTATTGTTTGTATGATTAATTGCTTAAATTCATACAAGTCTGCTAGGTATGAGTAGAGCTAACTGGGATATGTAAGTGGATCTTCCTGGAGCCACGACATGCAACGAGTACTCAGTGTTGGACTAGCGGACTTAAAGAAACAAACAACATGGAGTTCTCTGTGTGCACAATTGTGAATGACCCACGTGGTTCTATGTACACCAGTGTGGTTCTCGAATTCACTATTGCACCACCAACAAGAGAGTTCAAGTTCTACACAATGAAGAACTTGAATCAGTGCTAACACATTGATGGACACGGAGCAAGCACAGGTAGACATGGAGCTGGAGGAATGACTGCTAAGGAATGAAACCAGCTACGGGTGCGGCTAGAAGACTTCACTAGAAGAATTCAAGTCCAAGAAGAAATACCAAGTATACTAGCTGTGCATGCACCAAGCTCGAAGCGCGAACACATGCTAGTGTGGCAGCGGGTAGAGCTACGTTCATCAAGTACGGAACAATGGAATATTCGTTGAAGATGCCTTGGGCTCGGTTGTTCCATTGGGCCGTCATGGGCTTGGCCCATTAAGCGTGAATTCCGGAAACCCTAATTTACGATGCCTATAAATAGAGGGTTGTTGGAATTCATTGATGACACTTTTGATTTGACATTTTCTAGAGAGAGAAATATTGTAGACCGAGAGACTTCGCTAGAAAGCTCCGGTCATACCCTCTGTTTTAGTCTTGGTAGTACTCTTCGCTAGATTAGTTCTACCTAGGCTTAGTTTTTGGTCGTGTGACCTTTCTACAAGATTCGCTAGAATTTTGTAGATGTTTTTGTAAAGTGGTTCCACCCATTACAAGATTAATACAAGTTTACTTTATAGAATCTCTAAATTGTGTTAAGTATAGTACTCTACCTTATACTACTTCTCTGTAGGTAGATCTAAGTACTATTTACACAATTTCAATTGGTATCAGAGCAAGTTCACCCTTTTTGGTGTGATCCTAGGAAGAGATTCTACGATGGAGTCATTCACCGTCCTAAAACCCGTCATTCTCAACTCAACAAACTACTCCTACTGGAAGAGCAAGACAAGGCTGAAGTTGAAGAACGTAGACTCACGAGTATGGGCGGCTGTTCTACACGGGTGGAGTCCGCCAACCTACACAGATGAAGATGGTGATGTGCGCATCAAGGAAGAAATTACATGGACTACTGCCGAGCATGAAGCTGCAACTTTCAATTCGAAGGCTATCCACATTATCACCGATCTCATCGACGTTCACATGTTTTCACTCGTAAGACACCTTGTATCAGCTAAGCATGTGTGGGACACATTGGAAAGAATGTGCGAAGGAAGTGAGAGTATCAAAAGGTCTAAGTTAAGAGGACTTACTACTACTTTCCACAAACTTGAAATGAAGGAAGATGAGGACCTTGACTCGTTCTTTAACAAAATTATGGCTATTGTCAGCGAATGCCAAGAACTTGGAGATCCCATACCTCCACCACTTATCTGTACTAAAGTTCTTCGAGGTGTAACAGAGAAGTTCTCTGTCAAAGTGACAACTATGGAAGATACTAAGCTTGGTCTCTCTGGGGACTACAACGAGATTATGAGTCACTTAAAGAACTATGAGTTGAATCTGAAGTTGAAGGACAAGTCGTACTCTATGACTCCATTTGAAAATTCAATGAAGGCACTTGCTATCACTCAGAGTGGCTCCAGCTCTACCTCTAACAACACAGGAGCTACACATCTCTCTCAGTCTACCGATCAGAATGCTTTTCTTGCAGAGGACTCTGACGATGAGAGTGAAGCCCTTTCTCTTCTCAACTCTCCCAATCCCGATAAGTTCGCTGCTCTTCAAGATTCGGTTAGCTACTTGGTCCGCCAAGACATCAAGAGGAAGAGAAGGTTCAAACAATTCCGTAACCAAAGGAGCCCTGGAAATTCCTATTCTACTCCACCTGCTGCTGGTTCTAAAGGGTATAGCCCCAACCGTAAGTTTGTAGCCAGCACCCCCGGCAAGGACATGTCTAAGATCAAGTGCTTTGAGTGCAAGGGTATGGGGCATGTGAAGAATGAGTGCCCAAATCTACACCGGAAAAACAATATGGATGTTAGCTATTTGGTATTTGATGGAGATGACTCTTTGTATTCCTCTGAGGAAGAGCAGGGACAGATGGTGGAGCCAAATAATGTCAATGCACTCTTAAGTGCTATTGATAGTGAGAGTGATGAAGAGTATGAGGTAGACCAAGCTGACTTGGCTACTCATGAAAATATTTTTTGTTTTACCTCTGTGGTTGCAGGCATGACTGGGAAGAATGCCAACTCTACCCCCTCTACTGAGAAGGTGAACAAGAAGGACTTTGATGTGGTGATGTTGGAGCTGGAGAGAGCCTTGAAGAAGATAAAGGAGCTGGAGGAAATTGTCAACAAAGAAGACTCGGAGAAAGACTTTCTCAGAGATTCCTTGGCCAAAATGGAGGAAGGTTATGCTATACGCACCAAGGAGCTCTATCAAGCAAAGGACAAATTGGATGTGGCAAATTGTCTTTTTAAGAAGCTTAATACTGGCACTTCTAAACTTGACTCTATGTTGAACTGTGTTAACACCAAGCACTTTGGTCTTGGCTTTAAGGAAACCTTTGATTCCGTTTACTCTGATTATCTTAATGCTTGTCCCAAATTTGTGGGTGGTATTGACAAAACTATCATTAAATCTAATATGGCTAAGCCGGAGGATGCTCAAACATCCAACGGAAACTTGGCCTCTACCTCGAATGTGAAAATTCTCAAACGCATTACTACGAATCCTCAAACCCAAAATGCTTCTATGTCCATGTTGACACCTACAACTAGCTCAGAGTCTACCAACAGCAAGAAAAATTTCACGCGAAATGTCACAAATCGATCCAAGACATCGAACCCCACTTCTACTTCTTCCATTAAAGCTGGATCGTCCGACTCTACCTCTCAGAGGAAGAAAAATGCTTTTGTCCATTATAAGAAAGTCTATGTGTGTGATTATTGTGGGGAGAAGGGACATATCAAACCTTTTTGCTACAAGCGTATTGATGACTTAAACATGCACGGTGTGAGGTTGAGACAAGTTTGGAGACCCATCTTGAAACCTATCCTTAGTCAAGCTAAATTAGTATGGAAAGTCAAAGCAGCTCTTCCCGCACCAGTGACAACTAAGTATAAACAAGTTTGGAGAAGGAGGTAAGAAGAAGTAAAATGCAATGTTGCATTCACTGTGGCTAAGGGCACCACTAAGGAGACATGGTATTTTGATAGTGGGTGCTCCCGACACATGACCGGAACCAAAGAATCCCTTATCGATTTTGTTCCACACTCCGGTGGACCTGTTACATATGGAGGAGGAGCAAAGGGAAGTATTGTAGGTAGTGGTACCTTGAATGTTAAAGGTCTACCCGCACTGAAGAATGTGTTGCTTGTAGATGGCTTGTGTGCAAACCTCATAAGCATTAGTCAATTGTGTGATGATGAACTCAATGTAAAGTTCAATAGGGAGAATTGTGAAGTGTACAACACTAAGGGAGAGTGTATTCTCACAGCTGCCCGTGCAAAGAACAATTGCTATGCCATTAGTGAATCTTGTCTAAGCACTTCTACCCATGACGAGATAGATATTTGGCATCAACGACTTGGTCATACCAGCCTTCGCAATCTTGAGAAGTTAGTTCACATAAAGGCTGTCAGAGGTATAGATAGCTTACCCAAGATTGACAAGAGAGTCTGTGGAGAGTGTCAGATGGGCAAACAAACTCGATCCCCTCATCCAGCTATCTCTACCCACAACCGTACTACTGAGTGTTTTGAACTACTCCACATGGACCTAATGGGACCCATGGAAGTGCAAAGTTTGGGAAACAAGTGGTACACTCTTGTCATTGTGGATGATTTTTCAAGGTATACCTGGGTTAATTTCCTTGGAACGAAGGATGAAGCTTTTGAAGCCTTTCGATCCTTAGCTCGTAGGATCCGCACCACCTATGCCAAAAGAGTTCAACGAATACGTAGTGACCATGGTGGTGAATTTCAAAATAGGGTGTTCGTTGAATATTGCACTCGTAAAGGGATTCATCATGAATTCTCGGCGCCCAAGACACCACAACAAAATGGCATTGTGGAGAGGAAGAACAGGACTCTACAAGAAATGGCAAGAGTTATGTTGGTGGCCGCAGGTATGGCAAAGGGTTTTTGGGCAGAGGCATTAAGTGCAGCTTGCTATGTGGTGAATCGGATCAGTATTCGTGCCGGAACTCAATGTACGGCATATGAGCTCTTAACGTCTAAGAAACCGAACGTTGCACATCTTCGTGTATATGGGTGTCTTTGCTACATCTTAAATGATAGAGATCCGTTGAAGAAATTTGATCCTAAGTCTGACAAGGCTATCTTTGTTGGCTATGCTCTTAACAGCCATGCTTATCGAGTGTTCAACCTCCGGACTAAGACGGTACAAGAATCCACAAATATTAAATTTGATGAGTACCATTTTCACGAGAATCCGTCTAAGTCCACTATGGTCCGAGATGATTCTCATCCTGTTCTACCCACGACGGAAGTATTGGTTGAGGGGGAGGTAGATCAAGGAAATGGACCTTGCATTCCACTTAGTGGAAATTCCACATCTCACAACTCTGGTGACTCTACCCCCTCAGAGAATGATGATGCTAGTCTAAATCAGGGTACCTCTAATCCTGATATGGGCAACACGGGAGAGTCTACCTCTACCGGAGTTCCGAACACTGGTCCACCTGCTTATATACGAAAGAGACATCCAAATCAACAAATGATTGGAGATCTCAATCAACGAATCACTCGCTCCACTCGCTCTACCGTCACTCTACCTGCCAATTACCCTAATACTCTCTCTAACTTGGCCTTTCTATCACCTGATGTGGGCATACTGAGCTTCGTCTCCGAAATTGAGCCCAGGAATATCAAGGAAGCCATTCTTGATGAGTTTTGGATTGCGGCAATGCAGGAAGAGCTACATGAGTTCGAACGGAACAAGGTGTGGTCATTGGTCCCAAGACCAAAGAATGTTAATGTCATTGGCACCAAGTGGATTTACAAGAACAAAACCAATGAATTTAATCAAATTGTGCGGAACAAGGCACGACTGGTTGCTCAAGGGTACACCCAAGTGGAAGGAATCGACTTTGAAGAAACTTTTGCCCCCGTGGCACGTATAGAGTCTATTCGATTACTTATTGCGGTGGCTTGTTACAAAAATATTCCGTTGAGGCAAATGGATGTGAAAGCGGCCTTCCTCAATGGAGTGTTGGATGAGGAAGCTTATGTTGAACAACCTAAAGGTTTTGTGGATCCTCACAAACCAGACCATGTCTACCTTCTTCATAAGGCTCTCTATGGGTTGAAGCAAGCACCTCGTGCATGGTATAGTTGTCTTACGGATTTTCTCTTGAATTTTGGTTTTACTCGTGGTAATGCCGACACTACTCTCTTCATAAAACTTGTCAAGAATGAAATGCTTATTGCCCAAATCTATGTTGATGATATTGTATTCGGTGCCACCCATGAACGCTTGGTAAAAGAATTCACTGAAGCCATGGCTTCCTCCTTTCAAATGAGCTTAGAGGGGGAGCTAAGTCACTTTCTTGGTCTTCAAATCTCGCAACGTCCAAATGGAATCTTTGTTTCACAGACTAAGTACGCCATCAACATGCTTAAGAAATTTGATATGGCGGATGCTAAGCCCATGAAAACTCCTATGGCCACCACTGAGAAGTTGAGCAAGGCAGAGAAGAGCAAGGACATTGACATCTCTACCTACAGATCTCTTATTGGAAGCTTGCTCTACCTTACTGCCACACGGCCTGATATTATGTTTAGTGTGTGCCTCTGTGCCCGCTACCAAGCCAAACCTAAGGAAGAACATCTTGCTGCTGTGAAGCGTATCCTTCGATATGTGGCCGGGTCTACCAACCTTGGTCTATGGTACACTAAAGATACTTCTTCTTATCTTGTTGGTTTTGCAGATGCTGATTGGGCTGGTGACAATGATGAAAGGAAGAGTACTAGTGGTGGATGTTGCTTCTTAGGAAATAATCTTGTCTCATGGCATAGCAAGAAGCAAAATTGCATTGCTCTATCAACCGCCGAATCCGAGTATGTGGCTGCTGGGAGTTGTTGTACCCAGATGCTATGGCTTCAACAAATGCTAGCCGACTATCAAATCGGGAGCACGCCACTCACTTTATATTGTGACAACCAAAGTGCTATAAAGATAAGTCAGAATCCGGTACAACACTCAAAGACCAAGCATATTGATATACGACATCACTTCATTCGAGACTTGGTAGAACGGGGTAAGGTTGTAATGGAACATGTGCCTACGGAGAAACAACTCTCAGACTTCTTCACAAAACCACTTGCTTCGGAAAGATTTTTGAGCTTACGGAAGTCTCTCTGCATGGGCGCATTTTGAAGGGTAGTAGGCCGCAAATGGCTACCTCCACCCACAGCCGTTTATTTTCTCAATGGAACCATGAGGTAGAGCACGGTGAGGTTAGTTGTTGACAGTTGCAAAGTGACGTAGTATTTGGACATACTGTTCTTTAAATATTTAAATAAGCAATTCATTGGAGTGAACCTTGTTTGCTCTATGTCTAGCAGGAAAAGTCGGCCTAAAGATTTCCTCGATGGATCGGGTCTTGATTGACTTGGTCTTCGGGCAAATGCAAAAGACATGGCCTTATACATATAATGATGAACACAAAAAAATATATATATATATGGAAACATCATTCTATAACACCTATCACTGGTTGGGTCCTAATAGGCCTGATCTACGCTTGAAAAGCAAGTGAAATGGTCGTGGCTACACGCTGAACTGGCCAAAATAGCAATACTGTCCATAAAGCACTGTCACTCTACCTCCAATATCTCTACTTAATGTTCTTTCCAGCGATTTTGATTCACTGTGTGGTGGTACGTATGTCCACTTTGTGTGTGCTTGTTATGCCTTTAACTGTATTTCGTGTTCTGAAAAATTTTGCAGAGTACTCCTGTTCAACGAAGCATGCCTGTTCTACCCTTGAAGTGCTTCTTTAGGCTTCGTTGGATAAATTAAATTTTGTGTGAATTTGAAATCTGAGTAATTCGACGTGTGTCTATGTGTGTTTACTCCTGCTCTACGTGTGCTACTTTGAGTTCTCATGAAAGTCGTTCCTGTCTAACGTGTACCTCTTTGCTTGTTGTGTTGTTTGCTGATTTTACATTATAAGTATGGTGGTCCTACTCATAACCATTTTTGTAGTGCGTGCTCTTGTGTGATTGGTCTTGCTTGTGCGGACGCTCTGTCCACTACTCTTGGTACACGCCCTGCCGACTCTTCATTGGTTCTCTCCTCCACGCCTGTCTGTTCCCTCTACTGTGACTCCCACTCCTTGGGTTTATATATCCATATATATATTTTTTTAAGTATGCTTGCTTTACCCTCTCCTAGCCTGTCATACGTGTTTCACTTTGGTTTCTGAAATTTCAGGTGTCTGGCTTGTTGCATCCTTATGTTTTTTTGTTAGTTTGATCTACGGGCGCTTGTTTGGTTCGCTGTCCTTCATCAACGCCCAACCGGACCATACACACGTGGATAGATCTGGGCCGTAGAAGTTGAACCGCTACAGTTTCCCTATAAATACCCCCACGGGTCAAACACACAGTACACCTTTCACTACGTGTTTTTGAGAGCAAAACCCTATCTTCAAGCTGTTCATATTCTCTGCGCACGGTCTCATACACTCTACCCAGATTTTAACTCTTTACTCTACGCCCACTTTACCCACTTCACGCTTCCTCGCAATGACAAATTTCGAGACTCCCGAGTTCTACGCTGGAAAGATCGCTGAGCTCAACGCCCAGGTGGCTGTACTTGAAAAATTGTTTGATGAAGAGGAAGATTTCTCCAAGGCAGAACCACTTGGGGTTCAAATCTCTGATCTACGCAAGGTTATCACAGAACACAAGCGCAACAAGTTCCTTGCTGAAAAAGAACTTGCACGTATAGCTAAAGAGAAAAAGGAAGAGGAGGATCGCCTTGAGGCTCTACGTTTAGAAAAATTAAGGCAGGAAGAGGAGGAACGTAGAGCCCGGGAAGAACAAAGGAAGAAGGATGAGGAGGCACGCATAGCAGAGGAAGAAAAGAAGAAGAAGGAAAAAGAAGAGGCTGACCGTCTAGCCGAGATTCAAAGGAAGAAAGATGAAGAGGAGGCACGTCTTGCGGACGAAGAACGAAAACGTGTGGAGGATGAGGCAGCACGTACCACTGCAATTTCTATTGAGAAAACTGACAAGGCAGAGGCTGCACGCAGAGCCCGTATGGCACAAAAGCGGCTTGATGAGGCCAATGCCTTGATTGCTGAGACTCTATCTCCGCAGAACCAGGTGATTACCCATTCGGACGCACGCACACTCCCATCTGAACCGTCTTCTATCGATGTTTCCCCCGACGTGTCTCCAAATACAGACACCACAGTCATTGTGCGTGACACTACGCCACCGTTCGTGGTACAGGAACGAAAAGTTACCTCGAATTTAATTGTCAGAGCCTCGCCAACACGGGTTGTTGGACCTGGATTCTCTGATGATTTCCACACAGAGCTAGCTTCCATACGCTTTGAATTTTTGAATTTCAAAGAGGTCAACGCTGAACGCTACTATGGGCACAGCAAGTGGGTCAACCGTGGACTGGAGGCCTTCATGCGGACTATGCATCTTTCTGATGCCATCAATTTCGACGTCGACTTCAGTCTCCACGTCCATCGTATGTTCTTCGCCCACGTAGACCGGGCTTTTGGGACTCCTGGCTCTGGGTCCTATGGGAAAGTTATTCTTCGGGGGACTGAGTATGACTTTAGCCCCCGCACGATCAAACAAATTTTCCGTCGCTCCAGACTTCAGGCTACGTGGGATGAGCCCTCTACGAATCACCCAGATAGCAAGCTCATGGGTTTCATTGTCACCGGTGGCCTTGTCTCTACGGACCAGCCGCCTGTTTCTAAGCTCACTCATTTCTTCTCTCACTTGAACAGGGTGATTGCCAACAACTGGATCCCCACGTCCAACACGGGGGTGCTCCACGCGGACGCCCTTCACTTGATGTATAAGCTAAGTCGGGGCATCCAGGTGGACTTGGGCCAAGTAATTTTCAACAAAATCAAGTCCTACGGAGAGATGACTGATACTCAGATCCAGGCTGCCAAGTTACCGTGCCCACACCTAATTAGCACAATTCTACTACGTCAGGGCTTTACGTACAGGAAGACTGATGGGCCGTTGATCAAGATCACTCCTTTTCGGTTTGATTCTGCTTATGTTCACGAGAGCAAGGTGAAGGACATTCCTTGGCGTAGACTGGGAAATGTTGAAGACGATCGTGCGCTGTTCACTGCTGGGCCTGCCTCTTCTCTACCCGAGCAACAGGGCCAACGACAGAAAAAGCCTAAGTCTTTGAGGTACGCGCAGAGTTTGGTGAAGGATGAAGCTGACTCTGCCTCTGACGAGTCTGGTTCTTCGGAGGACGAGCTGTATCTGTGTAAGCCGAGCTCACTTCTACGTGACTTTGAACGCCTGAACTACATTATTGATTTAAGTTCGGGGCTGTGTGGGCACATGCACAACAAGGCACGTAGAGCGGCCCGTCTAGGGGGAGATGGGTCGTCCTACGAAGATCTAGGACCTTTGAAGGTGATACGTGAACGTCTAGCCGCGGTGAATGAATTGATTGAGGAGCAGATGGAGGCCTCAAGGAATGCCCCTGACCGTCCATCCAACAAGATAGAGAAGAAAATTTTAAAAAGAAAAGTTGAAGTGGTGGACGTTGATCAAGATGTTGATGATCCTATGAATGAGGATGATTCGTTACGCACGGAGCGTAAGAGAAGGAGGACTGAAGCTGCTCTTGGGCACAGTGAATTGGTAAAAGAAAGTGATGGCACGGTGAGAGGGGTTGATGAGGTGAAGAAAAGGGAAAAGGCTAAGGGAGCCGGCTCTTCGGGCTCTGGGACTACTGCAAAGGGAAAAACGACTGGGTCTACGGGGATTCTGAAAGGTGGTGTTACAAAATCCAAAGCAACTGGCTCTACGGGTCCTAGAGTCAAGTTTGTCAATTCTGGTGCCCCCAAACCTGGCTCAGTGCGTGGACCTGGTGCGGGCAAAAATGGAAGTGTGTTTGACATCACTTTATACGACAAAGAGAATATAGAGTATTGTGACAGGCCTCTACGGCTCTCGCCGCTCAGGAAAAAGGGAACAGGTCTGCGCAGAAAACAAATTGCTACCAAGCCGCCGGCCAAATCCAGGAGGCAGATTGCTGATGAGCCAACGGACGATGAGGAAGATCAGGAGTACGAAGAGGAAGAGCTCTCTGATCCTGATGATACCCGTGATCTACGTCAACACACACCCACGCTGGACTCGGATGAGGATGGTGCAAATGAAGATTAAATTCTTCATATCAAGTGTTTTCTATCCCTGCTCTACCTTTGAACAATGTTTTATTTTCTGTTGTTTTTCATATCTCTGATCTACCTTGTCTTGATACTCTTGCTATTCTGTTTTGCTCAGTTTGAGTTATTTTATTTTGCTTTCTCTGCCTCTTATTCGTATGAATGATTACTTTCTATGTTTTGCTGCCCGCATGATTAATTATATGCATGTTGTCATACGATTACTTTTTGAGTATGATACTAGTCTGAGGGGCAGTTGCTCTACGAACCTCCACTTATGAAGTTGACTCAAAAAGGGGGAGATTGTTAGTGTGTAGTTCTTCCTAGTTCAACATAGAACCATGTGTTCTTGTTTGAACTACGTTGAACTATATACTATTGTTTTGTAGTAACTTCATGTGTATTGTTTGTATGATTAATTGCTTAAATTCATACAAGTCTGCTAGGTATGAGTAGAGCTAACTGGGATATGTAAGTGGATCTTCCTGGAGCCACGACATGCAACGAGTACTCAGTGTTGGACTAGCGGACTTAAAGAAACAAACAACATGGAGTTCTCTGTGTGCACAATTGTGAATGACCCACGTGGTTCTATGTACACCAGTGTGGTTCTCGAATTCACTATTGCACCACCAACAAGAGAGTTCAAGTTCTACACAATGAAGAACTTGAATCAGTGCTAACACATTGATGGACACGGAGCAAGCACAGGTAGACATGGAGCTGGAGGAATGACTGCTAAGGAATGAAACCAGCTACGGGTGCGGCTAGAAGACTTCGCTAGAAGAATTCAAGTCCAAGAAGAAATACCAAGTATACTAGCTGTGCATGCACCAAGCTCGAAGCGCGAACACATGCTAGTGTGGCAGCGGGTAGAGCTACGTTCATCAAGTACGGAACAATGGAATATTCGTTGAAGATGCCTTGGGCTCGGTTGTTCCATTGGACCGTCATGGGCTTGGCCCATTAAGCGTGAATTCCGGAAACCCTAATTTACGATGCCTATAAATAGAGGGTTGTTGGAATTCATTGATGACACTTTTGATTTGACATTTTCTAGAGAGAGAAATATTGTAGACCGAGAGACTTCGCTAGAAAGCTCCGGTCATACCCTCTGTTTTAGTCTTGGTAGTACTCTTCGCTAGATTAGTTCTACCTAGGCTTAGTTTTTGGTCGTGTGACCTTTCTACAAGATTCGCTAGAATTTTGTAGATGTTTTTGTAAAGTGGTTCCACCCATTACAAGATTAATACAAGTTTACTTTATAGAATCTCTAAATTGTGTTAAGTATAGTACTCTACCTTATACTACTTCTCTGTAGGTAGATCTAAGTACTATTTACACAATTTCAGGGTACTTGAACAAGGAATGGAAGGCAAAGACGCGTTGCTGCCACGCCAATTTATGTACGGTTTGCGCGATCTTGAGGAACTAAATGCGCAGAAGCTTTGCAATGAGGGTTGGATGCCGCAGCCGTTTACTTCATTGTTAGATTCAACAAGTGATGATCAGCAAAGAAGATTTCGTTTGCAATTGAAATGGAAACAATAATATTCGTAGCTAATTAGTATGATTTGATATTGGTTTTTAATTTCTTTCTTCATGCAGTACTACTTCAATATCCCAAACATTTTTACTTCATTAACAATGAGTTTTATTTTTTTGTTTTTTACAAGTAAAAGTACAGATGCATCCTCAATTAAAAAAAAAAGTAATAATTTTTATTTGATAACTTATATATAAGTCACTACATTTAGTATGATTCAAAAAGTAACATTTCTTTTATTAATTATCATGAGCCCATACTCAGTCCAGCTCCGCCGCCTGCTCCGACTCCACCACACCGTCGTCGTCATCAGAACATCTCATGTACTATTAATTAAGAGACGACTTCCATTTCAATAGGAAGCGGAATCTTCTTTGCTCACTAATTGAATCATCTAATATTGAATCCATCGGCTGCGGCTTCCACACATCATTGAAGAGCTTCTGTGCGATCACTTCACCAAGATCTATTAAGCCGTGCTTAATGTGGGTTGGAAGCATCAAGCTTTTTACTTTGATTACTTGTTCAATGACCCTATACATGCAGGAATATATCATTGTTTCTAGCATTCCCAGCGTGGCCATAAGACCTGATATCATCATCATTATCGTCAGAAGGCCGACTCACATATTGGCTAATCATCTTAGGACGACATATTCATCTTCATCGTCGTGTGTATTTCTATAAATATGGGATAATGACAAGTGTTCAATCAAGGGGCAACACGATAGTACGTATGTCAAAAAACGAACTAGTCGATATTTTCACGTGGCTTAAAGTGAGCGACTTAAGTCCCCGATAATTAGGTACCTTTAGTCGACCGATAATCGAATGTTTCAAGCATAACCTGACAACGTTTTCAGACCCAAAGAGCTCGTGGAGCAGAAAAGCGATTTCTGAATGAAGTCGGAAAGTGAGATCGGTGGCTCCTAACTTAAGTCCATTTAGTAGCGAGACCGGAAAGACCGAGCCCTTATGTGTTCAGACATATAATGATTCAATGAAGGTTGGATTAATTCCTCGTACCTTCGAAATGTCTTCTTCACGTACACGACGACTACATCGATTTCGCCATACGATGAGTGATCGTGTGGAATGATCAATATTCGTCGAGGTCAATGGGCGAGTCACCGATGCTGCAACATTTAGCTCGAGTGAATACCTCAAAGCCGAGCCTTATGAACTGATAGTACTGCGCGATGATCTGGGACGACCCTGGAAATTTGAAATCACATTCGGGGCGAATTGTGATTGTCCATTTAATTAACAAATTTAAAGTATATTAAATTATAAATTATATAAAAATAATTTAAAATAACTTTTAAACATTTTAAAATTATTTTAAAAGAATATTAGAAAACCTTTTAAATATTTTAAAGTATTTTAAAATATTTTTAAAATAAATTTTAAACATTTTAAGTGTCTTTGAAATCATTTATTTTCACAATTTAAATTGGTAAATAAAATAAAATTAAATATTTTTTAAATTGGAAAAAAAAATCCTAAGGAATAGTATTTTAATAAATTTTAATTAATTCATAGTATAATTTATTTCCTTCTTTAGTTCTTTAGACATATTTTAATTATCTTCAAACCTTATTGATAGCTTCATATATTGAAAACTTGTCATTATCCCATATTGATAGTAATAGCGATGATGATGAAGACTATGGCGAAGAAGATGAAGACGATGAATATGAAAAGCATGGCCTTCAAAAACTAACGTCTCTAGCTACTAAGGTGCCTACATGGGATAATTGTAGGCTACTTTTGTATTTTGGTTACCCAACTTGCATTCTGTACATCCGAGTAGCTGAACTTTGACGAATTTGCACTTTCATGCAAAAATAGGCTTTTTTCGGCGACACGTGAAAATGCACGTGATCATTTATTTTTTTTAATCAGCTGACAGAGGGTATTTTCGACATTTCCCTACATGAATAAATGAAAAAAAAATGTTAAATAAAAAATATAAAAAAAAAAACAATAATACTTCATTATTTCAATTAAAAATATTTTCCCTTTTTTTTTTAAATACGCTCCCTTGCAAAACAGATCTGTTCAATTCATTCCTCTAAAAAACAAACAAAACCAGAAACCAAATCCAGATGCGAATCATTTTCCATCAAGAGATCGAGATTGAGAGTGGGGGAGAGAGAGAGAGAGAGGGAACAAAAAAAAACAAAACAAAATGAGGCTCTGGCTCGCCAACCTCTCCCGCCGCCCTCTGCAACCCTGAAATCGAGAAGGCAGTGATCCGCGCCACCACCCACCTCGCCCTCTCCTTCGACTCCCGCAACTCCGATCGAAATCAATAATTCAAATTTCAAACACATACTAAACAGAAATACAACAGCAAAAATCGATTCTTTTTCACACGGTGAGCTTAACGGAAAAGGAAAAGGGAAGGGGAACCCACAAATCGAGCTCGGAGGATACTACGTGGAGAGCGCAAGGTACAAAAGGAAACAATTTCAAAGACTCTTATACTACACAGTAAGCAAAACCACGATGTGCTCGAAAAACCCAATTGATAAAGAACTCTGCTTTACGGTACAAAATAAAACACATACTACTAAAATTACTAAAATTATGGTTCGAAATCTTCTGTTCAAAATCAAAATCATGTTTCTATATATTATTTGTGGATCTTTGTTCTTCCTGGAATTCGAACTCAAAATTAGGGTTGGAAATCAAACAAGTGTTTCTTTTTCTTAAATATATAATATTATGTAATTAATAATTTAATGAAAAAATGACTTAAGGTTGTTAGTGTAATTTCCCTCATCTATTTATTGAAATCGTGACACTTGGCAACGATAATCACGTGCATTTCACGTGTAGCCGGAAAAAACTCATTTTTGCATGAAAGTGCAAATTCGTCAAAGTTCAGCTACTCGGATGGTACAGAATACAAGTTGGGTAACCAAAGTACAAAAGTGCATATAGTTCAACTACTAGCCTACAATTATCCCTTACGAACATCCAAGAAATTCTTATGTGTAATGTATGATGACTTGCCGTCCATGTTAAACCTTGTGTTGTTTTTTATAAATAAAATAGAAAGATTTTTTTGTCATTGAAGATAAGTAAATTTTTTTAATATATACCTGACAAAATTTACTATGAAAACTGAAAAGGAGCGGTAGTAATTTAATATTATTCTTATATTGTCTCAAATTAATTACTTTTAAAATTTTAAATTTACCGTAAATAATACTCTAATATTAATGTTGAAATATATATATATATATATATATATATATATATATATATATATATATATATGATCGACTACACATTCAATCTCCTTTACATATGAATCCTTTATATATGAATAGATTTTTCCTCCAAACCCTACGTACCAAATCTCGTGATTAATTATATATATAATTCTTTTTCTGCAGTCTCTAAAATTAATCCCAAGAATTCATCTATGGGTACTGATGATCCATATTCTCCGGAGCTTCCCGAACCCCTAATCCACCACATCCAATCCCTCCTCCCCCAAAAAAAAGCTGCCGAAACTACCCTTCTCTCCAAGTCATGGGCCGCGGCATGGTCGACCGCCCCGATCATCGACCTCGACCAATCCCACTTTCCAGACCTATTCGATTGCTGCAACGTCGCTGAGCTCGTAAAGTACGCGACGAAGACTCTTAGAAGGTACGAGGAATCCAACCTTCGGATCAACACATTCAGACTATGCGTGAAGGAAGATTGGTATGGCTATTCCGGTCTCGC
This sequence comes from Euphrasia confusa, assembly GCA_954870475.1. Taxonomy (NCBI): domain Eukaryota; kingdom Viridiplantae; phylum Streptophyta; class Magnoliopsida; order Lamiales; family Orobanchaceae; genus Euphrasia; species Euphrasia confusa. Next base: position 2,783,565 of record OX940965.1, read on the forward strand.
TTCCAAATGGACTTTCAAAGCGCTGAAATTAGGAGCAACTGATCTAACTATCCGGCTTCATAATAAACATCCGAAAAACGCTATTCCGATTTACGAGCTCTTTGGGTCTGAAAACCTTGTCAGGTTATGTTTGAAGCATTCTATTATCGATCAGCTGTGGAACGTACTTAATTGTCAGGGACTTAAGTCGCTCGCTTTAAGCCACGTGAATATATCGACTTGCGCGTTTTATGATATACTCTCGTTTTGCCCCTTGTTAGAAAACGTGTCATTGTCCCATATTGATACTAATAGCGATGATAAAGAAGACGAAGATGGTAATGATAATGATAATGATAATGATAATGATAATGATGATGAAGACGAAGAGGAAGATGAAGAAGATGATGATGAGTATGAAAAGCACGGCCTTCAGAAACTAACGTCTCTTGTAATGTGCCTCGTCCATTACAAAATCCAAAGGTGGCTTTTGTTCGACTTGCCGTCCAAGTTTCCTATCCTAAAAGAATTGACACTGAATTTAAGGTCCCGACGCGGAGAAGCTGGAGAGGTTCATGTCATCTCAAACGACTCATTAGAGACATTAAATTTTGATTGTTCAGAGGTAACGCAAAGTGTCGAGATTGATGCCCCGAGCATTCGCAAGATTACATTTGCGGGTGAATACATGCCGAACATCAATTTTAGGTCAACAATGGATCAGTGGGAGGAGACTCGTGTATCGCTAACCTTAAACCTTCATGATGATGATAAGCTCAGTACTAAATGGTTCCTTGAGTTGAGTAATTTCTTGACAAAGTTTAGGTTGTCGAAGATACATCTTTGTCTCCATCTGCCATCTGATAGATATCGTCCCGAGAAGAAAAACATTGATTACCGGGAGGATGAGATAGAAGGCTTGAACGTGTTGCATGAAGTGGAGGATTTGACCATAAACAACGAGTATCTCCTCTCTCTGAGTTTCAACGGTCTATTGGATGGCTTGTTTCGGATATGCCGTCCGAAGATGATTAGCCAATATGTGAGCCCTCCTGACGATAATGATGATGCGATTTCTGATGATGATCGACATTATATGAGGTCCGATCACGACGGCGGCGGTCAGACTACTAGAGACAATGATATATTCCTGTGTAGGGCCCTTGAACAAGTAGTGAAAGTGAAAAGCTTGTCTCTGCCAAGGCACTTTAAGCACGGTTTGACTGATCTCGATGAAGTAATCGCACAGAAGCTTGTTGAGGGGGTGTGGAATACGCAGCCGATTGGTTCGATATTAGATGATTCAGCAAGTGAGCAAAGAAGATTTCGCTTCCTATTGAAATGGAAACCAACATATAGCTCATTGATCACTATTTGAGCATCAATTCGGAGTACCTAGGTAGCAGCGGTGCTCTCGGCTTATCATATCGCAAATCATACTCTATGCAGGGCTGTTGGTTGACGTTCAAACATACTAGGTGTCAGACTCAATCAAATTGTGTTCCATCGCGAAGATTAAAAATATAATAATTTTATTGCTTTTATCAGAAATCATAAGCTGGCAATTTGTTTCTTTTAAATTTGAAAAAAAAAATTGTTATCAGTAAATTAAATTTGAAAAGAATTTGAAAAGAGATAAAAATGATATTTTCTAAGAGTAAATCATCCATGAAAATGATAACAAGTTCAAACATATGTATTTCTCTCGTAGTCCTGTGAGAGCCCAATGGTTACACCTTATTTGTATTTTGTAAAGAAATTAGGTTACACCTTATTTGTATTTTGCAATTCTGCTCCCATGCCAACGGAGGGCAATTCTTATAATGCCAATATGTATTTCTCTCGTAGTCCTGTGAGAGCCCAATGGTTACACCTTATTTGTATTTTGTAAAGAAATTAGGTTACACCTTATTTGTATTTTGCAATTCTGCTCCCATGCCAACGGAGGGCAATTCTTATAATGCCAACTATACACGTGGCAAATACACCTGTTATTTAGACAAATAAAAAAAAATAAAACAAACCCACCCGCACGACTTTACTAGATTACGTATCCTATTAAAAATCTAAAAGATTTATTTCCATTATTCCATATGTCTCCTTTATTTAGCATTATATATTTCTCAAGTACATTACCTGAATTCATAATTTTTTTTTCATCTAGGAAAACTTAATCGTCAAGGAGCACTAACTTATTCTGTCAAAATAAACAGGTATTTTTTTTTTTTTAATATTTTTTGCTTTTTTGATATTAACGCAATTAATCGTTAGAATTTATTCTTAACAGTTTATTTTATTTATTTATTATTCATTAATTTTTTGTTAATACTTTCTGCTTTTTTGATATTATTTTTATTTTAATGTAAAATCTTACAAAAATATGTTTGAAAAAAGTAATTGCCTTCCAAACCCTAGGACGATTTATATATAATTCGGTGTCGATCATCAAGTGCAGTCTCAAGAATTCGTCTATGGGTACTGAAGATCTATATGCTCCAGAGCTTCCGGAACCCATAATCCACCGCATCCAATCTCTTCTCCCCCGAAAAAAATCTGCCGAAACTACCCTTCTCTCCAAGTCATGGGCCGCGGCATGGTCGACTCGACCGACCATCGACATCGACGATTCGATCATTCCAAGTGATCCCTCTTCGTATGGGGAAATCAATGGACTCGTAAAGTCCGTGAAGAAGACATTCAGAAGGTACGAGGAATCCAACCTACGGATCAACACTTTTAGGCTATGTTTGTATAGCTTATGGTACGGCCTTTCCGGTCTCGCTACTAAATGGACTTTGAAAGCACTGAAATTAGGAGCCACCGATCTCACTTTCCGACTTCATCCGGGAACCGCTATTCCGCTTCAAGAGATCTTTGGGTCCGAAAACATCGCCAGGTTATGTTTGAATCATTCGATCATTCTTCGACCTAATGTAATTAATTGTCGGGGGCTTAAGTCCCTCACTTTAAGCCACGTGAATGTATCGACTCGTTCGTTTCTTGACATAATCTCGTCTTGCCCCTTGATTGAACACTTGTCACTGTCCCATGTTGATAGAATTAGTCGTTACGATGGTTGTTATGATGATGATATTGATGATGAAGATGAAGATGAAGATGAAGATGAAGATGATGATGAAGAAAAAGAAGAAGAAGAAGAAGATGAAGATGAGGATGAATATGAATTGCATGGCCTTGAGAAACTAAAGTCCCTAGTAATGTGCTTTGTCAAATGCAACATTCAAAAAGTGCTTTTGTCTGCCTTGTCGTCCAAGTTTCCTAACCTAAGAGAATTAACACTAAACTTAAGTGTGGATCCTTCATACGGCCGGAGAGAAGCAAGAGAGATACGAATCATCTCAAGCCACTCACTAGAGATCTTAAACTTTGGTGTGGATGTCGAGGAAATGCCCAAGGTCGAGTTTGATGTCCCGGGCATTCGTGAGTTTACATTTGAGGGTGAATACATCCCCAACCTTTGTTTCATGTCAAAAATGGATAAGTGGGAGGAGTCTCATGTATCGCTAGCCTTAACTCGTTCTAATGGGCTCCGTACTAAATGGTTCTTGGAGTTGAGTAATTTCTTAACAGAGATTAGATTGTCGAAGATACACCTTTGTCTCCATCTCAGTGGCAGATCTCGGGAGAAGTGTGGATACCAGGAGGGTGAGATCGAAAGCTCAAATGCGCATCAAGTGGAGGATCTGACCATAAACAGTGAATGTCTCCCTTCTCTGAGTTTCAACGCTCTGTTGGATGGCTTGTTTCGGATATGTCGTCCGAAGATGATCAACCAATGTGCGAGTCGGAAGAATGATGAACTCCTCTGTAGGGCCCTTAAAGAAGTAATGAAAGTGAAAAACATGTTGTTGCCAACGCACTTTAAGCACGGTTTGACTGATCTCGATGAAGTCGTCGCACAGAAGCTCGTCGATGATGAGGTGTGGAAGCCCCAGCCGATTGATTCCATATTAGATGATTCAGCAAGATTTCGCTTCCTGTTGAAATGGAAGCCGTCTCTTAATCAAGACATGAGACCTCGTTCTGACGAGGACAATGAAGATGAAGATGAAGATGAAGATGAAGATGAAGATGAAGATGAAGATGAAGATGAAGATGAAGATGAAGATGATGATGATGATGATGATGATGATGATGATGATGATGATGATGATGATGATGATGAAGACGACGAGGATGATGCTGACGACGGTGTGGTGGAGGCGGATCAGGCGGCCTTGCCGAACCCTACACAACTGAGCAAGATGTTGGCTCGACTTAAGGAGTCATGTGCAGGCGTGAAGGGCCTGGTTGATGTTTGAACATACTACTGATCTGTCAGACTCACAACAATCAAATGACGTTTTACAAAAATGTTTTTATTATCTTTATCTAAATTTGTGTTTCTTCAGAATTTGAAATAAAAAAATAGTTCAAGTAAATTTTATTCTCCATCTCCTATAGTTAAAATCTTTGTTTGTTTTTATTAAAAATAAAATTTAAAAAAATGTTGAAAAATTGAAGTTAAATTGGTTTTTAAAGTTAAAAAAGTAAAAATATTTACTTTTATTTTTGAAAAGTAGATATTATTGAGAAGTCTATTTAAATACCCATTATTATTATTATTATTATTATTATTATTATTATTATTATTATTATTATTATTATTTTATTATATATTGATTTTAATTCTACATAAACTATTTTTATTTTTTTTAATTTACCATCCTCTTTTCTTGTAAATTTCTTATCATCTCAATAATAACAATAATATTTTTTTTACATATATACTAACAAATATAAAAACAGAATTATTAGAATAATGAATAGTTTGATTTGCGAATTTTTTTAAAATGACACTAGGGGATGTAGAGTTTGTAGGATTCTTGTGAAGACTTAAATTTGAAGGTATTATATCAAAGTTTATTAAAGTACATAAAAATCAAATATTCAATTAGGATTTTATAAGTCCGTAAACATCAGTGCATGTTTGGTGACCATGATAAATACACGATAGTTACGATAACGGGATAATTAGATGTTTGGTTTCATTTGTGTGGGCTTGAAATAGATTAAAGGCCCGCTCATAAATACTGTGCTTCTTCAGTGAATTTATCAGCCCAATTTGGGGAGATAAGCGGTCTCATTTCAACCGTGACTCTGATTGGTATAGATTATTACTAATTTACCCCTCTATTTATTAAATATCAAAAAAACACTCCAAATTTATTTGTTCTCGATTTCATTCTCTCCTTATTTCTTCATCAAAATGAATCTTCATATTTTCATCTATCCTTTTCATAAGATTTTCTGTGGCCTGCAAGAAAAGATGAAAGAAGATGCAAACGTGGATCGGCATTTCAAAGTTGAGAGTCGAATCGGCATATCCGAAACGAGGATCGTGGTGAGATGTAACCGTACGAGTTTACCTTCAGCGAAAAGTTCATCGACGAGAGGACCATCGTAGCCAGATCTTCGAGACGCAACTCGAAATCTACGAAATCATTGCTGAAAATTTCCAGATCTGGTTTCGCTGCATCCGTATTGGTCGTCGCCGCTTACTGAATCTTCTAGGGAAGCTTATTCGACGGGGGCCTTTGGATGCCTCTCTTACATTGAAAAGTATGACTATGAGATTTCGATTACGTTTTTTGTAATTATTCATAACCATTTGGATTTTTTTTGGGCAATTTTTTTACAAATGAAATGCCCACAGCTCGTGAAAATTATAAAACCCAATTAATTTGTCTTGTTTGATGTTGTGTGATGATTGAATTCAAGTTTTGTTTTCTGTATAACAAAGATGGTAAAAATGTGATGATAATGGAATAAAAAATAAAAAAGAAGGGTAATTTTGTCATTTAATTATGGAACAACAATGAGTATCAGAATGCTATATTGGTAACTAAAAAATGTATCAAACAGCCGATTATTAAAATACTGTTACAGTAAGTTATCAATTTGGTGACCATGATAAACGTAGGATAGTTTAGTTAACTAAATTATTTTTTGTTTGGTACTATCTACTTGGCCCATGTTAGATAAAAAAGCCCGGTCCTAATTCCTGTTCCCCTTCTTAAAAGAAAGTTATCAGCCCAATGTGGTGTGATAATAGTCTCGTTTCGGCAGTCAATCAAGATTTATTAGGAAATTACAATTTTACCCTTAAAGGCATAAAGGCATTTAAGGCGAAATAAAATCTCCACTCCCACTTTCCCTAATTTGACGCAAACAATTTTTTTTGTCTGAATCTGATCCATTTCTCAGTAGTGAGTTATGTCAAGGGATTGGACACTTCTCAACCGAATGCCCTTCAAAAGATCGAGGCATTGGAATTTTGAATTCCATGGTTGCGCAAGAAGATATGGAACAATATTGCCTTGAAGACTCAACCACTGCGCTTACTGCTCAACTCGAAGGCACAACCCTATCTGACGATGAAGATGACAGTCCATCCAATGTGAATGCACGACGGCATGTTGCATTCTTTGCCTCTGCCGCAGAAACGACAGAAAGCCCTGCCGCAGAGAACTGCCTGTGCCTCACTGCCTCAGTCAATGGCTATGAATCCGAAGAGGAGATCATTCCCATTGATATTTTCATTCAAAATGATTAGAGATTCTTGCCGAACGGATTTTGGGTCGACGCGGCCGATGACTTGTGGTGTAGTAGGGATACGATGTCAGATCTTGGGAAATCGTAGAGGGAGGCGGCCAGGCGGGTGAGAATGTTGGAGAGGACTTCGTGTGGGATGATGCGGGCGGTAGCAACGCTATCTGGGCTGAAAATAGAACTGATAGCGGATGCGAATGCATTTCGATGGTTTTGGCCTTTTGATTTTATTGTTTTTTGCTGCATTTTTTTGTATTTTGTGAAAAGTTCCGAATCTGGTAGTGAGAGTATTATTTTGCAAAATTTTTTCAACATTATTGTTGAAAAAAAAAATCGTCATTGCTTTGTGAGATAAATTATTGGTTAGAGGGTATTTCAGTCAATTAATTTTTTAATAGTACTTGCTTTTGAAATGAATCTTTAGATAACTGAAGAGTACCAAACAAGATGTGTGTTTATTTTATTGGACCAAGTCAAGATTATTAACTAAGTTATCTTTATCGGACCAATAAATTAACTAGGTCACCAAACAGGACCTCGTGTGTTTACTAGTAGGTGCCACCAAACAAGACCTAAAGGTATTCACATGTTTATGAATTTCTTCTACATGTATTCAAATGTTTATGAATTTTGTTTGATTTTCATTAAAAAAAAATTAATAGATTTTAGCTACCAAAATAAAATTTTATTTTACTAGCATGTAGTTTACTTGTGCAGGTAGGGGTGACTATTCGGGTTCGGGTATTCGGGTTTGTACCGAAATACCCGCACCCGTTAGGGTTTTTGGGTACCCGTACCCAATAAATTTGTGTAAAAATTAGGGTTATGGAATTCATTTTAAAAAATATTGGGTATTAGGGTACCCGATTACCCGTTCGGATATATCCGAAATACCCGATTAATTATTCAAATTAAAATAATAAATATAATGATATATTAATTAAAAATCTACAACATTATATATATAATAAACGATATATTTTTATTATTTTTAATTATAATTTTTATTTTTTATTGCAATTTTAAATTTTAATTGATAATTTTTTATTGTTAGTTGATGAAAATAAATTATTGAATTTGAATATTATTATTGATTTTTTGTAAATTAAAATTTTAGGGTAATTTTGGGTACCTAATTACCGTACCCGTTTACCCGGTCCGGGTATTGGGTACCCGATTTACTAAAGAAAGTCCAGTTATAGGATGAATTTTTTTGATTATTAGGGTACGGGTACCCAAAAAATTCGAGTGCGAGTACCCGTTCGTACCGAATAGTCATCCCTATGTGCAGGTACAGACACACTCTCAATCTCAACAAATTTATTTTTAATTTAAAAATATAGTTATGAAATGAAAAGAGTATCTTTTTTCTCAATTATAATATTTGTAAAGTGGTACTTCACTCTTGAACAGTTAAATAGAGAAATTTTCATGTAAATTAATAAAAATATAATACGTATTATTGTATATAAGTAATAAGTTAAGTGAAAAGTAATAATATTAATATAATAAATATAATACGTATTATTGTATATAAGTAATAAGTTAAGTGAAAAGTAATAATATTAATATAAATAGGGGAGCGCCGGGTAAATGACCTTTTTGGGAGAAGACTTTGTGAAAATGTTTTTTCGAGATTGAAACTTATTAAAATGGCCATTTTTATTATTAATTCATTTTATATCATTTTATAAATAATTTTTTACATTTTTTATTTTAAAAAAAATACATAAAATTTTATATAATTAAAATAAGGATTCAAACTTATGTTTCATAACCCGTACCCATTTAAAAAATCACAATATAATTTCCACCAAATCAAAATCCCCAAATGTTTAAATTAATTAGGATTCTAAAAAAATCCACGTTCTTCTTCTTCTTCTTCTTCTTCTTCTTCTTCTTCTTCTTCTTCTTCTTCTTCTTCTTCTTCTTCTTCTTCTTCTTCCTCTGCCGCCTCTCCCTCTCCTCCTCCCCGAACTCCACCGATCGGAACGCCGCCGCCTAGGAAATCACCTCCTTCATCTCCTTAATTGTTCCATAAGGGTGTGTTTATGATCGGGATTTTCTGGAATTGAAGAAAGACTGGAACGATGAGACCATTTCAGCCGTTTGGATTTGCACGTATCTCAATGTTGTTGATTTGTTTTCCCAAAATCTAGGACCGGAAATAGATATTTTGCAGGAGAAGGTCCAGTTTCTGAAGCGCAAAAAAACAAAAAAAAAAGCGCAAAAAAAAAAAAAAAAAAAAATGTAATGGAATTACCAAAAATTATATTTTAATTATTAATATAAAATTAATTTACATGGAATTCAATTTTAAATATTAATATAAATTTAAAATACATAATTTATATTTAAAATACTAATACAAAGTTAATTTACATAAAATTACATTTTAAATACTAATATAAAATTATTTTTCGTGAAATTATAATTAATTACTAATATAAAATTAAATTATATGAAATTATATTTAAAATACTAATACAAATTTAATTTATATTATATGAATATCAATACGCCACCCAATTAGACCTAGGGTTTCAATGGGTTCCGAGCTACCCACCGCCCAAACAACCCTTCTCGACCTCGATGAATCTAAGGTTCCACGTCGCCGCTCATTGTATCCCAAAATAGATGAATTCGCGGTGTTCGCCAAGGAGACATTCCGAAAGTACAAACAATCCGACCAAAAGATCGACACTTTCCGGCTGTGTCTGAAATCCGAATGGTACGGCCTCTCCGGTCTCGCCGCAAAGTGGACTTCCAAAGCATTGAAATTAGGAGCCACCGATCTCACTTTCCGGCTTATCCAAAGTCGTATTCAGTATCCGGCCATCTTCATTCCCTTCGACGAGGTCTTCGGGACCCAACAAGTCGTCACATTAAGCCTCGACAAGTTGAGAGTCTATCAACGACTAGACGTAACCAAATGTTCCCGACTCAAATCACTCACGTTAACCGACGTGTCGCTGTCGGCCGAATCGTTTTTCAACATCCTCTCGTCCTGCCCGTTGATCGAAAACCTATCCTTGTCCAACATTGGTAATTATGGCGAATACTACGGTGAAAACGGTTGTGAAGGAGTACGAAAAGTCGAGAGAATACCCAAAGGTTCGACGATCGGCCTTCCTAAGCTAACATCGCTAGTTCTGTCCAGGGTTGGTGAGCCCGAAATCCAAAATTTGTTCATGGGCGACTCGTCGTCCAATTTTCCTAACCTAAAAGAACTAACCCTATGCTTACGTTTAGGAAATGAAAATGAGCCGTGCTTTATCTCGATCCACTCGCTAGAGATTTTGAATTTCACTTTCTATAATTCTAGCTATTATGATTCTGAGCAAGATAAGAGTAGAAGAAGCGTCGAGTTTGATGTCCCGAGCATTCGTAAGTTTACATTTAAGGGTTCGAACTTTCCTAATGTGTCTTTTAGGTCGACGTCAATGGATCAATTGGAGGAGTCTCGTGTGGGGTTGACTCGGCATGGGGCGCTCAGTGCTACGTGGTTTTGTGAGCTGAGCGATTTCTTGAAACAACTGGCACCGTCGAAGATACATCTATGCCTCCATTGGCATTTTAAGGACAGCTTCGATTACCAGGCGGGAGAGATTAATGAGGGTTTCGATTTGGTGGAGTTGGAGGATCTGACCATGGACACCAAGGGTCTCCCTTGTCTGAGTTTTAGCGCCCTTTTGGATGGTTTGTTTCGGATATGTCGCCCGAAGATGATAACTCAATACGCGAGTTCTCGGAATAACAATGATACATTCCTTTGCCGGGCACTTAGTGGAGAGGGAGTGCAAGGGAAGAAGTTGTTCATGATCATAAGCCAATTCATGCTTCGTTTGCTTGATCTCGAGGAAGTAAAAGCGCAGAAGCTCTTCGATGAGGGGTGGATTTGGCAGCCGTTGAATTCGATATTAGGTGATTCGAAAAGAAGATTTCGGTTTTTATTGAAATGGAAACCATTGGAGATTAAGATCACTACATGATTAAAGGTTTTTATGATTTCTTATGTAATGCAGCAAACATATTATTCTTATTTGTTTTTCATTCTTACTTATAAAAGTTATAATTATAATTTTATGATATCATAATATTTATCTGTTTAATTTAATCTTTAATACAGTAAAAGATTATTTTTTATTGCAGAAACAATTGTTTTTCAATTTTCGTTTCTTATTATGTCTCTCAATATCAACCGGGGAACTAAATAACTCTTATTAACTTGGTGAGATTCCTTCAAGAAATAGCAGATTCTGCAAAATTTGCTTTCCTATTTTATGTTTTTATAAATTAAGGATATCATAATCTTACAATATTTTAAAAGAAGCTCTTAGATGAGGGGTGGATTCCGCAGCCGTTGAATTCGATATTAGGAGATTCGAAAAGAAGATTTCGGTTCCTATTGAAATGGAAACCATCTTAGATTGAGATCACTATATATATGATTAAAGGTTATGTATATTGTTATTCTCTATTGGAAGTTCAATAATTTTAAAGTGTGAGTTTTATCATTTCATAAGGATTACAAATAGAGGAGTGTTGGAAAACATAAATAACAGCAAGAAAAAGAAGAATCAAGCAAACAAGAACATGCGCAGAAATAATTGCACTTTTGACCCAAAACAGAGACTAAATAATAATTAAACAAACTTGAGCTAAGAAGCTCTTTCAGAGAGGATATTTTTCATTCTTGCGCGCACATTTACAATAATCCAATACACATATTTATAAAGGTAAAGAGAACAATCTAGAATAGGGACCAATGGGCAATATTAGAAAGATAGTACAAGCACAGCTGCAAAATGGTATTGGCAGCCTCTTGAATCAGCTTTACTTGGTCCCCACTCCATAACATCATTCCTTAGATGTGTGGCCAAGATCATTGGGTGCACAGCTCCCATGCACACGTGATTTCTCTTTCTGAATCACAGCAAGTTTACACTTGCTTTCACCCCCTCTCAATTCAAGTGTACCTCTATCAGTAATCTTCAACTTATTTCTGAGGTACATGAAGAATTGTCCAGACAAAGCCTTAGTAAAACAATCTGCAACTTGCTCTATACTAGGGACATGCTGCACTTTTATCTCTTTACTCATAACCTTCTCCCTCACAAAATGAATTTCCAATTCAATGTGTTTTGTTCTTGAATGGAACACAGGGTTGGCTGCAAGGGACACAGCTCCAATGTTATCTACCCAAATGATGGGTGTTTTCTCTACTTTTCTACCAAGTTCTTTCAGCAAAGACTTTATCCAGATAACTTCACAAGTGGCATTGGCCAGACTTCTATATTCAGCTTCAGTGCTAGATCTTGACACTGTGGGCTGCTTCTTTGAACTCCAAGCAACTAGGTTTCCTCCTAAGAAAACACAATAACCACCTACAGATCTCCTTTCATCAACATCATTGGCCCAATCAGCATCACAAAAGGCTGATATGTCTAGGTTCTGTTGTCTGTTAAAGTTTAGGCCAAAGGATCTGGTTTGAGACAGATATCTCAATATCCTCTTGACAGCCTTCCAGTGTTCATCAGTGGGATTTTGCATGAATTGGCTGACTTTGCTCACAGAGAAAGCAATGTCTGGCCTAGTTATGGTTGCATATTGCAGAGCCCCAACAGTACTTCTATACAATCTTCCATCTTTGAATGGTTGTCCCTTATATTTTCCAAGGAAATTTCCAGTGATCATAGGAGTACTTATGCCTTTGGAGTTATCCATATTTACTCTTTTCAGCAGCTCTTCAACATACCTAGTTTGATTAAGAAACAGACCATGTGCAGTGGGAACTATCTCAATTCCAAGAAAATAACTGAGATCACCAAGATCCTTCAAAGAGAAATGACTATGCAGCTGATTTATGACTTTTTGAATTTCATTGGTGTTGGAGCCTGTGATGATAATGTCATCTACATAGATCAGAATGTAGATGGTAGCCGTGGATGAATGTCTGTAGAATAAAGAATTATCAGCTTTGCATGTAGAGAAACCAAGTGACTTGACAGTGGCACCAAATTTGGAAGTCCAAGCTCTTGAGGCTTGTTTCAGACCATACAAGGATTTGTACAGCTTACACACCAGTCCCCCCTCTTGCTCAAATCCTGGTGGTTGATCCATATAAAGATCTGTGTCTATATCTCCATTCAGAAAGGCATTATCTATGTCCAATTGTCTAATGGACCAGGATTGAGAAAGAGCTATGGAGATAATGACTCTAATGGTAACTGGTTTAACCACTGGACTAAATGTTTCAGTGTAATCAAAACCTGGCAATTGTGTGAACCCCCTTGCCACTAACCTGGCTTTATGCCTTGCAACAGAACCATCTGCATTATATTTAAATTTGAACAGCCATTTGCAACTGATAGTGTGTTTATCAGGGGGGAGAGGAGTCAGAGACCAAGTGTGATTCTTGATGAGAGATGTATATTCTTTATCCATAGCCTCTTTCCAGGAGGGTGAATGTAGAGCCTCCTGATATGTTGATGGTTCATCTGTGTAGTTTATTGTGAACCATAGACTTTTGGTTTGAAAATTCCTGCCTTGGACCTTGTCATCATAGGATGATGAGGTGGTGTTGGTGAACAACCTTTTCCTGCAGAGCGTGGACTAATAGAGGAAGGATTGTTATCAATCACAAATGGTAAATTAACATAGAGTTGGCCATGTGAATCCAGAAGAATGGGGCAGTTTGAGTGAGTGGGAGTGGAAGAATGATGAGAGTCAGGGTGAATAGGAGTAGGATTTTGAAACTCTGGAGAATAAGAATTTTGGGGATCTGGAGAATTAGGATTTTGAAAATCTGGATTTTGAAAATCTGGAAAGTATGGTGTAGCAGAGGGGCTGGAGGGTGGTGAATGAAAACTGTGATGAGAGGGAATAGGATTAATAATGGGAGGTGTGATGAGAGGTTGATGATTACTGCTGTGAGGTTGATTTACAGCTGTGACAGGACTTGAAGAAGTTTGAAATGGAAAAACAGTTTCATCAAAGACTATGTTTCTGGTGATAATGATTTTATGAGGAGGAAGTAGGACTTTGTATCCTTTATACTGAGGACTATAGCCTAAGTAGATACCAGGAGAGGCTCTATAGTTGAGTTTGTGTTGATTATAAGGTCTGACATGAGGGTAACAAAGGCATCCAAAAATCCTGAGATGTTTATATGGTGATGGTTTCTGAAATAACAGAGTATAAGGAGAAGTGTAGTTGAGAAGTTTAGATGGGGTGTGATTGATTAAGTAAACTGCATGAGTGAAGGCATCTGCCCAGTATCTTTGAGGAACATGAGATTTAGCTAAAAGGGAGAGGCTAACTTCCACAATGTGTCTATGTTTTCTTTCTGCAAGTCCATTTTGGGCAGGGGTGTATGGGCAGGATTTTTTATGTATGATACCAGATTGGGTTAAGAAATCATTGAAGCCAAAGTATTCACTTCCTCCATCAGATTGTAGGGCTTTGATTTTCTTATTAAATTGAGTTTCAATGAGGGTATGAAAATGTTTGAAAGCTGTAGGAACTTCAGATTTAAGTTTAAGGAAATAAATCCAAGTGAATCTACTAGCATGATCAATGAAAGATACATAGTATTTATAGTTGCTAGCAGAAGCCACAGGAGCAGGGCCCTATAGGTCACTATGAATGAGATCAAAAGGAGAATAATTATGGGAAACAATATCATTAAAAGGGAGAGTGTGGCTCTTAGATTTCATACAAGCATCACAAATATAATTATCACAGTATTTGAAATCTATAGAAGCTTGCCTAAGAGCTTTTCTAACAATATCAAAAGAAGCATGTCCTAGCCTATCATGCCAAGCTTGGAGAGACAGTTTGGTTTGAGCTGAGTTGACCCAAGCTGGATTGACTGATTGGTGTTTATTGAAAGAAGGTAAAGGATGACTTGGATTGGTGCTGAGTTTGAAAGTGTATAGACCATCACTGACTCTCCATTGAAGAAGGATTTGGCCTGTTTCCTGATCCTTCACAAGACAAGAGTCAGGGTGAAATTCAAAGAACACAGAATTGTCTTTGGCAAACTGGGAGACACTAATGAGATTTTTGTCAATGCTAGGTACATGAAGTAAATTCTGTAAAATGAAGGATTTATTTGAATTCACAGGCCTAACTATGGAATTACCAAAGTGAGAGATAGTCAAACCTGTTCCATTGCCAACATGAACCTTTTCCTGTCCTTGATACTCTGAACTGATGTTGAGGTTACTGAGATCATAAGTCACATGACTGTTAGCACCAGAGTCTGGGAACCAAGAATCTTCAGAGGCTGAATCAGGTATGTTGTGAGTGCTAGGTGTTGATTGATTACTGTAATTGGCACTGATCCTTTGAGGGTTGTAGTTGTTCACACTGCCTCCAGAGTTGTTCCCATTGTTGTTATAGTTAGAGTTAGGTGTATAACTCAAATCAGCCCTATAATAACACTTGTCTGCAATGTGATTGTTTCTGTGAGAGATTTGACACTTGACTCCATTTCCACCAAATGAATTTCCTCTACCTCTTGCTTGATTGCCACCTCTTTGGGAGTTTCTGCCACCCCTATAGTTACCATTTCCTCTGCCTCTGTTACCTCTCTGACTGTAGTTTTGATTAGTGTAGTTAACACTTGGTGTGGATCCCTCAAATCCCAACTGCAGATTATCAATCTTTTCAAGCCTTGACTCAAAAGTTAAGAGGAGTGAGCTGAGTTCCATAACAGAAACTGGTTCAAACTTAGATGACATGGAAACTATGACTGGATTATACTCAGCTCCTAATCCAGACATTATATATAAGACTTGATCATCACTAGATATCTTGCAGCCTGCCTCAGCAAGAGTGTCACAACAACTCTTCACTTTGTTCAAATAATCCCTCATATTGAGTGTGCCCTTTTTCATATTCTGCAGCTGTTGTTTGAGCTGTAAGACCCTAGCTCTAGATTGACTACCAAAGCCAGATTCAAGACTTTTCCAGATTTCACAAGATGTATTCAATCCAACAGTGCTAACAAGCAAGCTCTCAGTCAAAGAGGCCAAAAGCCATGATGCAATCAACTGATCTTGTCTCATCCAATTAATATAATCAGGGTTGAGATTACCTTCATCCCTTGTACTCAGATCTGGATCAAACTGTGGAGGGGCTCTCTTTATGCCTGTAAGATAATCCTCTAACCCATAGCCTCGGATAGCTGCCATGATTTGGTGCTTCCAGATGATATAGTTGCTGTCATTGAGTTTGATGGTGATTAATTGATTCAGGGGTTGAACCACTTGGCTTGGTGGTGAGGTAACTTCTGATGATATGCTCATCTCTGCAGATCTGGGATGTTATCTTGTAAACAACCAACTATAGCTCTGATACCATGTTGGAAAACATAAATAACAGCAAGAAAAAGAAGAATCAAGCAAACAAGAACATGCCCAGAAATAATTGCACTTTTGACCCAAAACAGGGACTAAATAATAATTAAACAAACTTGAGCTAAGAAGCTCTTTCAGAGAGGATATTTTTCATTCTTGCGCGCACATTTACAATAATCCAATACACATATTTATAAAGGTAAAGAGAACAATCTAGAATAGGGACCAATGGGCAATATTAGAAAGATAGTACAAGCACAGCTGCAAAACGGTATTGGCAGCCTCTTGAATCAGCTTTACTTGGTCCCCACTCCATAACATCATTCCTTAGATGTGTGGCCAAGATCATTGGGTGCACAGCTCCCATGCACACGTGATTTCTCTTTCTGAATCACAGCAAGTTTACACTTGCTTTCAGGGAGTGAAATTTGCACTCTTAAAATTACATTTGGCACTCCCATTTATTATTTTAATAATAAATTATTCAATACATATTATTAATACCTAGCTTGCCCTCAATTGTATTTTTTTTAATTTCTGTAATTGTTTCCCTCATTCTCCCGTTCTTGATAACAATCTGATAACAATCTCCTTTCTTCAAACCAAGAACAACTCTGCAATTTTTATTAAGATTAGAAAAATATCAAATACTGGAACCTTTAATTTTTTTTGGTTGAAATCTCATAACATGGAAGAAGAGTTGTTGTCTAATTATACGGGCAGTCAAAAAGCTCGTAAAAGTGAACCTTCTTGGAGGGCTTGGCAGACTTCTTCGGTCGTCACATTCAGCGCTTTGAGAAGAATCGACAAGTTTTTTGATTTTATAGGATCGATGATCTGAATAAACTGCGGAGGAGAGTCGTAGGAGGACGAGTCTTTCTTGAGGTCGTTTTTGTTCTTATCGGCGGTGGTGCGTATCCGAAGAGCGACTCCATCATCTCCTCGTTAAATCTCATAAAAAAATAATCCCCGGAAAAACTAAACACGAAAAACTTAACATGGAATGGTTGGGGCTGGCGAGAACCTTATCCTAGAAGAAAGGTTTCAACTTTGTCTTAGGAGCTTCGGAGTTGTTAGAGCCATCGCTAGCCTCTCCCGTAGAAACACTGGAGGTGGCGGGCGATGGATTTAGGAGGCGGGGGAGGGGACAGCTCAGATGGTTTGGGTGGGGCTGCCGCCACTGTTCTTCCCGGCGGAAGTGGTAGTAACTGAGCTGCGTTCCTCCCTTCTTCGTTCGGCCTTGGTTCAGACAATTGATAGGGCCTTGAAGTCTTTTCCGCTCGACTTACTCATGGTGTGACCTGAAGAACCAAAATGATTATATGAAAACAAACAAGAAAGAAAGTCGGGACTTTGAAAATTATACCTCCATAAGAATTACGGGAGATCAAGTTGAGAGTAAGGGTAAACTAATGGGTTTATTGTCTAAAGGGCCTTTTCTCAAAGGCCTTTGGTTTATGAAGCCTTTGACAAAGTCAAGGTTTCAAAAAAAAGAAAAAATTGATTTTAATACATTTTTATTATTCAAAAAACATAAAACTAATTTAGAAAATGTTTTTTTATTATAAAATCTTTTTTTACTATAAATCTTAATGTTATGTGTGAAAATACGTAAATGCCCTTTTCATTCTTTCTCATTTCAATCGTTTCTCAACGTTTTCATCCCCAAATTCTCTCCCCCCACCGCACGTAGAACCCTAATTTTCTGGAAAAACATTGGATTGAATTCGAAGAAATTAGATTCAGAGACGTAGTCGGTGGTACATGTTGCTCAGGCGTGGGAGAAATCAGTGTCCAATGGCGGAATATTTTGATCCAAACGATAGCCATAGCCGAGGTAATCTCGCGTCGACTACTGAAATTTGAAATGAATTTGGTTTGATTGTGTAGTAATTCGTCTGTTCATAACATAAATCTCTCGAATTTCTACTTTTCCCCAATTTTTCAAAAAATTATGTTCAAAACAGAACCCTAATCCCCAAATCAATTTGATCGATTTCTTCTATTTTGTAGCAGCATGAATTAGAGTGTTTATCTAATATAATTCTTATGGTGCTGAACACTGAGACATAAATTTCTTGAATTTCCACTTTTCCCCAATTTTTCAAAGAATTATGTTCAAATGCAGAACCCTAACCCTAATCCCCAAATCAATTTGATCAGCATGAATTAGAGTGTTTATCAATATAATTCTTATGGTGCAGAACACTAAGCCCCAAATCATTTTTCTGTGTTCTTCCTCTGAGCTTTAAATATGAACAAATGTGATATTTGATCCATTTATAAATCAATTTGTAATGTTCTTTTTGCAATGCAGAATATTGATCAGTGTCTGGGCTGGATGAGATGAGAAAAGATGTGGATATGACAATGCCAAAAGAAGAAACCTATGAAGGAGTTTGGAAATTAGATTTTTCTTCATTCCAGTTGTTAAATGTTACTACATTGAAGTTTTAAAATTGGGTTGTATTGATGTGGATTTATTAAAATTCTGATTTTCTGGTTTGTATTGAGGTTGCTTCATTGTAGACAATCTGAAAAGTTGTTTTGTATAGATGTTGCTTCTGAAAACAGTTGTAGACAACTTGGGAAGCTAATTGTTGTTTTGATATTCAAAACGGCTACATATTGTTCTATAAACCAATTGTTTGGTTTAATGTAGTATATTTATAGGTTTTGTGGTTTTGTTTTGGTTTGATGCAGTATATATGTTAAGGTTTAATTTGGTTTGGTTATAGTGAATCAGGTTTGAGTTTCTACTAGTGTATGTGTATTGTTTGTTTTAAATCATAAATTAGAAAATCATAAATCAAACCACAAAAAAAACTTAAAAATACTTAGAAAGGGACTTGCCCAAATTGTACCAAAATTTACATAGATAACTGCCCAAATTGTACAAAAAGAGGACTGTAATATAACACCATAATGTTAAAAGGGAACACTGCCCAAATTTTACCAAAATATACATAGTTATATCACCAAAATGTTAAAAGGGAACACTGCCCAAATTGTACCATAAAACACAAAAGAAATAAACACCATAAGGGGGACACAACCCACATTGTTCCAAACTTACAAAAGAGGGACACAGCCCAAATTGTTCATTCATTTACCAAACAGAATTAAATACCAACATCCTTTTCAGAGAGGGGGTGCTTGCATGATGTGCAGTGTTGTCGAAGCAGGGTCATAGGTGAAGCGCAAAGTCATTCCTCTATTGAAATTGTTTTTGATGCAGAAGGCTCTCCACTCCTGCTGGAGAAAAACATACTTGCTCTCCTTCCCCTTTCCTGAAAACACCGTGGCCGGCATTTTCTCCCCTCTTTCATTTGCCAGTTTCAACTCAGCCTTGTACTCAATCCCAGTTTGCGCAGCAAAGGCTGTTGGAATCCTCTGCAGTGAAGTTGGAAACAAAATAATAATCAATGGAAATTGTAGATGACACTAAAAAAAGTAAATGAAAGAGAAAGATAACACTTACCAAGCGATAGTAATGATGCCTTTTCAATTTCAGATGAAAGTTATCACAGACCTCCAGTTCCCGGCGCCTCCGGCCTCCATCCACAACATACTTTATCTCAATCATTTCCATATCAAAAATAGCTACCTGGAAGATGTGGGATAGGTAGTTCCATTCAAATACCAACAGTTGATGAGTTTGAATTTCATATTTCTCTCTAAATGCAGACCATCCTTTTCCTATAACCATACGACCAAGCTCATCTTCATACAACTCAGCCGACATCATTAGACCAGATGGAGTCTTCAAAAACACATGCCTTGGGATGTGGTGTGTGCATGCATTGACAAATGCTCTGGGAATAATCTAGCAAACAAAACATACAAAACATACATGTAAGATGTAAATACAGGTAACATACAAAACATACAAAACATACATGTAAGCTGTAAATACATTATACTACATGTAACATACAAAACATGTACTTACAATGTACTCCACGACTGGGTTAATGATTGTTGTGTGGAATCTGGGGCTGTATGGAGGTCCTTTCTTTTTTCTTCCTGTAGAAGTGGATGCTATAACATCCACAGTACATGTAAAATAAAATAATAGTAGGGTTTGACATCAGGGTTCAAGCCAAATCAGTGGAGGCGGATTAAAATCAGATTAAAACATCAACATGCACTTTGCGAAACGAGATTTCCTTCACATCTTGTCGGCTCCTCTGTTTTTATAGATGGTTCCCCGAGCCAATGTGAGAAATCGCTCAAAGGGCACCTTGCGTAGATTCTGCCTAGGGTTTTCGAAAATCCGGAAACTCCTACATGTGTGTCTTGTCCACATTTGCGACATTTATGGTCAAGACTCGAAGATTCGCCCAAATTCTTCATTATCTGCAAAAAAAAGGGTATACCATAAAAAAAATTATTTGTGGTAGTTCATTAATAAACAAACCCCAAATAGTTATTTCATTAAAAATTATGAAAAAAAAAAGTTACCTCTGGAACGGAGAAGATGAACCTTTGGAACGGAGAAGATGAAAGGGGCGAGGGTGAAGTGAATGAATGATTAGGGTTAAGGAGGTATGGTGGCAGATTAAATTAAAATAAATATATATATATTCAAAATAATTAAATTAAACAGTGCATCATTACACGGGAAGAGGTGTGACCGACGGGGGAAGTTGAACGGTTGAACGTGTGTTACTAGAACTCGGATCAACAAAACTCAGCCGTTGATTACCTTGAATGGATGGTTGAGATGTAAAGTTGAAATTGGATTAGATCAACAAACCCAGCCGTTGATTACATTTTAACGGATGGCTGTGATTAATTCTTGATTTATTCATTTTTTATTTATTGAAATTAATAGATGGCTGTGATTAAATCTTGTATTATTCAATTTTGAACGGATGGCTACGATTTAATCTTGAATTCCAGACACACATACCTAAGAATAATGGTAATATACCCAATGCAATTCTAAACCGTTTAGTATGAAGTCTCCGATACGCAATATGCATGGTATATAAGCCAGCTTTTATGAAATTACACATTGTGATAGATAGATTTTCAATACACCTAAGACTAAATCTCATATACCTTCATATTAACTTTATATTATTAATGTTATTTCATGAAATTAACTTTATAATAATAATTAAAATGTTATTTCATGAAATTAACTGTATATTTGTAATTAAAATGTTATTCAATGAAATTAACTTTATATTATTAACTTTATATTTGTAATTAAAGTGTTATTCAATGAAATTAACTTTATATTATTAACTTTATATTTGTAATTAAAATGTTAGTTTATGAAATTAACTTTATATTAGTAATGTTATTTCATGAAATTAACTTTATATTTGTAATTAAAATGTTAGTTCATGAAATTAACTTTATATTAGTAATGTTATTTCATGAAATTAACTTTATATTTGTAATTAAAATGTTATTTCATGAAATTAATTTTATATTAGTGATATTATTTCATGAAATTAACTTTATATTATTAATATTATTTCATGAAATTAACTTTATAATAATAATTAAAATGTTATTTAATGAAATTAACTGTATAAAAAAAGTCATCAAAAGTATTTTACATCCACCATAAAAAAAGTTAAAAATTAAAATAATAAACAATCATATTAGGATTATACCATCATTTTGTCATCAAAGAATTCAAGCTCGCATATCTTTCAGAATTCCTTTCCAGAGGCTCTCCATCACTTTCAACCTCTCTACTTTTTTCCAGAGGCTCTCCATCACTTTCAACCTCTCTACTTTTTTCCAGAGGCTCTCCATCACTTTCAGTTGCTTCTTGGCTCATTTGTTTTGGAAGACTAGTCTTCTTCATTCTATCTCCAGGCCCCCTCGGTTCCCCGGCTGATTTTTTCCTTTTCAATGATGGCCGTCCACTTTGAGCCTTGACTTTTGGTGACAAAACATCTGCATTAAGAACTTCATCAGGAAACTCACATTCATCTTCATTAGGCAGAGGTAAGATGAACTCAGAATAGGTGATCTTCCATGTTGCAGCAAGGTAATAATCACTGCACAGGCAGTAGAAATCCATCCCCACATGTTTTGCTGCAGCAACTGCATGAATACAGGGCAGCTTATCCAAATCAAACCTCCTGCATGTGCACGTACGTGCCTCCAAATCAACAAGTCTGCAAGACTGCTCAACAGACACCTGAAACTTATTCGGGTTGCAAATCACCCTAACCACAGGGGACACCTCTAACATATGATTATATGTCTTCAATATTTCTTCTTCAATTTTTGGAGTGACTTGTGTACCACATAAATGTGATGCATCATGTCTTTCAGCAAACCACCTTTGCATCATGTCTCTTATTTCTGTGAGCAAACCAACAATGGGAAACCTCCTTGCAGATAGGAGAACACTGTTCAGGGCCTCTGCATTATTGGTTGTCATGATATTATATCTTGAGCCATCAAAGTGAGCTCTAGACCAATACCTAAAGGACCCTTCATCCAAATAATCTCTGATTCCTTTGTGCTTCAAACAAAGTGCATTGAATAATTTTCTGAACTCTGGTATAGTGTAAGCCCTTGCTGCTCGATTAAACAGGTCATCAACATCACATCTGGGGAAACGGGCCTTCAAATTTCTTTTCAAATTTCTCATACCCGTATTCTTGGAGAAAGTCATTAATAATATCTCTTGGAGAATGAACACGTTTTGGGTCTTGGAATTTCTCAACAACAAGCCTTCCAATTAACTTATAAGAAGCATTTTTATGGTCAGTGTTACGAATAGTAAGAGAACAAGAATGGGGGAACTTATATTTCACAACTTTGAATAACTTTGATTCTCCCACAGCACATGCACTTAACTGCCACTTGCATTGTTGATCTATGCAACAAACTCTGTATACTGCCTTGTTAGACTTTTTCACCTTGAATTCAAAATGGAATTTCACAGCAAGAGTTTCCAGCTTGTCTTTCAAATGATGCTTACTTTCAAAATAGTCTTTAGCATTGATGTCTTCAACCAAAGGAATTCTCAGAGCAGAAGGTTGCCTATCACATAGAAGGCTACCTGTTGTTTCTGTTTCTGTAAAGGAAATAGAGGCAGCTACTCTTTCAGTTACTGTCAGAGAAATGGGGGCAACTACTCTTTCAACACCAACAATGGTATCAGCATCTCCCTCATTGCAAACTCCTTCATCATCAGCAACAATAGTATCAGAAACTCCATCATCAGCAACTTCCACAGCTTCAACTTCTACCACAGCTTCTACCACAGCTCCAACTTCTAACACAGCTCCAACTTCTACCACAGCCACAGAACTGTGATCCACTCCCTCATTGCAAACTGACAATCTAACATCCTCATTCTCTAATTGTGACAATCTATTACTTCCAATTTCAGTTACAACGTGTTCCTTTAACTTCACACTCACACAAAGAGGACTGCAATCACACCTTGTGATCAACCAGTCCACACTATCATCATCAAAAATTTCATACGGTAGATCCTTCGGGGAAATAGGATTAGGGCATCGCAAAACTACTTCATGTAAGTTTGTATCAATTTTCAGTTTCTCTATTAATTTCTCATACAATTTTGCATATGTGATATTCTTTGGAACACGGAATGGAAACGATTTTCCTTCATCTGCACCACATGCATTCTCCCATGACCACAAGCCATCTGTATCTTTTATAAAATCACCCAAATAATTCACTGACAACCAAACCGATTTCATACCTGAAATATGCAGCGGCTGTGGAGATTGAAGCTGACCGGAATCGCGTTCAAACTGGAGAACTTAGATGACGGAGAAGATGCGGGCGGAATATTCGCCGGTGGAGATTGACTTTGGCCGGAATCGCGTCTCCAAGCTGGAGAACACAGTCGATGGAGAAGATGCGGGCGGAAGACGCGCCTGTGGAGATTGAAGCTGACCGGAATCGCGTCCAAGCCGGAATTGAGCCGGAATCGAGCTGGATGCAATTTGGGATTTGGGTTTTGCGGTAGAACCCTAATTTCTGAAATTGGGGATTTTGATTTTCGGTTGAAATGGTGAGATTCGGGTTTGGGTATGAAACGGGTACGGGTTAATGGGTTGGATCTATATTTTAATTATATAAAACAATTTTTGTATTTTCAGAAAATAAGAAATGATTTAATTTATTTTTGAAATTATATAAAATGAATTAATATTAAAAAGGGCCATTTTGACAACACTGAATCTCGAAAGGACATTTTCACAAAACCCTTTCCCAAAAAGGCCCTTTACCCGGCGCTCCCCAAACTAATTAAGTATTATTGATATGTATTGAATAATGTATTATTAAAATAATAAATAGGAGTGCGAAATGTAATTTTAGGAGTGAAAATTTCACTCCCCTTAAAAATATTGTTTTTATTTGTATTACATTCCTACTTATAATTTTGTAAAATAATTTTTTTAAGGATATCCATAATCCATAATTAGTTGACATAGTATAACAATTGATATATAAATGAGTTTTTTTAATTGTGGAAACATTTTTTTTTTCTTATTTTATATCTCAGTATCTAGGGGGGTGTGCAAAATAAGACCGGACCGGAAAAAAGACCGGAACCGTCTCCGGTCCAAAAAATTTTGGGATTCCGGGATCCGGTCCGGTCCGGTCTAAGACCGGAATTTTCCGGTCCGGACTGGAAATCCAGATTTTTAATATATATTATTATTTTTATATATAATATATATATATATATATATATATATATATATTTATATATATATATATATATATATATATATATATATATATATATATATTTGTGTTTATATATAAAATAATATATAAAAATTTAATTTTTTTTTTAATATTAAATATTTTATTTTCAATTGAAATATTTTTTAAAATTTTACTTAAATCTAATTTTT
The DNA here is from genome assembly GCA_954870475.1 of Euphrasia confusa. NCBI lineage: Eukaryota > Viridiplantae > Streptophyta > Magnoliopsida > Lamiales > Orobanchaceae > Euphrasia > Euphrasia confusa. The sequence goes on from OX940965.1 coordinate 2,808,403, forward strand.
TTCGTAATTAAATTAGTTTTCTTTATCAATTAAGTTTATTCATATTTAATTTGTATATTTATAAATATATTGAGCTAATAATTTTATTTAAATTAATATTAAATATTATAATTCTTAAAAATAAAATAAATTATATATATTTTTTTAAAATTCGGTCCTAACCGGTCAAAATCCGGACCGGACCTGAATTTACCGATTTGGTCCGGTCCGGACCGGATTAATACCGGTCTGGTCTTCGGTCCTTAAAATGTAAGGATTTCGGTCCTAGTCCAAACCGATTACAATTTTAATATTGTTGCAGAATCGTTGTATATACTTTATTGTTATTTATTTATAAATAAATTAAAGAGAGTTTTTGTCAGATAAGTACAATTTTGGAATAACTCCCAAAATTGAAAACTCTTGTAAAATTTACTATGAATAGGAGCGGTAGTAATTTATAACAGCCATGATAATATCTAATATTATTGTTAATTATATTGTAACGCCCAGACCCGTTAGACTCGTTGAGGGTTCGAAGCCCGACTCTAATGGGCCGGTTCGGTTACCAATGACTGCCTTCGGTAGTGATATCTTGATCCCACTGTACCAACATTTTGTCCTCACTCGTGCGCACCCGAGACACTTTACAGGGGTCATCCATCCTAGAATTACTCCGAAGCCAGTAGCATATTCAATCAATTTAAGACTTTAAATTTTATATCCTAGAATTACTCCGGAGTCAGTAGCATATTCAATCAATTTAAGACTTTAAATTTTATAGGGCGTTACATATATTGTCTAAAATTAATTAGTTTTAAAATTTTAAATTTGCCATAAATAATAGGGCTAAATACACTTTGCCACCCCAAGATATGAGGTTTTTACACTTTGCAACCTGGTCGGAAAAGTTTTACCGATCAGTACCACAGGATAAGACATATTACAATTTAGTACCTACGAGTTGCCGGATCGGAATATGCCTTGGAATATTCTGTTTTGGAGGGTATTTTGGTAAATTTTAAACAGAAAAAAAAGCTGATTACAATTTTACCCCCATTCAATTATCCGTATTTATTTTTTATTTTTTTTATTCCCCTTTCTCTTCATCTTCTTCCTCCCTTAAACACAATTAAATAAATAAAAATAAAAACAAAAATAAAAACAATTTGAACAGCTTAACTTTTGTTAATTACAAAAAATCTATATTGTAATTAAGATGGGTATGGCCGACAACAGCAGCCAAAGGGAAGAATTGCCTTCCGTACGGAGTGGCGATAGCAATTTCGTCCTCCTTTTTCTGATAAAGAGAGTGAAATTTTCAGAAATGGGTGGATGGATAAATTACAGAAAATTTGTAAAACCTCTCGATCGGAGAAGCCTCGACGCCCTCATCGGCCACCTCCGGGCCGCCTACGAGGAAAACGGCGGCAAGCCCGAGGCCAACCTGTTTGGGGCCCGCGCCGTCAGGCTATACCTCCGGGAGGTTCGCGACTCCCAGGCAAAGGCCAGAGGAATCTTGGCGTTACCTCTCGACGGCGACGACGTGCGGTGCGAAGCATTTTGGCCATGGAGATCCTCCTTCGCCGACAAGTATGGGCCCGTCTTCTCCATCCAAGAATATCTTCGCGAAAATTGAAGACTGGTATTTGAGAATTGTGAATTAGGGTTCTTATTAGTAGATGAAATTAGATAATTGTGAATTAGGGTTCTTATTAGTAGATGAAATTGGATATACGAATTGAATTAAGAATTTTGAACTTTAGGATTTTTCCATTTCCAGAAATGAACAGTTTCAAACCATGTTCTTGAAGATTGAGGATTTTGTTCTTGAAGATAGGAGATTTTTTAATCGGCTTGAATAAACTGTGTAATGAATATTTGGATTCAATTCATTTTTAATTAATATTGTGTAAATACTAAAATAACCTTCTCTTTTATTATTAATTGTACTCTCACATGCCAAATTCCCGGAATATTCCTTTGAATATTCTTTTCCGGCAGCCGACAGGTGGTAAATTGTAATATGCCTTATCCTGTGGTACTGATCGGTAAAACTTTTCCGACCAGGTTGCAAAGTGTAAAAATCTCATATCCTGGGGTGGCAAAGTGTATTTAGCCCTAAATAATACTACAATATTAATGCCGAAATCTTTATATAGGGATCGGTTTTTCCTCCAAACCCTACGTACCAAATCTCAAAAATTAATCCGAAGAATTCATCTATGGGTACGGATGATCTATATTCTCCAGAGCTTCCCGAACCCCTAATCCATAGCATCCAATCTCTCCTCCCCCGAAATAAAGCTGCCCAAACAACCCTTCTCTCCAAGACATGGCGCGCGGCATGGTGGACTCGACCGACCATCGACTTGGACGAGTCGCAAATTCCATACGATCCTTTCTCGTCGTCTATCAAAATCGACCCACTCGTAAACTACGCGAAGAAGACATTTCGAAGGTACGAGGAATCCGACCTACGGATCAACGCTTTCACGCTATGTCTGCGCTCAGAATGGTACGATCAATCCGGTCTAACTACTAAGTGGACTTTGAAAGCGTTGAAATTAGGAGCCACCGATCTCACTTTCCGATCGCTTCGTGATTACGGAACAATCGCTCTTCTGCTCCGTGAGGTCTTCCAGTCCGAAAGCCTCGTCAGGTTGTGTTTGGAATGTTCGAATATTCGTCGACCAATGGTAGTTAACTGCCGGGGGCTTATGTCGCTCACTTTAAGCCACGTGTACATATCGAGTGATTCATTGTTCGACATTATCTCGTGTTGCCCCTTGATTGAGCACTTGTCATTGTCCGATATTCGTAGTAATAGAGTTTGGAGCTTCGAAGATACCTATGAAGATGAAGCCGACCACCAATATGAAAAGCATGGCCTTCTGAAACTAACGTCTCTAGTAATGTGCCAAGTCGAATACGAAATCCAACAACTGCTCTTGGATGCCCTGCCCAATATGTGAGTCACTGTGAGAATGCTAGAAACAATGATGTGCTCCTGTGTAAGGCCATTGAACAAGTAATCAACGTGAAAAACATGTTCACGTCGACTGACTTTATGCACGGTTTAGCTGATCTCGATGAAGTGATTGCGGAGAAGCTCTTCGACGATGTGTGGGAGATGCAGCCGATGGACTCGATATTAGATTATTCGACAAGCGAGCAAAGAAGGTTTCGCTTCCGACTGAAATGGAAGCCGTCTCTTAATCAATACATGAGTCCTGGTGATGATGATGATGATGATGATGATGATGACGACGATGATGACAATGATTATGATGGCTTCGATGGAGGGTGGCACTGAAATGCTCGATGATCTCAAGTCATTTCCTGTACAGGTGTGCGAAAGGTTTCGCTTCCAATTTGAGTATTGTATTTGCTTATCCACAATCTTTGTTTGTTTCTAGTATATATTGGTACGAAGTATGAGTTATATATAAAACATCTATAATAAAAATGCCGCCAGCGTAAATAAAGTCATTTCTTTATAGTTCATGCAATGGTGGTTTCTTATTAATTTGTTATACAATAGAGAGGGACATATCAACATCGTGCATCCATTCGGGAGTGAAAACTTGGAAAATATTGAAATGAATCACTTAATATTTTTTCCTAAATAAACTAGTATTTCGAAGTATCACACAAAACTTCTTAGATATAATTTTTTTTATTGTCGTGGGTCGGTCAATCGATCTGATATTTAATTTCTTTAGTAGTACAATTTTCTTAGTTGGATATTTAATTTCACTTACAAAAATATACAATTTTCTTAGTTGGAATCAAGGAAGGTGTAGATTAGGATTTTATATAAAAAAAAAAAAAATTGGATTTTAAAAAGTCTATAGATTTTAAAAATCATTGACTCTAGAGAGTTTGAACGACTTTATTATTGATTTATATGAATTTTTATAAATTTTAAAGAATTATAAATATATTTTTTATTTTATTATTCTAATTTTTATAATTTTTATTTCAATCACAATATATTAATATCATGTATAAATAAATATTTTTAACGAAAATATTATAAGATCAATGTTCTCAAAAAAATTTTGATTATTTTAATAGAGTGATTTGTATAACTCTTATTAAATGACCAACAATTGTTTTATTTTTAGGGATAATTATAGTTTAAGTACCTGAACTATAGGCACAACTATAGGTACTTTCGAACTTTAGTGACTCATTTTTTTTTTTGTGGTTTAGTACCTGAACTAAGACTTAATTAGACTTTACCGGCTGGAATGGCGGATCCCAACCAGGGTGCAAATCACGTGCCTATTTTAATAATAGCTGCGACTTTGGAGGGTAAATCGAATATTTCCATACATTATTAATAAATATCAAATATATATATATATATATATATATATATATATATATATTTTAAAAAAAATCTTATTTCAATTGTTAAATCGGATCCCCAATTCAGTAACATACATTATTAATATATATATATATACATATCAATTTTTCTCTCGCTAACACACAATACCCGATCCCCAATTCTCTATGAAGAAGAATTCTAAAATTCTGAAATTGCCAGGAGCGGGCCGACGGTGACGCGGCGTAGAAAATCCCGAAGTATTGGCTCGCGAGGGCGTTGGGAGGGGAGGTCGAGTTGGAGATGACGAACGCGAGCTCGAAGCCCGGGCTGGTGGCGATCTCGGGCAAGATCGAGAACACGAACTGGGTCGAAAACGACGTCGTTACGTTGGTGGAATTCGACGAGGGTTTGAAAGGTATTCTTGACAGGTAAAAGGCGCGGCCGAGAGAGACCTGGTTCGAGTCATTGGTGAGGCAGTTCACCGGCGGCTCGATGCCGACGTCGTTGGTGAGGGTGATGTTGGAGGTGCCGGAGGAAAAAAAATCTGTGATTTTGAGATCTCAACTGCCGTATTTTATAGCTCCGACGCCGGCTGATTTCGTAGTTCATTTGATATCTGATTTTTTTTCAATTGTTCTCTTAAAATCGAAATTAGGGTTTATTCCTCAATTTGGGAAAATCCGTTCATATATATATTTACGATTCTTTGGTAGTCATACGTATTCTATGTATAGAGAAATCATACATATCTGTATGTATAGAAAAATCAGAATACATATAATTTGTTATATAAATAAAATTGATAAATAATAAAAAGGGTAAAAGCGTAATTTCTCACTTTCAGCCAACGTAATTGTGACACTTGTCAACAGAAGTCACGTGTTTTGCACGTGTGGCCGGGATCCACCACTTCAGCCGCTAAAGTCTAATTAAGCCTTAGTTCAGGTACTAAACCACCAAAAAAAAAGATGAGTCACTAAAGCCCGAAAGTGCCTATAGTTCAGGTACTAAACTATAATTATCCCTTATTTTTATTTTTCGTGTTGTAAAGAAGTCCATCGAAATCTCTTATAATTATAAAAGATTTTGAAAAGTCAAATTTAGTTATATTTTGTAAAGAGAATCATCAAAATCCATAAACTTTTAAAATCAATCACTACAAATAAAATCTGGAAAATACGTACGGCTGTTAGTGTGTAGTTCTTCCTAGTTCAACATAGAATCCCGTCGTTCTTGTTTGAACTATGTTGGATTATACACTATTGTTTTGTAGTAACTTCATGTTGTATGTTTGTATGTTTCAATTCATTAATTAATACAAGTCTGCTAGGTCAAGGTTGAACTAGCTAAGTGAACTGCGAAATTAACAAGTGGCTCAACGCGTGACCACTACATGAAGCGTTTCATCAGCGTGGAGCAAGCAGACTTGGTGTATACAATTTACATGAAGTTGGCTCAGTGCGTCAACGTGGAACTTGCTATTTCATCAATGTGGTTCAACGTGGATCAGTATGAATTGCATGTTCACCAACGCACTCCCAACAAGAGAGTTCAAGGCTTACCGTGAAGACATAGAGCTTAAACATTGACGAACGCGGAGCAAGCGTAGCTAGACATAGAGTTGGACGATTGACTGCTAAGGAATGAAGCCAACTGTGGGTGTGACTAAAAGACTTCGCTAGAAGGATTCTAGTTCGAGAGAAAAACGCTAAGTATACCTGCTATGCGGCCTGCTACAAGCTTGAAGCACGAAGACACGCTAGTGTGGGAGTGCGTAGAGTTGGGTTCGTCAAGTACGGAAAAATGGAATCTCGAATATTCCATAAAGATGCTATGGGCTCGGCCCATTAAGCGTGAAATCCGGAAACTCTAATTTATGAAGCCTATAAATAGTCGGTAGTTGGAATTCACTATTCACGTATTGATTTGACATATTCTAGAGAGAGAAATATTGTAGACCGAGAGACTTCGCTAGAAAGCTCCAGTCATACCCTCTGTTTAGTCTTTGTAGTACGCGTCGCTAGATTAGTTCTACATAAACTTAGTTTTTGGTGTTGTTGACCTTTCTACAAGATTCGCTAGAATTTTGTAAATGTGTTTGTAAGTGGTTCCACCCATTACAAGATATATAAAAGAAGTTTCTTTTACAATCTCTAAATTGTGTTAAGTCTTTGTACTCTACCTTACACATTCTAGTTGTAGGTAGAACCAAGTACATTTTACACAATTTCAACGGCCAAATCCGTAAGCAAACTGTTTACTTACGGATTACTGGAAAATACTTACGGCCAAATCCGTAAGCAAATTGTTTACTTACGGATTGAGGCCGTAAGCAAACCTTTCATCAATAAATATTTGCTTACGGATTTTAGAGTACCGTAAGCATTTTCTTACGTCTGGAAAATACTTAAAATCCGTAAGCAAACTGTTTACTTACGGATTACTGGAAAATACTTACGGCAAAATCCGTAAGCAAACTGTTAAATTACGTATTGAGGCCGTAAGCAAACCTTTCGCGGCCCGCCCGCCCTCGATCCGCAACCAACCTAGCCCGCCCGCAATTGTGTACGAGGGTCGATCACCCACACTTGGGATGTGTGGGATTCGAACCCAGCACTTTCAGGTGAGAGAAACCGTTAAGCTACAACATTTATATTTAATAAATTGAATATTTTTGATACATATTATGTATATGTCATAAAATAATAGTTTGATAAAATAAATAATTAAGTTAAATAAAATAATTAAATTAAATTAAATAATAAAATTAATTCATAAAATAAACATATTATATTACATTATATATAATATGAATATCTATATTACACTTCTAATTTATTTACATTATAATGTTAATATAATTTTTAATTTAAATATTATATTTATTAATAGTAATTTCATTATTAATTTAATTTTATTTATAATTAAATTTATATATTATTTTTGAACATTTAATTGAATTTATTTAATTCCTATTTTAATTTGACATTTTATTATTTCCTTACAACATTTAAGTCGTAAGCATTTGCTGACAGTATCTATAAGTTGTAAGCAAATTTGTAAGCAAAATTGGAAGCAAATTTTGGCGCCAAATTTCCTTACGCTTAAGGGTCGTAAGCAAATGCTTACGTCGCATCCCTAAGTAAATTCGTAAACAAAATTGGAGGGAAATTTTAGAGCTAAATTTTAGGTAAATACTAAATTCTAGGTATGGCCCAAAACAACAAGGTTCATTTATTAAATAAATAAACTATAAATTAAAGCTCATTCAATAAATTAAATACGGAGAAAATCGTATTTATCCATGAATATCAATGCGATCTCGATCATTTTGATCATTGATCCACTAACTGGTCTTACTTGCTTTAATTTGGTTTATTTAAAAATCTCCACATTTTTTAAGTCATTGAACTACACCTGAACAAATATTTGAAGAAGTTGGAATCTTGTTTCTTTAAAGGGGCGTGGCCAACTTTTAATTTCAAGATTGGTGTTGTATAATCCTCATTTGTGCCTTATTTAGATGTGCAGGTGTTTTGAATACATCCAGTACTGTTTATATGTTATACAGTATATTTTCCGATATATTGAGTGGGATGACATCATAATAGATGATGTCATATGTGTGTGTAGGGGTGGGAACGAGTCGAGCCGAGCCGAACTTTGCCTAAATAGGCCAGAGCCTGATGTGAAATTTTTTGGTCTTAAGCCTGGCCTATTACCTATCGTAGGCTTTTTTCTAGAGGCTCGATCCGAGCTTTTCTAATAAAAAGGCCCGACCTAAAAGCCTTCATAAGCCTTTTTAAATACAATTTCAACATTAACTCGATTCAATAATTATTTTTAATTTATAATTAATTAATTAATTAATATTGGATAATCAATTTTACTTCTCAATTATAAATTTTAATAACAATATAGTAGGATTTATTAATAAAAAAAAAAATATAACTAAACATATTGTATTTTTTTATTAGTTTATATAAATATTTTATAAATATTATAATTTATAAGCCTATTAAATATATATATATATATATAAATTATAAGAAAGCTCAAGCTCGGCCTATTTATATAAACGAGCTTTTTTAAAAAAGCATAAGCCTGACTTGTTTAATAAATAAGCCCGAGTCGAGCCGAACTTTTGTAGACCGAGTCATAGGCCCCAGGGGCGGAGCCAAGAAATATATATAGTGGGGGCTAAATTATTTTATCTATTTTATTTACATATATTAGTAGGGGCTGAACATGTAAATTTTTAATAAAAAATAAGGAGGAATTTTTTTTTGGTGGGGGCTGAAGTCCCAAGAGGGCTTCAAGTGCCTCCGCCCCTATAGGCCCTGTCGGGTAGCCCGGCTCATTCACACCTCTATGTGTGTGCGTGAATGATGATGGGACCGACTTTTGCATGGGGATTTTTAATTTATGATTAAATTTGGCCTTATTTGATTTGTTTTTTGGATTGAGATATTAAAATTATATTAAAAATATAATTATATTTTTTATTAGATTTGGAGTGGTATTATTATTTTTAATTGTTTACCATTTGATATACATGGCATCTTATTTAGATGAATGTACGAATGTACGTTTTTGCTATAATCCCTTTTAATTTTTTACCATTTGATATACATGGCATCTTATTTAGTGCTCAATTATTCAATTCAATTCTTCCTTATATATATATCTATATATATATATATATATATATATATATATATATATATATATATATATATATATATATATATTCGATCCGATCCGATCCGATCGTTAATATAAATACGCCACCCCCAATTATCTAAGCTAGGGTTTCCATGGGTTCTGAAACAATCGGCCTTCTCGACCTCGATCAATCCAAGTTCCGCAACCACTCATCCTTTCTCGAAGTTGATCGATTCACCACGTTCGCCAAAAACACATTCCGAAGCCACATACAATCCAACCAAACGATCGACGCTTTCCGGCTGTGTCTGAAATCCGAATGGTACGGTCTCTCCGGTCTCGCAGCCAAGTGGACTTCCAAAGCACTGAAATTAGGAGCATCCGATCTCACTTTTAAGCTATGTCTCGACGTCCAACATCGGAGGGGCAGCATCTTCATCCCGTTCGACGAGGTCTTCGGGACCCACAACCTTGTCCGCCTATGCCTCGATAAGTTGATAGTCTATCAACGACTAGAGTCAATCAAATGTCCGGGGCTTACTTCTCTCAAGTTGAACGAAGTCAGAGTATCGAGCCGCTCGTTTCTCAACATCGTCTCCGGCTGCCCCTCGATCGAACACTTGTCGTTGACCGATATTCATCCTTGCGAACTCGACTACGATAACAGCTGCCTAGACGAGCGAAAAGTCGAGAGAATACCCGAAGGCTCTACGATCAGCCTCCACAAACTAACATCCCTAGTTGTGTGCGACGTTCATGCACACGACATCCAAAATTTGTTCTTGGGCGACTCGTCGTCCAAGTTTCCTAACCTGAAAGACCTAACCCTATGCTTAGTTTTATTGCGAGACGGAGAAGAAAATGAGATGTATTTTATCTCGATCCACTCACTAGAGGTTTTAAACTTCATTGACCGTAATAGTGATTATAATTACGACGAGCAGGAGGTTGAGTATAGCGTCGAGTTTGATGTCCCGAGTATTCGTAAGTTTACGTATGATGGGCCATTAATTCCTAATGTGTCTTTTAGGTCGACATCAACGGATCAATGGGAGGAGTCTCGTGTATGGTTAACCCATGACGGGGAGCTCAGCGCTATGTGGTTCTGCAAGTTGAGGGATTTCTTAAAATACTTGGCGGGATCGAAGGTAAATCTCGGCCTCCGTTTGCATGGTAAGGAGAGCTTCTTCGATTACCAGGCGGGAGAGGTCGAAGGTTTGGGTTTGGTGGAGTTGGAGGACTTGACCTTGGACACGGAGGGTCTTCCTTGTCTGAGTTTTAAAGCCCTTTTGAACGGTTTGTTTCGGATATGTCGCCCGAAGATGATTACTCAGTACAAGAGTCCTCGGAACAAAAATGATATGTTCCTTTGTAGGGCACTTGTTGGACAGGGAGTCAACGTGAAAAGGATGTTGAGCATAAGCCAATTCATGCTTAGTTTGCTTGATCTAGAGGAAGTAAACGCGCAGAAGTTCTTCGAAGATGATGGCACTTGGATCCCGCAGCCGTTGGATTCGATATTAGATGATTCGCAAACAAGATCTCGGTTCCAATTGAAATGGAAACCATAGAAGCAACTCCAAATTTTATCGAAATTGTGTACTCTTACTCTTTTTAACAATATTTTTATTTTCATTCACTTTAAAATAATATTTTTACTCTCAAATTTTACTATATATATATATATATATATATATATATATATATATATATATATATATATATTTTTACTCTCAAATTTTACTATATATATATTTTTAATTAAATTGAGAGTAGGGCACTTTAAAAAGTACAAGAGTCCTCGGAACAAAAATGATATGTTCCTTTGTAGGGCACTTTAAAAAGTTTGTGGATTGAGATCCTCTCCTCACAAAAAATTGTCTAACGTTTCCTAATGAGCTAATCATGCATTTAATTAAATATTAAGGGTCAAGATCTAATTTCAGCCCCTTAATATAACTTGATTAATGTTATTAAAAACTAAATGAATAAATATATATATATATATAATTTTAATTTTTAATAAAAAAAACATTACAGTAATAAATATTGTTGAAAATATATAAAAAAATTATAAAAATATTGAACTTTCCACTTTATTTTTTTAATCAAAATATTGAGATGAACAATATTAACATACTAATGTATAAAATAATTTAATATTAATTTGATATAAAAATAAATGGTAACATTACATATTGTAATTAAAATCAAAATTTAAAAATTACAAGTTAAATATTTTTTATCAAATTTTTTTATAAGTTCACGATCAAAAATTTAAAAATACTTTTTTCATAAGTTTAAACAAGATATTTAATAATTTTATTTTTAAATCAAAAACTTATTTTCTTATAAGTTCAAATACGAAATTTATTAATATTATTTTTTTTAATTAAAAATTAAAATAACTACGTAGTTCATTTTTTAGTATAATTAAGGAATTTAATTATAAAGATTTGAAATTAAATAAAATCTTGACCCTTTATATTTAATTAAAGGCCATGATTTGCTTATTAGGAAATATTAGGCAATTTTTGGTGAGGAGAGGATCTCACTCCAAAGTTTGTAAAGTTTCATTGATTTAAAAAATTCACGAAGTCTATAATAAATATTATAATAAAAAGTTAATTTTAATTAGTATTATTAAAGTTAATTTGACCGAATACATATTCAATTTCCTCTTTTCTAGGCATCAATTTTGCCTCTAATCCCTAGGTACCAAATATATAATTCGTTTTCTGTAGTCTCAAATATTGATCTCAATAATTCGTCATATCTAATGTGTACTCACGATCTATATTCTCAAGAGCTTCCCGAACCCCTGATCCACCGCATCCAATCTCTCCTCGCCCGAAAAAAATCTGCCGAAACTACCCTTCTCTCCAAGTCATGGCGCGCCGCCTGGTCGACTCGCCCGACCATCGACCTCGACGACTCCCGCGTTCCACACGATCCTTTCTCGTCGTCTATCAAAATCGACCCACTCGTAAACTACGCGAAGAAGACATTTCGAAGGTACGAGGAATCTGACCTACGGATCAACGCTTTCACGCTATGTCTGCACAAAGAATGGTACCATATTTCCGGTCTAACTACTAAGTGGACTTTGAAAGCGTTGAAATTAGGAGCCACCGATCTCACCTTCCGATGCTTCGGTAGTTATGAAAGAATCGCTATTCCGCTCCGTGAGCTCTTCGGGTCCGAAAGACTCGTCAGGTTAAGTTTGAAAAATTTGACTATCGATCGACCAAACGTACTAATTAATTGCCGGGGGCTTCGGTCGCTCGTTTTAATCGACTCGTATATATCAAGGGATTCTTTGTTTCACATACTATCGTTTTGCCCCTTGATTGAAAACTTGTCATTATCCCATATTGATAGTACTAGCGATGATGGTGACGTCAATGAATACGACGAGTATGAAAAGCTTGTCCTTGAGAAACTAACGTCACTAGTAATGTGCCTTGTCGAATACGACATCCAAAAATCGCTCCTGGACTCGTTGTTGTTGTCCAAGTTTCCTAACCTGAAGGAATTAACACTAAAGATAAGCTCGGATCAATATGATTCATTACCCTATGGAGAAGATAGAGAGAAACAAGTCATCTCAAGCCACTCGCTCGAGATCTTAAACTTTGGCGAGGACAAAGATAGTTATTATTATAAATCAAAGGAAATGCCAAGGTTTGAGTTTGACTTCCCGAGCATTCGCAAGTTTACATTCGAGGGTAAATACATGCCGATCCTCTATTTTAGGCCGACAATGGATCGGTGGGAGGAGTCTCGTGTATTGTTAAAATTAGACAGTTACGATGGGCTCAGTGCTCGATGGTTCGTTAAGTTGAGTAAATTCCTAGCAAAGTTGAGAATGTCGAAGATACATCTTTGTCTCCATCTGGATAACCCATATATACCTGATTTGGAAAAGTATGACTACAATGAGGGCGAGATTGAAGGCTTGTATGCGCATGAAGTGGAGGATCTGACCATAAACGACGAGCGTCTTCCCCCTCTGAAATTCAACTCTCTATTGGATGGCTTGTTTCGGGTATGTCATCCGAAGACGATCAGCCGGTATGTGAGTAGTCCTGCTGACGGTAATGATGATGAGAAGTCTGATGATGGTCATAACCATAACCCGGAGAATACTAGAAACAATGATGTATTCCTCTGTAAGGTCATTGAACAAGTAATGAAAGTGAAAAACCTAATGCTGCCAACCCAATTTATGCACGGTTTGACTGATCTCGATGAAGTAATCGCAGAGAAGCTCATCGACGATGTGTGGGAGCCGCAGCCGATGGACTCGATATTAGATGCGTCAGCAAGGAAGCAAAGAAGATTTCGCTTTCAGCTGAAATGGAAGCCGTCTCTTCATCAATACATTGCACCTCCTGATGATGATGATGATGATGATGATGATGATGAAGATTACGACTATGGAGATTGATACTGAAAAGCTCCATGATCTCAAGCCATTTAAGTATTGTGTTTGCTTATTATCATCTTTGTTTGTTTCTAGTATTCTAACGAAGTATGATTTATAAGACATCTATAATAAAAGTGCAAGTTAAATAAGTAAGAAAACTTTTTATAGTCATATAGTTGAGACGGAAAAACATATTATTATAGAGAGTTAAAATATATTACTATAGAAGGTGAGACTTATTATATGTTATTGATTTTGATACATATTTTAATTTATTTTAAATATGTTATTGATTTTGATAAAAAAATATTATTAATATATTTTTATTATATATTTTATTCATAAACTCTTAAGTATGATAACAAGTCCCAATTTTTTTATTAAGTTTATTCTTATAGTATAGAGTATTACTGTAGAGCTTCTACTTTAGTAGTAATTCTTTAGAGCATATGTAATTCTACTGTTCTACCTCTCACCAAAAAACGAGGTAAAAATCATTGGATGTGCAGTTCTACCTCTCACCCAAAAACGAGTTAGAATCATTGTTCTACTGTTTTACCTCTCACCAAAAAACAAGGTAGAAATTATTGGATGTGCAGTTCTACCTCTCACCTAAAAACGAGGTAGAAATCATTGGAAGTGCAGTGACGTGTTAAGATTAGAAGCTCCTAAAAATTCTGAGATAGAAGAACTTCTACCGGGTAGAGATAAAAAATAATATTATTTTATTATTATTATTATTATTATTATTATTATTATTATTATTATTATTTGTTAAGAATTATTTTATATTTTAACGTTATTCTGTATTTTATATAAAATTAATAAAAAATAAGAATTTTGAACTAATTAAAAATTTAACTCGAATTATTTGTATTTTTATTTTATATAAAAATTAATTAAAATTAAATTTTTTGAAATAGTTAAAATTTTAAATTATTTCTATTTTTATTTTATATAAAAATTAATTAAAAAATAGTTTTTATTTTATATATAAATTAATTAAAATTAAAAATTTTGAAATAGTTAAAATTTGAAGGATTTATTTTATATAAAAATTAATTAAAATAAAAATTTTAAAATAATTAAATTTTTAGCGTTATAAATTATTTTGTATTTTTAATAATATTATTGATTTATTCTTCATCAATACATTGCACCTGATGATGATGATGAAGAAATTAAGACTATGGAAACTGATACTGAAAAGCTCCATGATCTCAAGCCATTTAAGTATTGTGTTTGCTTATTATCATCTTTGTTTGTTTCTAGTATTCTAACAAGTAACAAAGTATGATTTATAAGACATCTATAATAAAAGTGCAAGTTAAATAAGTAAGAAAACTTTTTATAGTCATATAGTTAGAGATGGAAAAAAAATATTATTATAGATAGTTAAAAAAATATTACTATAGAAGGTGAGACTTATTATATATGTTATTGATTTTGATACATATTTTAATTTTATTTTAAATATATATGTTATTGATTTTTATAAATAGAAATATTATTAATATATTTTTATTATATATGTTAATCATAAATTCTTAAGTATGATAATAACTAAGTACCACTGCCCGTGCCGATGCACGTGATTTATTTATTTAAAATAATCTAAAATTTTATTTAATCTTCAACGTATTTTACCAAAAATTTATTAATTGACTAAGATTTTATTTTATTTAATAATCGAACTCTCTCTTAAATTTGTAAACTCGTATTAATTTCATTATTAACCGTTATCTCAATTATGAAATTTTTATTATTTTCAAAGATTACGCCTGTTTGGTGTAATTTATAGTATGTAAGCTTCTTGGTCATATAGTATGTAAGCTTCTTGGTCATAGCCGAGTGCAAATGGTAAGGTCAGTGTAAAAGAATAATACACTTAGGCCCATTTATGTGCTCAAGCCCAGCCCAGCTATTTATTTCTCTTTTATCCAATCTGTGTGAGACACATGTATTAATCCTAGTGTTTCTCCCATTTGTTAGGTTTGTTTTGGATACTATATAAGCTGTCATGCCACAGCTTTTATCTCTGTATTGAATACCTATTTTGGGAATGTAAGGCAGCCGCCATTAATCATTTTATTCAGCTCAAATCATGTTATTCTTTATGGTATCAGAGTTGTTGGTTCTTCAATGCTGACCTTTTATTTTTCCCTCTTTTGATAAACAAAAGATAGAGCTTTTCCAGAAATGAGTGTTAATGATTCAGCTTCATCGGGTTCCCATTCTTTCTCCACACAGGGAACCCTCATTCATCCTCAACATCAACTCATCTCTATCAAGCTCACGGATTCAAATTACCTCCTCTGGAAGATGCAGATTCTCACAGTTGTAAGGGGATATGGAATCGAGTCTTATCTTCTTCCTGGATCGAAACCACAGAAGTTCACTATGAACTCTGAAACAGGTATGCAGGAGCTCAACCCAGAATATCAAACTTGGGTTAGACAGGATTCACTCCTTGCTTCATGGTTGCTTTCCTCATTATCTGAAAATCTGCTTATTATGATGGTGGGATTGGAGACCTCACTGGAAATCTGGCACACACAAGGTCAAAACTTTTCCTCACAATCTGCAGCAAGGAAAATGCAGTACAAACTGCAACTTTCCACTATTAAAAAGGGGAATCTCCCTATGAGAGATTATCTTAACAAGATAAAAGGCTGTTGTGATCTCTTGGCCTCTGCAGGTCATATGGTGAGTGAGGAAGACCAGATTCTTCAGATTTTGGCAGGGTTAAGCAGTGAATTTGATCCTATTGTGGTAGCCATTACCTCTAGATCTGAGCCCTGTTCTTAAGTGAGGTTTATGCTATGCTGTTAAGCTTTGAAACCAGGCTTGAAAGCCTCTCTCCCTCATCTATCAATACAGATGGGTCCAATCCCTCAGTTAATGCAGCTGCTCAAGGACAGTTCTTTCAGAAGAACAATAACAACAACCAAGCTGCTAAAGGAAGAGGAAACAGTAATTACAGAGGAAGAGGAAGATCCACTTCAAGAGGTAGAGGTGGAAATGGTGGTGGTAGAGGCAGGTCTGGACAGAGAAGTGGTGGTTGTCAAATCTGTGGTTACACCAATCACTTTGTAGACAAGTGCTACTACAGATTCAACTCTAACTTTGAAGTTCCTGAACAGCAGAATTCAACTCCAAATACTCATTCAACAAGTGCTTATGCAGCTCAATCTGGACCCTCTGAGGCAGACACTGATTTCTCCTGGTATGCAGATTCAGGAGCCTCCAATCATGTCACTAATGACATTAGCAATCTCAACACTGCTGCTGATTTTCATGGAGGGAACAAGTGTTGGGGATCGTGCATGTATACGCAGCGGAAAACAAAATTTTTATGAAAAACCGTTTTTCATTAATGTAAACATTTTACATTATATTTATTTTATTTTATTGAAAATCATATTTTCAATATTACATACATGCATTAATTGATTTAATTCAAATCTATTAGAATCAATAATTCACCATTTAATTTAATTATCAAATAATTAAATATTTAATTCATGCATCCCATACTACATAAATTAAATCTATAGCGCAATTATATTTATCATATAAATTAATTACTTCCAAGCGCAATTATATTAATCATAATTATATTAATCATATTAATATATTACTTATAGCGCAATTATATTAATCATATTAATATATTACTTATAGCGCAATTATATTAATCATATTAATATATTACAATTAATTACGTAAACATACAAACATAATTAATTTGCTTGAAATTGATCATAATTATATTAATCATATTAATATATTACTTATAGCGCAATTATATTAATCATATTAATATATTACTTATAGCGCAATTATATTAATCATATTAATATATTACAATTAATTACGTAAACATACAAACATAATTAATTTGCTTGAAATTGACAATTAACATAATCTTATTATTTAATTCTAATCAACTTGAGTTTATGTAAACATCCGCACATAATTAATTTGCATCAGATTGACAATTAACATAATCATATTATTTAATTCTAATCAACTTGAATTGTGCAATTAAATTAATCAAATTAATTAATTAAGCACATAATCAGCGTCAAATTGACAATTAAAATAATCATATTATTTAATTCGAATCAATTTGAATTTAATTGACATTTAAATTAATCACAATTAATTTTTCTATATCAATTAAAAATCCCACGCAAACATTAACACTACATAGCGCAAACATTTAACGCAAACAATTAAATCTAAATTTAATCGTAAGTACCTCAGGGATTCATCGGACGAAACGAGGTTCGTCGGAAGTCGCACGGATGCGACGCAGGGACGACACGGGTCGTGTGCGGGGAGAGCCGGGCGAGTGGCGGGGCTCTCGGCTGGACTCGTGTGTCACGGCTGGAGCGCACGGGCGCGACTCGGGCTGTGCTCGGGCGTTCCTTCGGGGTCTCTCGTCTAATCAGGTTTCACCTCGTATAGGTAATCCAACTTACGTATTGCACTAGAAACACGTAAGGGAGAATACGACGGGAAAAACGGGCCGGAAAAACGGTGCCGGAATCGGATTCCGGCGAGGGGAGGCGGCTGCCGGCGGCGTCACTAGGCGGCGGCGGGCGGCGGCTCCGGTTGTCGGCGGTCCTCCGAGGGAGGAGCCGAGGGGGCGGACGAGAGGGAGAAGGAGAGGAGAGAAAGTGAGGCTAGGGTTTTGAGCTCTTCACTTTGGTGTGTTTATTCTCATGCCCAAGGGGCTCCTTTTATAGGTGAAGAAAGGAGCTTGTTGGGCTCAAACCCTAATGGATCGGATCCATTAACCCTAGCCGGCCCAATACATTAGCCGTCATTACGTTTCTCCAAAATTGACAATCAATTTCATCTCCGAAAAATATAACGATTATATTTTCTTTCTCGTTTTAATTTTCTCATCAATATGAGATAAAAATAAAAATTTCCAATTTCACAAAATCGGAATGCCCATTTCAGGGGTACTGCTAAATCGGGAAATTTCCCAAAATAGAAAGTGTACACCATCGTGTCCGTTTTCTTTAGCTCAGTATTATTTCCAACTCATAATCACAATTATGAATCTCGGATTCAATCATATTGAACTCCGACTATATGTACTTAATTAACAGTTAATTAATACATGATCGTATTCAAGGATCGGTTTACACGAGAATGTGACCCTCAATGGTTCAGGTGTATAACTAGCCGTGGGCTCACAACATATTGTGATTCGAACAACATATTGTTCTTATTTCAACTACTCCCAAGAGTTTTAGATTAATAATCATATTATTTAATCTCCGAACAAGTCGGTGCCCAACGAATCAGTGACGAGCGTCTAGCAGCCACGCTTCACTAATTCCCTAGATACAAATGAAGTGCCTGCAAGAACCTTGTAATATAGTTAGCGTACAGTACGATCCCTCCGATACATATGTCCCGATCAAACTAGAGATATTGGTTAATCGAGATCTCTTGTTGAGTTTGATAATTGTGCGTACGTTCTAGGTTTCGTAAAATCCATTCGTGATTGATTCAGAGAAACACATTTCTCTAATCACCTCACTATTCAAATCTGGCCAGAGATTCCGGGACTACCAACCATCAGAACACACAGGACATCCATGATCTATATCAAGCGATCAGATCCCCTACTACCATGCACAGACTTCACATCAGATTTCGAACTGCACGAACATTGTCTCCTTTTTCGACTTACTCCCTTTCCAGGGAATCAGAGACACGTTACGATACAGCTAGTCCTCTGATGAAGTCACGGTGATGTCTGGGTCTTAAGGATTAATTGTGTACAACTATATTATGGAATTCTCTACTCGATCAGTGATAACCACTTAGAGATTCCAGGGAGAGGGGGTTCAGTGAACTCATCAACAGTGAGCACCCACTCAAGTATGTCGATGTCCCAACACCGAGGCTCGAGATTAGCCCACATACACTAAGTGCTAGTCTCAAGGGGGAAAGGCCGGGTATCCTTGTTATTGGCGTAACCCATCGACTAGGAACTGAGTTTGACCAGTTACGTTGCGTTAACAGAATTATCTCTCGGTTTCCACAAAACCGAATTCATACAACATGTGTAACTGTACAGGACTATATCTATGATTCAACATTGGGAGAAGATACAGTATATGCCATTAATATAGGTTTCATTAATTAACGAAATAAACCGTTATATAACGGAATACGGTTAACCGCTCGGCCAACCGTTGGCTCGCCGGTCACCTATTCCAACAATCTCCCACTTGACCTAGAGCCAACTATCCATGAATTTTATTCCCACCGACTCTCGATGTTTCTCGCGGACATATTCAGATAAAGGTCTGGTACAGGGATCTACAAAGTTATCTTCCGAAGTGACACTCTCGACTCAGACGTCACCTCTGTCATTGATCTCTTAGATCACATGATATTCTCTCAAGTACATGTTTGGACTTCTGATGAGATCTCGGTTCCTTAGCATTCGCTACAGGACACCGTATAATCACAGTACATGTTACTTAATTATTTGTGTCCGGAATTATAACCAACATTTGGATAAAGTTCCGTGTCCAAAACAGTCTCTTTTACAGCTTTAGATGCTGCAACATATTCAGGTTCTCGTGGTAGAATCATTAGTCGTTTGCAGGAACCATTCCAGCATGCGACACCACCTCTAAGCTCGAATATGAATCCTGATATCGACTTTTAGTCATCCACATCCGGTTGAAAACTAGAGTTCGTAAGTACCTCTAAATTCAACTCGGACCTCCCATAGACTAAGAACAATTCCTTAATGCTTTTGATTGCTAGTGCTCAAGGATTTCGTCCTTCACGACTTCAAATAAGCCGGTCTTGGGTTCGACTGATACTCACTTGTGACACTCACAACATTTATAATATCACGTCTAGTACACAGCATGCCATACATAATGCTCCCTAGTGCGGAGATATATGTGTTGTCCATTTCATCTCCTCGAATTCCATCAACATTACAGTCACACGAATTACGAGAGATGAACCCCATGGGACATTGGCAAGAATCTCTTCAGGATTCTTCCATGCTAAACCATTTCAGAAACAGTTTCTATGTACAAGGATTGAGAAGATTTTGCATCCTTCTAGATCTATATCTATAGTGACGTATCACAATACGTAGGATGCCTCTGCTCAAATCCTTTATTCGAGAAACGTGTGGATAACCGTGCTTTCGTTGACTGCAACATCACTCAATCATCCCTATGATTAGTATGTCATCAACGTACAACACTTAAATTTCACTGCGCTCCCACTAACCTTCTTGAATACAAGGTTCCTCCAAGTTTTATACCAAGTCAACGCTTTGACTATTGTATTTAAAACACATGTTCCATTTTAGGGATGCTTGTTTCAATCCATAAATGGATCGCTGGAGTATGCAAACCTTTTGCTCCTTTCCAGAAAATATGAAGCCTTCTGGCTGCGCTACAACTCTTCCATAATATCACATTCAAGGAAAGTAGACTTCATATCTATTTTCCATATCTCATAGTCGTACTATGCAAAAATGGCCAGCAAAATTGTAATGGACTTAAGCATAGCGACTAATGGAAAGATTACCTCATAAACAACACATTGTCTTTGAGTAACTTCTTTCGCCATCATCCTTGCTTTAAAGGTCACACCTTTCTATATATATACTCTTACGTCATAATTAATAGATCAATATGCAGCCTTTGGGAACGATTCCCTTTGGTGGATCTACCAAGGTCAAACCTTGTTGGAGTACATACAGTCCATTATGAATTTCATGGCAATAAGCCAATGTCCCATATTCGTATCCAATACAAATAAGTTGAAGTTTATTGGATCATATCCATCGTCAACTTTATCTTGATCATTATCAAGTTGGAACAGTCTATCAGGTACCTTCCGAACACTTTCGGATTAACGAACTGATAGATGAAGAGGTATATTAGTGGTTTGTTGAATTGGTTCATCTCCAAGTACTTGTGTTTGAACTTCATAGTGTGGTTCATATTCTCGAACTATTTCGAGATTTACTATATTACCTTTTCTATCGAATAGAAACTTCTTCGCTAAGAAGGCAACATTTCTTTAGACAAACATTTTGTTTTAGAAATATAGTAGAACAGGTATCCTTGTGAATGTTCAGGATACCCCACTAAATGGCATAAGCCGGATCCACTATCCAACTTATCTCCCACTAGCCGCTTCACGCAAGCAGGATACGGGAGTGCCCAAGTTCATATGGTGTGGTTTTAATTGCTTTGGTGGTAACATTATTCAGCAAATGGACGACTGTCAAAAGTGCAGGACTTTTACAGTTTCGTTGGCAATTTGGTGAACCCCTTTGTGGATCGAACCATGTCCAACAAAGTTTGATTCCAACATTCGGACACTCAATATATACAATTAAGGAGTTCCAGACGGAGTCCATTGCCAGAGAATCATATTCTCTTTTAGATAGTCAATAAGCTTGGTGCTCACGATCATATCGTAATTTCTAAATATAGCAACCAAGTTGGTTTCCTACTTTGATGTCTAAATTTATTGAACATTTCAAAATTTGAGACGTGTACTTCATAAGTACATTAGGTAGTTGAAAACCACCCCCAGCACTAACACATTAGTGGATCACACATCTTCGTTTGGATCAAATCCAATAGACCTTCAACACACTAGCGTGCTAAAGTTGTGCGGGGTTTTGACTTCTATCCATTGCTGATATTTGGGTTTAGTTCATTCTTGTTTATTTGTTAATCGTCTTTAGCAAATCATATTTGCTTTCTTTTGTATAAAGGAAATTGGATTTCCAAAAACAAAATTAAAACCTTTATCGTCTATATCAAATATAGAAGTAAGATCTAATAATAGAACATTTCTATTAATACTAAAATTAGACGAAACAAATAATCAATTTGTTCAAAACAATGGAATAACTATAACCCAATACGAACCTTTGTCAGAACGTTTCTGCCCAAGGTATTTTAGCAGTTATGGCCCTATGGCCTTTATTCACACAACGATGGCAAGCGTCATCAACTCATTTGTTGACCTTGTTCTTAGTCGTCCTTCTAGTATCACCTTTATCCATCTTTATGCTTAGACCGGAAACCATTTCCGTCATTTTCTTCAAGAAGAACACTTCTTTCATGAAGAAGCAATAATGAGAACAAATTTCTCGTATTGATGGTTGACTCTTTGATCAACATCTTGAATAACTTATCCATTGAAGGATCGAGCTTTGTTCATGTTGTAGTTCATAATGAACGATTCATAAGAACTAGAAATCCACTTCTCATAAGTGGCAATCCTCAGCAGTCAAAGGTTGAGTGAGATTATCAAATAATCTATTCTCAAGTACATAGAGGCACTCATCATTTTAAATCACAAGATTGAGATTCCAGTTCAAATGGTTTGGGCTAGTGAGTTTGGATTGGTCGAGTATCGATGTTACGGGATATCTTAGAGAATATTACTGAGAAATATTAAGAAGATTAACATTGAGATAATTCGTTATTAATGATTGCAATTAAATGTTTGGTCTTTATCATTTAATTGCCTCCCACTAAATTTTTCGAATTCCGCTATCCTCTAGCAGACAGACGGGAAAACTTATTTTTCCTTAGTTGGGCTTTAGGTCCAATAGCGTGAATATAACCCGTAGTTAATCTAGCCCGATTACATTCACCTAAAGGTAGAAACATTTTCAATCACATCTCTATGTGACCCTAAAGATTACTTTTCCTCACCATGACAATGAACTACGTTAATCGTACCCTTCAAAGTCAACCATGTGTCAAGACCGACCTACCGATGTGAGAAGTGAAAGTTGGACTCCAGTAAACATGTGTAAGCCCATAGTTAATCTATCCGACCACACACATTTAAAAGAATCGTAGCTAACACCTCTCCATCTTATGTCAATAAATTACAGCTTAACTCACAAGCAGTACTCCCCGCTAACACGGCATACCATACTACTTGTAAGCGGCTTTCTCATAATTTATTGTCGGTAGAAGGAAAGGAGAAAGAACGACACATCGGTTCTCCTTTAAGGCTTGATATACATTCTCGGGAGAGAATGGAGGAGTATATGATTGGTCTATTAATTAACTTGATTTAACAATTAAATCAAATAATTAATCTATCACCTTGTTGATCGAATATTTAAATCAATTATTTAATTGGTCAATAAATAATTTCACTAAATTAAATATTGATACTTCCTTTCTATTTCAATTTATTAATATCTTAATAATCAAAACGTGATGTCTCGTAAGTGAAACTCGAGGTTTCTAACCAGCGATTCATCATGCGAGCGACCCTATCTCCCATAAATGGGGGAGCCGAGCAGACCATCGAATCATGCCATCATATGGCTCGATGTCTCTAATTTGTTTTAACAAAAACAAGTCTAGATGAATCACTCCCCGAGGTGCATTCATGTTCGACATTGAATTGTTACTTGATAACAAATTAGGCATTGTTTAGATATATTAGATAAAAATAAATATCTTAATAGAAACAACTAAGTCCCAATTAAACAACATTAAATCAATCAATTCAACAAACAGCATGCTTTAGTGATTATATTCATAGACAATTAATCAATTTCAGAACCTACGCTATGATACCACTGTTGGGGATCATGCATGTATACGCAGCGGAAAACAAAAATTTTATGAAAAACCGTTTTTCATTAATGTAAACATTTTACATTATATTTATTTTATTTTATTGAAAATCATATTTTCAATATTACATGCATTAATTGATTTAATTCAAATCTATTAGAATCAATAATTCACCATTTAATTTAATTATCAAATAATTAAATATTTAATTCATGTATCCCATACTATATAAATTAAATCTAGCGCAATTATATTTATCATATAAATTAATTACTTCCAAGCGCAATTATATTAATCATATTAATATATTACTTTGCAATTATATTAATCATATTAATATATTACTTATAACGCAATTATATTAATCATATTAATATATTACTTATAACGCAATTATATTAATCATATTAATATATTACAATTAATTACGTAAACATACAAACATAATTAATTTGCTTGAAATTGACAATTAACATAATCTTATTATTTAATTCTAATCAACTTGAGTTTATGTAAACATCCGCACATAATTAATTTGCATCAGATCGACAATTAACATAATCATATTATTTAATTCTAATCAACTTGAATTGTGCAATTAAATTAATAAAATTAATTAATTAAGCACATAATCAGTTTGCGTCAAATTGACAATTAAAATAATCATATTATTTAATTCGAATCAATTTGAATTTAATTGACATTTAAATTAATCACAATTAATTTTTCTATATCAATTAAAAATCCCATAGCGCAAACATTAACACTACATAGCGCAAACATTTAATGCAAACAATTAAATCTAAATTTAATCGTAAGTACCTCAGGGATTCATCGGACGAAACGAGGTTCGTCGGAAGTCGCGCGGATGCGACGCAAGGACGGCACGGGTCGTGTGCGGGGAGAGCCGGGCGAGTGGCGGGGCTCTCGGCTGGACTCGTGTGTCACGGCTGGAGCGCACGGGCGCGACTCGGGCTGTGCTCGGGCGTTCCTTCGGGGTCTCTCGTCTAATCAGGTTTCACCTCGTATAGGTAATCCAACTTACGTATTGCACTAGAAACACGTAAGGGAGAATACGACGGGAAAAACGGGCCGGAAAAACGGTGCCGGAATCGGATTCCGGCGAGGGGAGGCGGCTGCCGGCGGCGCCACTAGGCGGCGGCGGGCGGCGGCTCCGGTTGTCGGCGGTCCTCCGAGGGAGGAGCCGAGGGGGCGGACGAGAGGGAGAAGGAGAGGAGAGAAAGTGAGGCTAGGGTTTTGAGCTCTTCACTTTGGTGTGTTTATTCTATGCCTATGGGGCTCCTTTTATAGGTGAAGAAAGGAGCTTGTTGGGCTCAAACCCTAATGGATCGGATCCATTAACCCTAGCCGGCCCAATACATTAGCCGTCATTACGTTTCTCCAAAATTGACAATCAATTTCATCTCCGAAAAATATAACGATTATATTTTCTTTCTCGTTTTAATTTTCTCATCAATATGAGATAAAAATAAAATTTTCCAATTTCACAAAATCGGAATGCCCATTTCAGGGGTACTGCTAAATCGGGAAATTTCCAAAAATAGAAAGTGTACACCATCGTGTCCGTTTTCTTTAGCTCAGTATTATTTTTAACTCATAATCACAATTATGAATCTCGGATTCAATCATATTGACCTCCGACTATATGTACTTAATTAACAGTTAATTAATACATGATCGTATTCAAGGATCGGTTTACACGAGAATGTGACCCTCAATGGTTCAGGTGTATAACTAGCCGTGGGCTCACAACATATTGTGATTCGAACAACATATTGTTCTTATTTCAACTACTCCCAAGAGTTTTAGATTAATAATCATATTATTTAATCTCCGAACAAGTCGGTGCCCAACGAATCAGTGACGAGCGTCTAGCAGCCACGCTTCACTAATTCCCTAGATACAAATGAAGTGCCTGCAAGAACCTTGTAATATAGTTAGCGTACAGTACGATCCCTCCGATACATATGTCCCGATCAAACTAGAGATATTGGTTAATCGAGATCTCTTGTTGAGTTTGATAACTGTGCGTACGTTCTAGGTTTCGTAAAATCCATTCGTGATTGATTCAGAGAAACACATTTCTCTAATCACCTCACTATTCAACTCTGGCCAGAGATTCCGGGACTACCAACCATCAGAACACACAGGACATCCATGATCTATATCAAGCGATCAGATCCCCTACTACCATGCACAGACTTCACATCAGATTTCGAACTGCACGAACATTGTCTCCTTTTTCGACTTACTCCCTTTCCAGGGAATCAGAGACACGTTACGATACAGCTAGTCCTCTGATGAAGTCACGGTGATGTCTGGGTCTTAAGGATTAATTGTGTACAACTATATTATGGAATTCTCTACTCGATCAGTGATAACCACTTAGAGATTCCAGGGAGAGGGGGTTCAGTGAACTCATCAACAGTGAGCACCCACTCAAGTATGTCGATGTCCCAACACCGAGGCTCGAGATTAGCCCACATACACTAAGTGCTAGTCTCAAGGGGGAAAGGCCGGGTATCCTTGTTATTGGCGTAACCCATCGACTAGGAACTGAGTTTGACCAGTTACGTTGCGTTAACAGAATTATCTCTCGGTTTTTACAAAACCGAATTCATACAACATGTGTAACTGTACAGGACTATATCTATGATTCAACATTGGGAGAAGATACAGTATATGCCATTAATATAGGTTTCATTAATTAACGAAATAAACCGTTATATAACGGAATACGGTTAACCGCTCGGCCAACCGTTGGCTTGCCGGTCACCTATTCCAACAACAAGGTTCACATTGGCAATGGTGCAGGTTTGTCAATTACTCATATTGGTAGTTCTACTGTCAAATCACCTTCCTCTAGTAATATGTTTCACTTGTCCAAATTACTTCTTGTTCCTGACATAGCCAAAAACCTTATCAGTGTGTCTCAATTTTCTAGAGATAATGATGTTTATTTTGAGTTTCACCCTGATTTTTGTTGTGTTAAGGACAAGGAAACCAGTCAAACTCTAATCAAAGGAACCCTTAAGGAAGGTCTTTATCAATTTGATGTTCAAGCTGTTCCTGTCACTACCAGTCCAAAAGTCAGTTCATCTTCTGTCACCACTTTGCCTTCAGCTTTCCTGCTCAATAAGAAGACCACAGCAGCTGCCATTTGGCATAGTAGGCTAGGCCATGCTTCAAATAAAGTAGTCAAAATTGTACTAGGTTCTGATCCTACCTTGTGTAATGAGAAACCTAATTTTGATGATAATGAAATTTGTTCTTCTTGTTTAAAAGGAAAAAGTCATCAATTGCCTTATCCACTTTCTGTTACTGAGTATGATAACCCTTTTGACCTTGTTCATTCTGATGTTTGGGGTCCCTCACCTCACAAAACCAGAAATGGTTTTCAATATTATGTTTCATTTATTGATCATCATACTAGGTACACTTGGTTCTATCTGCTCAAGCATAAATCTGATGTGCTACCAGCTTTTGTTCACCTTTGTAACCTTGTCAAAACTCAGTTCAACTCTAAAATAAAATGCCTTCAAAGTGATGGTGGAGGTGAGTTTATTGGACTCACAAAATTTCTGAGTGATGAAGGGATAGAACATAGGATGTCATGTCCTTATTCACCTCAACAAAATGGTTTAGCTGAGAGAAAACATAGGCATATAGTTGAGGTTGGCCTGTCACTTCTTGCTCACTCAAATTTGCCTATAAGATTCTGGGATGATGCTTTTTCTACTGCTGTGCACATCATAAATAGACTTCCTACCACTGTGTTAAATCTGAAAACTCCTTTTGAGTTGCTGTTCAAAAGAAAACCTTTATACAAACATTTAAAGGTTTTTGGATGTCTTTGCTATCCTCATATCAGACCTTTTAACAATAACAAACTGGAATTCAGATCTCAACCCTCAACCTTTCTTGGTTACAACAGTAAATATAAAGATTTCAAAGCTTTACTTCCTAATGGTAAAGTTATTATCACCAGGAATATCATTTTTGATGAGCTCAGTTTTCCTTTTGCCTCTTCTGTTTCTAAACCTACTACCACTGTTTCTACCACTTCTATATTAGGGATACCACCTCAAATCAGTCATCCACAACGATCTCCATCCAATAATAATAATGCGCAACCACCTGAAAATAATTCCCAGCCTCAAAACAATGATCTTCCTACTTTTGATAATCCACAACCTCAAAACAATTCCTCACCATCTTCTGAGTCTCATACCTCACATCATACTCCTATTACCATTGAATCCAATGCCTCTAGTAACACAACCATTCCATTGACAGTAGAATTGCCATTTGAGTTAAATGATGCACCTGTTACTAATGATTTTGTGCAGCCTTTGACAGCAGAAGTGACTGGTAACCAGCATCACATGCATGGTTACTAGATCCAGAACAGGTTCTCTCAAACCAAAGGTGTATCTACTCACTGAGAAAACTGAACCCGGAAATTATCAAGAAGCCCTCAGTGACAGCAACTGGAAGCAGGCCATGAAGGAAGAGTATGATGCTCTAATTCAGAACAGAATTTGGACCCTATGTAAACCAGAGTCAAATCAGAAAATCATTGGTTGTAGGTGGGTTTTAAGCTTAAAACTCACTCAGATGGATCTATTGCTAGATATAAAGCAAGGCTTGTAGCAAAGGGTTATGACCAAACTCCTGGCTTTGATTATTTTGAGACATTCAGTTCTGTAGTTAAGCCTACTACTATAAGAATGGTCCTAGCTATCTCAGTCACACAGGGATGGTTAGTGAGGCAGCTTGATGTAAAGAATGCCTTTCTTAATGGAGATCTCACAGAAAATGTTTTTATGCAGCAACCACCAGGTTTTGAAACTGATTCCTCTTCCTCAGTGCCTTTAGTTTGCAGACTCCATAAGGCTTTATATGGTCTCAAACAGGCTCCAAGAGCTTGGTCAGATAAACTTAAAACTGTCCTTATTAGTCATGGCTTCAGAACCTCAAAGGCAGATGCCTCTCTTTTTCTCAAAAACTCTAATGCAAGTTGTGTATGGTTGCTAGTTTATGTGGATGACATTCTGGTTACAGGAAATGACTTGAAGGGTATCTCCTCTGTAATTCAAACCTTGCATAATCATTTTTCCATGACAGACCTTGGAGAAGTTCATCAGTTTCTTGGTATAGAAATCAAGCATACTAAGTCAGGTTTGCATCTCAGTCAAGAAAAATATATAAAGAATTTGCTTGAAAGAGCAAAAATGATTGCTGCTAAGGGTGCTCCAACACCAATGGTTACCTCATCAAAGCTCTCTAAGTTTCAGGGGGAACCTACAGTGGATGCAACTCAATACAGGAGCATAGTTGGTGCCTTGCAATATGCAACTATAACCAGGCCTGAATTGGCTTACAGTGTTAATAGAGTTTGCCAATATATGCACTGTCCCCTTGACTTGCACTGGAAGGCAGTGAAGAGAATTTTAAGGTATCTTGCTGGTACACCTTCTCAAGGCCTTCTTTTTACCAAACACTCTAATCTGAATATAGTTGGATACTCAGATGCTGATTGGGCTGCTGATATTGATGATAGAAGGTCAATTTCTGGATTTTGTGTTTATCTTGGTGAAAATCTGATATCTTGGTCATCAAAGAAACAAACTGTTGTCTCAAGAAGTACTGCAGAGGCAGAGTACAGAAGCCTTGCTAATGTTGCAGCAGAAGTTAAATGGATTATCTCTCTACTTGCTGAATTACAAGTCAAACCAATTCCTCCTCCTGTGATTTGGGTGGATAATCAGTCTGCCATTGCCTTGGCTTCAAATCCTGTTCTTCATTCAAGAACCAAGCATGTGGAGTTGGATATCCATTTTGTCAGGGATCTCATTCAACAAGGTGTGTTTAAAGTACAATTTGTCCCTTCTTTTGATCAAACAGCAGATATTTTCACCAAGGCTTTGAGCAAGCAATTCTTCACTCGGCTTGCGCGCAAACTGTCTGTTTTTCCTCCACCGAGTTTGAATTGAGGGGGAATAAAAGAATAATACACTTAGGCCCATTTATGTGCTCAAGCCCAGCCCAGCTATTTATTTCTCTTTTATCCAATCTGTGTGAGACACATGTATTAATCCTAGTGTTTCTCCCATTTGTTAGGTTTGTTTTGGATACTATATAAGCTGTCATGCCACAGCTTTTATCTCTGTATTGAATACCTATTTTGGGAATGTAAGGCAGCCGCCATTAATCATTTTATTCAGCTCAAATCATGTTATTCTTTACAGTGGTGATGTTGGTGTAATTTCCCGGCGACGCAGAGTTCGAATCTCGGATATGACATATTTTCATTCAATTATTACGAAGTTAGCACTGGGATAAGACCTATTGGCTCTCTCTCACATGTGTCTGTTATTCGAGCACATCCCTCGATTTACATCCTACCCGATTCTCTCATATGTGTCTGTTACTCGAGCACATCCCTCGATTTACATCCTACCCGAGAGATTTACATCCTACCCGATTGAGGAGCCTCTGATCTGGTGGTAGAGGAATTCGAATATCAGATATGACAAAGAAGTTAGTACTGGGATGAGACCTATTGACTCTCTCCTACATGTGTTCCAGCAAATACCTAAAACCGGTGTGGATTAACTCGATAATTTGATTCTTGAATCTGCGAAAAAATCATAATTAATACATAAAATTAAAAAAATCGAGGAAAAAAATGGATGATTCAAAACAAAATTTACAGAACTGAATCAGAGATAAACTAAAAATTAAAAAAAATCTAGTCGAAAATAATTAATAACTCGAAAAAGATTTACATCCTACCCGATTAAAGAGCTTCTGATCTGGTGGGAGAAATTTACATCCTACCCGATTGAGAAGTCTCTGATCTGGTGGAAGAGGAATTCGAAACTCGGATATGAAAAATTTTCATTTAAATATTATGAAGTTAGTACTGGGATGAGACCTATTGGCTCTCTCCTACATGTGTTCCATCAAATACCTAAAACTGGTGGGGAATAACGGGACAATTTGATTCATGAATCTGCGAAAAAATCTTAATTAATACATAAAATTAAAAAAATCGAGGAAAAAAAATGAATGATGTAAAACAAAATTTACAAAACTGAATTAGAGATAAACTAAAAATTAAAAAAAAAAAATTCAGTCGAACATAATTAATAACTCGACAAAGATTTACATCCTACCCGATTAAAGAGCCTCTGATCTGGTGGGAGAGATTTACATCCTACCTGATTGAGGAGCCTCTGATCTGGTGGAATAGGAATTCGAATCTCGAATATGAAAATTTTCATTTAAATATTATGAAGTTAGTATTGGGATGAGACCTATTGACTCTCTCCTACATGTGTTCCAGCAAATACCTAAAACTGGTGGGGAATAACTGGACAATTTGATTCTGAAATCTCCGAAAAAATCATAATTAATACATAAAATTAAAAAAATCGAGGAAAAAAATGAATGATGCAAAACAAAATTTACAGAACTGAATCAGAGATAAACTAAAAATTAAAAAAAAAATCTAGTCGAACATAATTAATAACTCGACAATTTGATTCTGGAATCTGCGAAAAAATCATAATTAATACATAAAATTAAAAAAATCGAGGAAAAAAATGAATGAATAGAAGAACATATAATGTAAATCGATTCAATGTTCATAAAAATAAAATTTTACATCGAGAGAAAATAATATACCTAAAAAGTTTGATAATTTTTTTTAATTACGGTGAATTAGGGAATAAGAAAAGATCAATTTTTATGAGATATGATTAATTGAAATTAAATTAATATTAAAGGAATAAAAAAAGAATTTTAAGAAAGAGAAATAAAAACTTATATATTTAAGATTATGATTAATTATTATTATCAAAAATATATAATTTCAAATTATTATTTAGAACTTATATATAATTTAAATATGCTTAATAATATTATTGTTTAGAATTTATAATTTTTTTATTTATAATTTATAGTGTGAATACAATATTATTATTGCTTTTCTATTGGTTCATAGTGGATCCAGAAATTATATATGTATAGATTAATAAGTTCCAAGAGAGTAAGAGACTGAATTTTTTTATTAAGTTTATTCTTATATATAGAGTATTACGGTAGAGTTTCTACTTTAGTAGTAATCTTTATAGTTTTTCAATAATTTTTTGCCTACACTTCCCGACAACCTCGAAAAGAAAATATTATAGTTTTCTTAATATTTTTTTGCCTACACTTCCCAAGAACCAAGGACATCAACGAAGCACCTCAAGTCCTCCATTTAAGTGTTCAATTAACAGAGTTAAAAAGACTGTTATTAAAATTTGTTGTACTTATTTTTAATAAATAAATTTAAATTTTATTATTAATATAATAAAAAATATATTATTGTACATTTTCTCAAATTGATGGTTGTACTTATTTTGAAAAATTATTAATAAAAGATGGCGTGGCAGATTGTGTGATTATGTGGCTCGATGATGTGTCATGACTCATGTGACTATGACACCTCATATTTTTTGTGGAAATCGAATACAATAATCTTTTTATCTCACACTTATAGTCATACTTCCTTTACAAATTACAATTGAAAGAAGACTATTAGTATAGAACGGGAGAGAGTATGACACCTCATATTTCTTGTCAAAATGGTGATGATTTTTACCTATATTTCAGGAACTAATTGTGAAATTTGGATAAATTACATTAATATTTTTGATATAATTCCTTTTAAATACTAGTATACTACTCACTCTGTTTTTTTTTATTGGTCACACTTTTTTGTAGTTTACAATTAAAAAAAGGTAGGAGAGAATATTACATTATGTTATTTTAATATTTAATTTAAAATATATAATTACATTTATTTTAAAATAAAAATAAATAAATTTAATTTATAAACATCATCCCACGATGCTTGGTACTACCTTTTTGTACTAATAAAATATACAAATTTTTGTAAATTAAAAAAAAAAAAAGTTTTAATATATTTTTGAGACGAAAATAGTACTCCGTATTTAGTAAAATCAACGTTAATATACAAAAATTATGAAAAAATAACTAAAATAAATTTTAAATATTAAATTTATTTTAGTTATTTTTTTTGTAATTAATTATGAAAAAATAACTAAAATAAATTTTAAATATTAAATTTATTGTAGTTATTTTTTTTGTAATTTTGTGACCAGAAAAGTCAACTTATTTGATAGAGGGAGTATTTCTTAATAAATAAAAATATTTTGGAATTACATATATAGTTTTAATTTTAGTGCTCAATTTCGTTTAATTATTTGAGTCATATTCAATTGTTTCCATGTTTTATAGTGATCGAATTAATTACCTATATACTCCGTAGATTTAATCGTTAATATCAATACGCCACCCCAATTACCTAGCTAGGGTTTCCATGGGTTCTGAAACAATCCGCCTTGTCGACCTCGATGAATCCAAATTTCAACCACCAACCCACAAGCACTCCTCGTATGATCCCCCAGTTGATGGATTCTCCGCGTTCGCCAAAAACACATTCCAAAGCCACAAACAATCCGACCAAACGATCGACAATTTCCGGCTGTGTCTGAAATCCGAATGGTACGGCCTGTCGGGCCTCGCCGCAAAGTGGACTTCCAAAGCATTGCAATTAGGAGCCACCGATCTCACTTTCCGGCTGTGTTGGGGGATCATCTTCATCCCGTTCGACGAGGTCTTCGGGACGCATAACCTAGTCCGCTTATGCCTCCATACGTTGACAGTCTACCAACGACTAAAGGCGATCAAATGTTCGGGGCTCACATCGCTGACTTTGAACAAAGTCAAAGTACCGAGCTGCTCGTTTCTCAACATCGTCTCCGCCTGCCCCTCGATCGAACACTTGTCATTGTCCGATATTCATCCTTGCAAACACGACTACGATGACAACGGTGGAGACGAGCAAAAAGTCGAGAGAATACCCCAAGGCTCGACGATCACCCTAAACAAACTAACATCCCTAGTTCTGTGCGACGTTCATGCACACGACATCCAAAATTTGTTCTTGGGCGACTCGTCGTCCAAGTTTCCTAACCTGAAAGACCTAACCCTATGCTTAGTTTTATTGCGAGACGGAGAAGAAAAAGAGATGTATTTTATCTCGATCCACTCACTAGAGGTTTTAAACTTCATTGACCGTAATAGCGATTATAATTACGACGAGCAGGAGGTTGAGTATAGCGTCGAGTTTGATGTCCCGAGTATTCGTAAGTTTACGTATGATGGGCCATTAATTCCTAATGTGTCTTTTAGGTCGACATCAACGGATCAATGGGAGGAGTCTCGTGTATGGTTAACCCATGACGGGGAACTCAGCGCTATGTGGTTCTACAAGTTGAGAGATTTCTTAAAATACTTGGCGAGATCGAAGGTACATCTCGGCCTCCGTTTGCATGGTAAGGAGAGCTTCTTCGATTACCAGGCGGGAGAGGTCGAAGGTTTGGGTTTGGTGGAGTTGGAGGATCTGACCATGGACACGAAGGGTCTTCCTTGTCTGAATTTTAATGCCCTTTTGGACGGTTTGTTTCGGATATGTCGCCCGAAGATGATTACTCAGTACAAGAGTCCTCAGAACAAAAATGATATGTTCCTTTGTAGGGCACTTATTGGAGTGCAAGTGAAAAGTTTGTTAATCATAAGCCAATTCATGCTTAGTTTGCTTGATCTCGAGGAAGTGAGTGCGCAGAAGTTCTCCGAAGACGATGGCACGTGGATCCCGCAGCCGTTGGATTCGATGTTAGATGATGATTCACAAAGATTATCAAGGTTCCAATTGAAATGGAAACCATAGAAGCTTTTATCACTACATGATTTTTTAATAAATAATTTTGAGTAAGCTCAGAACTTCTTATCCAAACTTTGTACCCTTTGTCTTGAATCAATCATCACAACTTTCATTTGCATACCTCCAAAACCAATCAATAGTGACAAGATCAATAGTGATAAGACTCACAACTCATTTAAAATTATAATTACACTTGATTTTCAATTTAAAATTATATTTACTTAGGATATGTCGCCCGAAGATGAAAACTTTGTTAATCATAAGCCAGTTTATGCTTAGTTTGCTTGACGAGGGGTGGATCCCGCCGCAGTTGGATTCCATGTTAGATGTTGATTTGCAAAGAATATCTCGGTTCCTATTGAAATGGAAATCATAGAAGCTTTTAATATCACTACATCTACATGATTTCTTTTCCAATTAATGAATAATTTTGAGTAAACTTCAGAAACTTTGTACTCTTAAATCAATTATCATGATTTTCATTTTCATATGTCCAATCAATTAAAAACACATAATTAATTTTAATTTTTCACTTTAAAATAACTTTTTAATAATACAAATCAATTAGTAGTAATGTCCAAATCTTTCGATATAGTACACATTCAATTTCCTTGTTTATAGTGATCGATTTTTCCTCCAAACCCTACGCCACCAAATCTTGTGATTAAAACTAATTGCGTGAAGGCTACGAAAAACATACAAATTTAATTATATATAGTACGTATAATATAATTAATTCATTTTCTGCAGTCTAAAAAATTAATCTCAATAATTCATCCATGGGTACTGAAGATGATGATCTATATGCTCCTGAGCTTCCGGAAGCTATAATCCACCGCATCCAATCTCTTCTCCCCCGAAAAAAAGCTGTCCAAACAACCCTTCTATCCAAGTCCTGGGGGGCGGCATGGTCGACTCGTCCGACCATCGACCTCGACGAATCCCACATTCCATATGATAGCTCTCCGTACGGCGAAATCGAAGGACTCGTGAAGTACGCGACGAAGACATTTCGAAGGTACGAGGAATCCAACCTTCGGATCAACACTTTCATCCTATGTCTGAAAACAGAATGGTACGGTCTATCCGGTCTCGCTACTAAATGGACTTTGAAAGCGCTGAAATTAGGAGCCACCAATCTCACTCTCCGTCTTAATGATAGTTATCATAAAATCCGAGTCCCGCTTCGTGTGCTCTTTCGGTCTGAAAACGTTGTAAGTTTATATTTGAAGCATTCGATTATTGGTCGACTGAAGGTACTTAATTGTGGGGGACTTAGGTCGCTCACTTTAAGCCATGTCTATATAACAAGTGATATGTTGTTCGACCTAATCTCGTGCTGCCCCTTGATTGAAAACTTGTCATTATCCCGTATTTATGAAAATGATCGTGGTGATGACGATGATGATAGTGATGATGTTGACGAAGATGATGATGATGATGATGATGATGACGACAAAGATGAACAATACGCCCTTCAGAAGCTAAGGTCTCTAGTTATTTGCCATGTCAAATACAAAATCCAAAAATCGCTTCTGGCTGCCTTATCGTCCATGTTTCCAAACCTAAAAGAATTGACACTAAATTTAAGCTTGGATGGATCAGTCTGCCTCGGAGGAGCTAGAGAGACGCAAATCATCTCAAGCCACTCAGTCGAGATCTTAAACTTTGCTGTGGACAAGGAGGAAATGCACAGGGTCGAGTTTGATGTTCCGGGCATTCGTAAGTTTACATTTTCGGGTGAATACATGCCTAAGCTCTCTTTTAGGTCAACAATGGATCAATGGGAGGAGTCACATGTATCGCTAACCTTAACCCCTCGTGTGGAGCTCATGAGTACTACATGGTTCTTTCAGTTGAGTAATTTCTTAAAGATGTTGAGGTTGTCGAGGATACATCTTTTTCTCCATCTGCTGCCTCGTATCTATCATCATCGTCGCGAGAAGAAAAACATTGATTACCAGGAGGGTGAGATCATTGGCTTGAATGTGTTGCATGAAGTGGAGGATCTTACCATAAACAATAAAACTCTTCCCTCACTGAGTTTCAACGCTCTATTGGATGGCTTGTTTCGGATATGTCGTCCGAAGATGATTAGCCAATATGTGAGTCCTCCTGACGATAATGATGATGAGATTTCTGATGACGATCACATGCTTTATTGGGATGAGGGTCGGGATACTAGAGACAACGATATATTCCTCCGTAGGGCCCTTGTCAGAGTAATGAAAGTGAAAAGCTTGTTGCTGCCATCCCACTTTAGGCACGGTTTGAATGATCTCGATGAAGTAATTGCACAGAAGCTAATCGATGAGGAGTGGAAACCGCAGCCGACTGATTCGATATTAGATGATTCGACGAGTGAGCAAACAAGATTTCGCTTTCTATTGAAATGGAAGCCGTCTCAAGAAGAAGAAGAAGAAGATGAAGAAGATGAAGAAGATGAAGAAGATAAAGATGATGATGATGATGATGATGATGATGATGATGATGACGACGACGACGACGACGACTATGATTTTTAAGTGATTAAATATCGTTTATTTTTTTTAGCCCTCTTAAAATAATTTTAAATGAGTTAAATGTATTTCAAATTTTTAATTTTTTTTTTTTTGGTAAGTTTATTTTTTTTAGCTCTCTAAAATAATTTAAAATGAGTTAAATGTATTTCAAATTTTTTTATTTTTTTGGTAAATGTCAATTTAATAAATAAAAACTGTAATAGTACAGCGTAAGAATTTTTTTACTGGATATAACAACAAACTATCTCTCCAACATATAGCAATACTAATAATAAAATATTGAAAATGTACAAAGCTATATGCCAAACAATTAAATACTCCCTCTAGTCATATTTCCTTTGTATTTTGTGAATGAAGTGCGACGTACTATTAGTTTGGAAGATAATCATACTTCCTTTGTATTTTGGGAAAGAAGCACTATTAGTTTGGAAGATAATCATACTTCCTTTGTATATTGGGAAAGAAGCGTGAGTACTATTAGTATGGAGGAGAGAGGAGAAAGAGTATGTTTTAGATGTATTATAAATAATTTTAAATCATTTCAAGTATTTAAAATTAGTTTAAGATACTTTAAAATGGTTAAAAGTTATTTCATCAAATCAATTAAAATAATTTTCACATGTTTAAAAATTATTTTAAATTAATTGAAATTTATTTAACTT
This sequence comes from Euphrasia confusa, assembly GCA_954870475.1. Classification (NCBI taxonomy): domain Eukaryota; kingdom Viridiplantae; phylum Streptophyta; class Magnoliopsida; order Lamiales; family Orobanchaceae; genus Euphrasia; species Euphrasia confusa. Next base: position 2,846,455 of record OX940965.1, read on the forward strand.
TAAAATGTGTTTAAAATCATTTAAAATTATTTTTAAATACTTTCAAATATTAAAAAAATGCAATAAACAAATATTATAAATAACTTTTTTTTTTGAAAGGAGAAATAAGATAAATTAAAAACGAGTACCAGAAGTACTTAAAAATATTGAAGTTATTTCATATCACTTTAAAATGTATTTTAAATCACTTATAATTTATTTAAGTCACTTAATGTATTTTAAATTACATAAAATTGATTTTTAAACTCTTTAAAATGGTTAAAAAGTATTTTTATATAATTAAAAAATGATTTTACAACCTTAAAATGTGTACAACATATTTCAAATTCTTTCAAAATTATTTTATAAGACAACTTAAAATATTTTAAATGTATTTTGAATCATTCAAACATTATTTATGATGACTTTAAAATATTTTCAATGAATTTCAAATCATTAAAAAAAAAATTCAAGACATGTTAAATTAAATCATCCTAAACACATTTCTACAATATTTTAAAATTATTGTAAGACAATTTAAAAAGTTCAAAATATATTTCATTTCACATAAAACTTATTTTAATAAACTATTTAATTTTTAAAAAATATTTAAAATCATTTAAAAAACAATTACATACATATTGCAATATTTATAAAATATTTAAATTCATTTTAAAAATTAATTTATGAAATTTTAAATATTCAAAATTTATTTTAAAGCATGTATAAACTATTTTAATAATATTTAAAATGTTTAAAATGTTTAAAATAAATGTCAAATCATTTTATAACAATTAAAATTGTTTAAATATAATTTTAAAAATTATTTAATAAATTTTTAAATGTTTTTATTTTATTTTAAAATAATTTTAATTCACTTTGAAATATTTTAAAAATTAAAAAACACCTTAAAAATATTTAAAAGTAATATGGTATTAAAAATAAATTTTAAAATCTTTTTATTTAAACATTTTAAATTTTGTAAATTATTTCAAAACAAATGCTAATTAGACCGCTCTACATGAGCTAACCGGCTAGCTCACCAAACGTCCAACAAGAAACAACATAAGCTACAGTAAGTAATGTTAATACACATTAAAATGTAAATTAATTATTTTTTTTAAAGTACTTTAAAATGTTTACAAAATACTTCAAATTATTTGAAAATTATTAAAATTATAATTTAAAAATATATATAATTTATTAATTAAATATTTAAAAATTTATTGAAGGACCCTTTAAAATAATTTTAATATGTTGGTAATCATTTTACAATACCTTGCTAGGGTTTCCATGGTTTCTGATGAGCAATCCCTTGTGGTACTCAACGAATCCCTAATCACACAAAATCGCTACTCAAAGTATCCCAAAACGGACGCACTCGCGGCGCTCGCCAAGAAGACATTCCGAAGCCTCAAAAAATCCAACCAAAGCATCGACACTTTCTGGCTACGCCTCAACTCCGAATGGTACGGCCTCTCCGGCCTCGCCGCTACGTGGACTTCCAAAGCACTGAAAATGGGAGCCGCCGATCTCACTTTCCTGTTCAACAATAATACTCATCCCCCCATCTTCATTCCTTTCGACGAGGTCTTTGGGTCAGAACAAATCGTCACGTTACGCCTCGACACTGTGAAAGTCTATCAACGGCTCAACATCATCAAATGTTCCGGCCTCCAATCGCTCACCTTAACAGACGTGTCCCTAACGAGCGATTCGTTCTATAACATCATTTCATGCTGCCCCTCGATCGAATATTTGTCCTTGTCCTGTATTCATGTTTATAGACGAGAAGGAGAAGGAGGGCAAGTCGCTAGAAGAATACCCGAGGGTTCGACGATCAGCCTTCCTAAACTAACAACTCTTGTGCTGTCCTACGTGCACAAATACGAAATCCAAAATTTGTTCTCGTCGTCCAACTTTCCTAACCTGAAAGTGCTAACCCTGTGCTTGGGTTCTTCCGAGGGAAAAGAAGTATATTTCATCTCGATCCACTCGCTCGAGATTTTAAACTATAGTGCGAACGTCTATAATCGCGAGTGTCTTGTCGAGTTTGATGTCCCGAGCATTCGAATGTTCAAATTTAAGTTAAATTCATTCCTAATGTCTCTTTTAGCTCGACTAATGATTTTCATAAGTTTTGTGTAAAAGGAATGTTGAATGATGAGGGAATTATTATTCCATATTAACAGTGGCGGCTCTCCCTATACAGCTATATATAGCAACATGCCAAGCCACTAAAACCTAGTGTCCATATAGGACAAAAGGGATAAAACCCTCAACAATACAAGGGGCATAAAGGACAATACATAAATGAAATTAAATGGATTAAATAATCTGAAATTAGGTCAGATTATTCAAACCGAATTGGGGCTGAAAATAGGCGGGCTTAATATCCCCCCGCAAGCTCGACAGCGGCGACGCGGAGTTTGTTCTTGAGCCGCGTATGAGCTTGTTCTGGAAGCGGTTTGGTGAAGATGTCTGCTGTTTGATCGAAGGCGGGGACATGTCGAACGGAGATCGACTTTTTCTGCACCTGCTCGCGAATGAAATGAAGGTCGATTTCGACATGTTTTGTGCGGGCTTGGACGACATCCTGGGTCGACATATGAACGGCACTGAGGTTGTCGACCCATACAACCGGAGGCAATCGAGGTAAGAATTTCAGTTCCCTAAGAATTGATTTAATCCAGAGAAGCTCGACAACAGAGTGTCCAAGGCTACGATACTCTGCTTCAGCACTTGAACGACTAACTGTGGGTTGTTTTTTGGAACTCCAGGAAACTACATTGCCACCAAAAATGATGCAATAACCTGAAGTAGAGTGACGGTCATCGGGGTCAGATGCCCAATCGGCATCTGAGAATCCTGTGAGCTGCAGGTGCTGTGATTTTGTAATATGAAGCCCATGATGTGAGGTACCTGCTACATACCTGAGAAGACGGTTGACTGCCTTGAAGTGTATATCAGAGGGAGCCTGCATAAATTGACTGAGGCGATTGACAGTGTATGTGATGTCTGGTCTGGTAAGTGTTAGGTATTGAAGGCTTCCAATGAGTTGTCTGTAGGGAGTAGGGTCTGTCATAGCATGGCCATCATATTTGGAGAGTTTGGTAGAGCTTACCATGGGTGTGGGAGCTGAATTTGCTCCTGCCATCCCAGCTTTGTGTAGGATTTCAGCAGCATATTTTTGTTGTGATAAGAACAGACCAGTTTTAGTTTTTGAAATTTCAATACCAAGGAAGTAGTGTAGAGGGCCAAGGTCTTTAAGGGAGAAATATGTAGCAAGTTGTTTGATGATAGAGTTGATATGGAGCTGAGAATTCCCTGTGATGATTATATCATCAACATAGACTAAGATGAATGTTGTGGTATGGGGAGTGTGTTGGAAATAAAGAGAAGAGTCTGTTTTAGAGGTATTGAAACCAAGTTGCAAAAGAGTGGCTTTGAGTCTATCATACCATGTTTTAGAAGCCTGCTTTAAGCCATAAATGGCTTTGTTTAATTTACATACCATGTGTTCTTTTCCAGGAGCTTCATAACCAGGAGGCTGCAGCATGTAAAGAGGAGTGTCCTGATCCAAATGGCCATTCAAAAAGGCATTGTCCACATCAATTTGCCTGATGGACCAGTTTTTGGAAAGAGCAATGGTAAGTATTATTCTTATAGTAGCTGGTTTGATGACTGGGCTAAAAACATCTATATAGTCAATTCCAGCAACTTGAGTAAAACCTTTAGCAACAAGTCTAGCTTTGTGCTTTTGTATGGTTCCATCTGCATTTTGTTTTAGCTTAAACAACCACCTACAACCAATGATATTAGCATGTGGAGGAGATGGAACTAAGTCCCAAGTAGAGTTATTCTGAAGTGCTGTGAATTCAGAGTCCATGGCAGCCTTCCATTGAGGTTGTGAAAAAGCATCTTTATGGGATTTAGGTTCAACCTGGGGAGTAGACTTGGATAGAAGGGCTGAGAGGTATGTTTTAGGTTTGAATATGCCAGCTTTTGATCTTGTTATCATGGTATGTGTGGGAATAGGATCAGTAATTGGGATGGGGCTGTTAGGGACAGGGGAATGGGATCTTTGGGGTGCAGGAGATGGTTGATTGTTATTATTGTATTGATCATCAGGAGGGTGTGTATGTGTGGAATTAGGAGGTGAAATAGAGTCTGGAGAAGTGGGTGAGGGTGGGGTCTGTATATTAATATTTGGTTCATTATCAGGAATATGTGGTTCATTAATATTTGGCTCAGTATTGTGGTTGATATTTGGAGGATTGTCAATAGGGTGAGTGGTATAATCAGGAATGATAAAAGGTAATGGACTGATGGGGTGAGGTATAGGATTTAGATTGGTTTGAGATTCTGTAGAGGTAACATTGAGAGCAGGAAACACTTGTTCATTGAAAATCACATTTCTTGTGATGATGACTTTGTGGTTTGGAAGCTCAATCTTAAATCCTTTGAACTGAGGATGATAACCAAGGAAGATACCTGGTTGAGATTTGGGTTCCATCTTGTGATCAATATAGGGTTTAAGGTGTGGGAATGCTAGACATCCAAAAACTTTGAGGGATGAGTAATCTGGGGGATGGCCAAAAAGCTTTTGATAAGGGCTGATGAACTGAATGGAACTCTGTGGGATTCTGTTGAATAGGTGAACAGCAGTGGAGAAGGCATCTTCCCAGTAGCTTCCATGAAGGCCAGAAGTGGATAATAAGCTCAGCCCTGATTCAATTATGTGCCTATGCTTCCTCTCAGCAGCCCCATTTTGCTGAGGGGTGTATGGGCAAGAAAGTTGGTGTATAATTCCAGAATCAGCAAACAATTTAGACAAGGGTTTGAACTCTGTTCCTCCATCACTATGGAGAACTTTAATCTTCTGACCAAGTTGCAATTCAGCCTGGTTTTTGAAGTGGATGAAAGCTTTAATAGTGTCTGATTTAGCTTTTAGGAAGTAAATCCATGTGAACCTGCTGAAATCATCAATAAAAGATATATAGTATCTACTGCCATACACTGATGTTATAGGGGCAGGGCCCCACAAATCAGTGTGTATGATTTGAAGAGGGACAGAAGCCCTTTGATGAACATGAGAGAAAGGCAGGATATGAGATTTAGATTTAGCACAATGCGCGCAAAAATTAAAATTACTGATATTGTCATAAGGAATGTTACAAAGTTGCAAGGCTTTTTTAGTAACATTCAAAGATGGATGACCCAATCTTTTATGCCATAATTCCAGTGTTCTAGATGACTTAACAACAGAAGAAAAAGAATTTATATCTTGTCTCTGATGTTGTGTCTTGACAGGACTGGTGGCCACTTTATTTGAGGAGGCAGCAGCTGAAGATAAAGGTTGAAATTGGAACTGGTACAAGCCATGATCAAGCTTCCCTGTTATGAGAACTTCCTTTGTTTCCTGATCCTTAACATAGCAAAGGTAAGGGTGAAACTCAAAAAATACACCATTGTCTTTAGCAAATTGTGCAACACTCAGTAGGTTCTTAGTGATCTCAGGAACTAAAAGCAGATTATTTAGTTTGAAAGCATGCTTTTTATATGAAGGGTTAACCATTAGACTTTTCCCAATATGTGAAATATTAAGATGGGAGCCATTACCAATTTGAAGTTTGTTGTGACCTTCATAATCAGAGGCAATGGACATATTGGAAAAATCATTTGTGATGTGGTGAGTGGCTCCTGAATCAGGGTACCAAGTGTTATCAGAAGAGCTATCTGCAGCAGAGTACATGGCTGAACCATTTTGGGAGTTTTGTGATGTCTGGCTCCCTTGATTTGCAGATTTATTGTTGGAGCTGTTGTTGCTGCTGCCATTGAGAGGAATTTTGGGCACAAAGTTCTCAGTGAACCTGTGATAACAAATATTTGCAGTGTGGTTAGAGTAACCACAGATTTGACATTGAATCTTGTTATTGTCATTATGTCTGCCTCCTCTGCCTCTACCATTGCCTCTACCTCTCTGGTTTTGAGCACCTCTGCCTCTCTGATTTGAACCACCTCTTTGTGCAGCATAGTTGGCATTAGGAAGATTTCTGTCATTCAAATTGGTGATTTCCAATCTGTTTTCATAACTGAGCAGCAAAGAGGTGAGGTCTTTCATGGTGTAATTTCCTGTATGTGCTGTGACTGTCACTACCACAACATCATATTCAGTACCAAGACCACTGAGCACATGAAGAACTTGATCTTCCTCCTTCATCTTTTCACCTGTACTAGCAATAGCATCACAGAGAGACTTTACTTGATTTAAATAATCCCTCATGTTGAGCCCTGCTTTTTTCAGATTTTGAAGTTGAATCTTATACTGCATTTTTCTAGCTGATGTTTGGCTAGAGAAAGAAGCTTCTAGACACTGCCATATTTCCTGAGAGGTATTGAATCCTACCATTGAAACAAGAATAGGCTCAGAGAGAGAGGATAATAACCAGGAGGCCAAGAGCTGATCTTGCCTTTGCCACAACACATAATCTGGATTCATCTTCCAGATTCCCTCTTCTCCAGTGGAAACAAGCTTGCTGGGCTGTGTATTTGAACCATCAAGGAAGCCTTCCAATCCATGGCATCTGACTGTGATGGTGACTTGCTGTTTCCAAATAAGGTAGTTTTCATCATTTAGCTTGACTGAAACCTGTTGGTTGTTGAGCTGAATCAATGGCAGCTTGCTCTGGTTTGATTCCATATCTGCCATGGCTGCAAAAAATAAAAATCTCCTGACTTATCCCTTAAAAAAGCTCTGATACCATAATGATTTTCATACGTTTTGTGTAAAAGGAATGTTGAATGATGAGGGAATTATTATTCCATATTAACAGTGGCGGCTCTCCCTATACAGCTATATATAGCAACATGCCAAGCCACTAAAACCTAGTGTCCATATAGGACAAAAGGGATAAAACCCTCAACAATACAAGGGGCATAAAGGACAATACATAAATGAAATTAAATGGATTAAATAATCTGAAATTAGGTCAGATTATTCAAACCGAATTGGGGCTGAAAATAGGCGGGCTTAATATCGACGTCAACGGATCAATGGGAGGAGTCTCGTGTACGATTAACCAACGACGGGGAGCTCAGTGCTAAGTGGTTTTGCGAGCTGAGCAATTTCTTAAAGGAACTTAGAAGGTCGGAGATATATCTCCGCCTCCATTTGCATTATAAGGAGAGCTTTGATTACGAGGCGGGAGAGATCGAGGGTTTGGATTTGGTGGAGTTGGAGGATCTGATCTTGGTCTCCCTTGTCTGAGTTTTAACGCCCTTTTGGACGGTTTGTTTCGGATATGTCGTCCGAATATGATCTCTCAGTACGTGATTCCTCCGAACAGGAATGATATGTTCCTTTGTAGGGCGCTTAGTGAACGGGCGGGGAGGAAAGCGAAGAGGCTGTTGATCGTAAGCGAATTTATGGTTAGTTTGCTCGATCTCGAGAAAGTAAGTTGCGAGGAGCTCGTTGACGGGGTGTGGAGACCACAACGGTTGTCTATGTTATTAGAAGATTCAGAAAGAAGGCTCCACTTGAAATGGAAACCATCGAAGCTAGCTTCTGTCACTGCATGATTATGGTTACAATAACATCTTCACAGTTGTTTTCATGTGCAATAAAATGAAAATCAGCTTGTTACAAGAAAAGAGAATGTTGAGTTGTGGCATCGACGAATGGGACATCCTTCACTTCGGGCAATGGAGCATCTTTCATCTATTTTTGGTGTTAATCGTAATTTCTTTCTTCCACCTTGTGATATTTGTTTTCGAGCAAAAAAAACACGTACTCCATTTCCGTTGAGTGATAATAAAGCAGAGCATTTGTTTGATTTAATTCATTGTGATGTTTGGGGGCGTATTAACCTAATCGGGTGTGTGATTCCCGTTACTTTTTGTCCATAGTTGATGATTATTCAAAGTGTGTTTGGGTTTATTTGATGAAAACCAAGGATGAAGTCCCTCGGCTTCTTCGCGATTTTTTTTTCTCTTATTGCTCGTCAGTTTAATCGTCATGTGTAAAAATATTACGGAGTGATAATGGGACAGAATTTCGAGGGCTCCTTCCATATTTCGTGAACATGGGATTATTCATCACACGTCTATGGTGAAAACTACTCAACAGAATGCTCGGGTCGAACGAAAACATCGCCACATTTTGAATGTTGCTCGTGCTTTACGGTTTCAAAGTTCTTTACCACTTGATTTTTGGGGCGGATGTGTTTTGACGGCGGCATATTTAATTAATCTCACACCCACTCGAGTTCTACAAAATAAAACACCATTTAAATTACTTTTTCAACAGGTACCCGATCTCAGTTTAATTCGAGTTTTCGGCTGCCTATGTTATGCAAAAAAATATTTATCCTCGTGATAAGTTTGATTCTCGAAGTCGTCGTTGCGTTTTTCTCGGTTATCCATTCGGTAAGAAAGGATGACATATATATGATCTTGAAGCAGGTGTATATTTTCAGTCACGAGATGTTCATTTTATTGAGGATCAATTCCCGTTCGTTATCATGCTTCACCTAATTTGGTTATTGACCAGTCTGAAGACCTTGTCTTTGCTAACATTCCACTCTCCCCAGTCAGTTCACCCCGTGGTGTCGAGGGGGGACAACATCCAGTTCTATCGAGATGACATCAACTCTTGATAATATTATTCCTTCTGAAACACATGATAATACTCGTGAGCAGTTCGACTCTCGTAATTCTCATGATAGTATACTCAATGATCATGACCTTGCAATAGGTAACAATGATACTGGGCTTTTCGATAATATTGATGATGGTGATGGAGATTCGAGTAATGTGGTTTTAGATGACGAAATGGGTCGTGGTAAACGGCAGAAGTTTGACAATGCTCGACATAAAGATTATGTGCATTGGGACACGATTAATGAACATATTAACAAGACATTGGTTCCTCCTACTCAGTCACCCACATCGTTTTCCGTCACAGGTACTCCGTATCCTATTGCTAATTATGTTAATTGTCAAATATTTTCTTCTGCCCATCAATAATTTCTTGCAGCTATTACTACCGAGCCTAGTTCTTTTAAGGAGGTTGTTCGTCCCACAGTGGACTGCAGGCGCGGACCAAGTCAAGGACCAGGGTGGGCCTAGGCCCACCCTGAAAAAAAAATAGTACTTATATATTATATTTCATGATATCCCATCGGTATATGTTTATTTACAAAAGAAAGTAATAGTAGTTGCTTTACTTGTATCAAAAACATATTTTAGTGATGGGACCTATATGGAGTATTATATAAATATATAAATATGGACGTGTGTATGTATATAAATACTACTTTATACTAGTAAAAAATGTACTCCGTAGTTAGTTTTTAAATTATTTGTATTCACTCATGTATATATTATGTATAAATACAATTTTTATTATGATTAATGAATATATATATTAATATAAATTAAGTTTAATAAAAAAATAACCTTAAAATTAATTAACTTTTTACAAATAATTATTTTTAAATGATTTTTTCTCAATTCAATTAATAACTCAATTTTATTATTGTATAAACGAAAATTTCTTTCATTTTTTTTCGAATTAGTATAATTTTCATGTTTGTAAGTTTTAACTACAATTATTAACTGATAAATGAATAAAAAATAATTTGAACTAAAACTAAAAAACTAAAAAAAATATTATTATATTATAAAACAATTTTATAATGTTTTACCAAATAAAAATTATTTTAAAATATTTTAAAACTCATTACTAAAAAATATTTAAATAGATTTTTTATATTATCAATAAAAATATATATTAAAATTTAAAAAATATTTCAATTTATTTTTTATATTATCAATAAATATTATATTAACATTAAAAAAATCACGTTAGAGTGTAAAATTTTGAAAATATTGAAATTTATATGTATAAATTTATCATTTTGTTATATTTTATTTAAAAAAAAAATCAACAGAATATTGGCCGCTGGCTGGCCCACCCTCGCTTCACAAGCTGGGTCCCCCCTTGAGTGGAAGAAGCTATGGAAGTTCGACGCATTAGAAGTCAATAATACTTGGTAGGTGGAGGACTTACCGCCAATAAAACGAGCTATTGTATGTATGTGGGTTTACAAGATTAAGCATAAGTTCGATTGGTCGGTTGAACAATATAAAGCAAGGCTAGTGGTCTTTGGCAATCACCAAGTTGAAGGTGTTGATTTTGCCGAAACTTTCACTCCTACCGTCAAAATGGTTATTGTGCGCGCCTTTCTCACTATTGCTGCCATCAATAATTGGGAATTACCCCAAATGGATGTACACAATGCATTTCTTCACGGGGATTTGTCCGAAGAGGTGTATATGCGATTCCCTCTTGGGTTCGGCCATGGGTTGCAAGGTAAGGCTTGTCGTCTCCGTAAGTCTTTGTATGGACTTCGTCAAGCTCTACGGTGTTGGTATACTAAGCTAGCTACTGCTTTGTGTTCATATGGATTTTCTCATAGTCCGTCCGATCACTCCTTATTTGTTTATCGTAAGGACGATGTCGTTCTTAATATTCTTGTGTACGTTGACGATTTGGTGATTTCTGGAAATAATGGTGCTGCCATTCGCGATTTTAAAAACTACCTAAGTCAATGTTTTCGAATGAAAGATTTGGGTAAGTTGAAATATTTTTTGGGTTTTGAAGTAGCACGAAATTCCAGTGGCATTTTTTTTGTCAGCGGAAATACGCTCTTGATTTGTTGACAGAGATTGGTCTTCTTGGTTCCAAACCCGCTAATGTGCCTATTGAGGAGAATCATCGTTTAGCACTCTCTTTGGAGCCGTTATTCACTCAGCCCTCGCAATATCGTCGTTTGGTAGGTAAATTAATTTATCTCACCCTTACTCGTCCCAAGATTAGTTATTCAGTACACATCCTTGCACAATTTATGCAAGCTCCGTCACTGGGATGCTGTTTTACGAGTTGTTCGCTACTTAAAAGGAAATCCTGGTCAAGGCATCTTTTTACGGGCCAATGCTCATATGGTGTTTGAAGCTTACTATGATGCTGATTGAGCGAGTTGTCCAGTAAGTCGACGTTCTCTCACAGCATATTTTTTGTTTCTTGGGGGCTCTCCGATTTCTTGAAAAACTAAAATGCAAATTACCGTGTCTCGTTCTTCTGCTGAAGCAGAATACCGTGCAATGTCTTCCGCTACATGTGAAATTATTTGGTTGAAAGGTTTGCTTCGAAGTCTGGGTATTGAGCATTCTTCGGCAGTCTCCCTTCATTGTGATAGTCAAGCGACTTTACATATTGCTAATAATCCCGTGTTTCATGAACGCACAAAATATATCGAAATAGATCGTCATTTTGTTCGAGATAAGATTGTGCGAGGTACTATTAGGCCATCTTACGTCAACACCACTTCTCAACTGGCTGATATTCTTACGAAAGCTCTTGGGCGACCTCCGTTTCATTGTTTAATTTGCCCGGCAAGTTGGGCATTTCGAGTTTGCATGCTCCAACTTGAAAGGGGGGGGGGGGGGGGGGGGGTGGTGTTATCATAAATTTGGTATTGATTGCCGAATTATATTATACTCTTTGTATAATATTATCTACCATATTTACAAGATGAGGTTTAGAAAACATTGTTAGGTTTTCTTAATACACCGCTCCTACCTCTTGTATATAATACGAGGTTTGAGGATCGATGTAAAGACACAAAAGAAATCAATAATATTACATATTGAGACACTTTAATTTCCTTTAAATCGCTGCAACAATTTTTGGTAAAATGTTCTAAAACCTTTGTAATTATTTATATATGGGTGTCATTTGAAAAACAAGAAATGGTCGAGTTAATTTGGCTGCAAAGAGGTAGGAGTCTCCTAATTTCATCAACTATTTTTAAGTTTATGAAATTCCACAAATTTCTTATCACTAAGTTGTAGTTCTGTTAGACAAGTTTGAATCATGTAAGCTTCGACATATATTTGCATTTGACCTATTGAGGCACTTGAATTTGATAAATATAGATAAATATTTTAAGTAATCTTAAAAATGTTATTGATTTTGATAAATAAAATTATTATTAATAATTATTTTTATAATATATTGATAATTTATTCAAAGTATAAATTCTTACGATTGTATTGAAAAATGTATGACTAGAATTTATTATTATTTATAACTAGAATTTAAATTTTTTATAAAAATTTATTCATATTATAATTTTAGTGTTCAATTTCGTTTAATGATTTGAGATATTAAATTCTTCCTTGTTTTTAGTGATCGAATTAATTACCTATATATATTTGATTGTTAATATATATCAATACGCCACCCCCAAGCCCCAATTATCTAGCCAGGGTTTCCATGGGTTCTGAGTCACCCCTAATCCTCCCAGAAACAAACCGCCTTGTCGACCTCGATGAATCCAAATTTCAACCACCAACCCACAAGCACTCCTCGTATGATCCCCCAGTTGATGGATTCGCCGCGTTCGTCAAAAACACACTCCGAAGCTACAAACAATCCGACCAAACGATCGACACTTTCCGGCTGTGTCTGAAATCCGAATGGTACGGCCGTTTAGGTCTCCCCGCAAAGTGGACTTCCAAAGCATTGCAATTAGGAGCCACCGATCTCACATTCCGGCTAGGTACGGATCCCAAACGATGCTATGGGATGAGCAAAATCTTTATCCCGTTCAACGAAGTCTTCGGGACCCATAACGTTGTCCGCTTATGCCTCTATAAGTTGATAGTCTACCAACGACTAAAGGCGATCAAATGTACGGGTCTTACTTCGCTCACTTTGAATAAAGTCAAAGTACCGAGCTGCTCGTTTCTCAACATCGTCTCCGGCTGCCCCTCCATCGAACACTTGTCCTTGTCCAATATTCTTCCTTGCGAACACGACTACGATGACAACGGTGGAGACGAGCAAAGAGCCGCGAGAATACCCCAAGGCTCGACGATCAGCCTCCACAAACTAACATACCTAGTTCTGTGCAACGTTCACGATCGAGACATCCTGAATTTGTTCTTGGGCGACTCGTCGTCCAAGTTTCCTAACCTGAAAGACCTAACCCTGGCCTTAAGTTTTTTGCTCAGGCGAGGGGAGAAACAGATGTATTTTATCTCGAACCACTCGCTGGAGGCTTTAAACTTCATTGACCATGATAGTGATTATAGTTACAATGAGCAGGAGGTCAAGTATAGCATCGAGTTTGATGTCCCGAGTATTCGTAAGTTTACGTATGATGGGCAATTCATTCCTTATACTGTGTCTTTTAGGTCAACATCAACGAATCAATGGGAGGAGTCTCATGTATGGTTAACCAATAATAAGGATGTATGGTTAACCAATAATAAGGAGCTCAGCGCTGTGTGGTTCTGCAAGTTGAGGGATTTCGTAAAAAAATTGGTGGGGTCGAAGGTACATCTCGGCCTCCGTTTGCATGGTAAGGAGAGCCTCGTCGATTACCAGGCGGGAGAGGTCGAAGGTTTGGGTTTGATGGAATTGGAGGATTTGATTTTGGACACAGAGGGTCTTCCTTGTCTGAGTTTTAAAGCCCTTTTGGATGGTTTGTTTCGGATATGTCGCCCGAAGATGATAACTCAGTACAGGAGTCCTCGGAACAACAATGATATGTTTCTTTGTGGGGCACTTATTGGACAAGGAGTCAAAGTGAAAATGCAGTTGATCATAAGCCAAATTATGCTTAGTTTGCTTGATCTCGAGGAAGTAAACGCACAGAAGCTCTTCGACGATGGCACGTGGATCCAGCAGCCGTTGGATTTGATGTTAGATGATGATTCGCAAAGAATATATAGGTTCCAATTGAAATGGAAACCATAGCTTTTATCACTTCATGATTTTTTAATGAATAATTTTGAGTAAATCTCAACTTTTATCTAATCTTGAATCAATTATAATAATTTTCAGTTTTGTATGTCCAAAATCGTAGTATTATGAGTTCTTTATGAATTCATATGTAACAAAAATAATTCTATCACGAAAGCACAGTAAATTTATATATAAGCCAAGCACTGGGGTGGAAGTTTTTTGCTTGTATGCTGGTCGACTAGTGTGAAGAAATCGCTGCAACAATTCCTGGTAAAATAAGAAATGGTAGAGTTAATTTGGCTGCAAAGAGGTAGGAGTCTCTTAATTTAATTTCATCAACTATAGTTCAAGTGTTCAACCTATGGATGCTAAACATACATGATACATCTTACATAGGTTGAAATGAACTTGTACCATTGGACGTCCTCAAATAAGATTATTTGAGAATATATCCGACCAAGATTAATACTTAATCCACGTTTTAGTCTATCACGAATCCGTGTGTGATTATTTATATTTTAAATTTCTGCAATTGAACAATTAACTTTTTCCTAAACAAATCAAAAAAATATTCCTTTATATACTTTAAAATAGTGCATTTACATTTGTTCGAGTATTTTCAGAAAATATTCCCTCAGATCCTTTAAAATAGTGCATAGGCATGACACGTGGTGTGTATGAGTATTTTCTATAAATATATTCTCTCCATCCGGTCAATTGACTTTTTCCTGAAAATACTATCGTACACATGTTTATGCACTATTTTAGAAGGGAATATTTTTCAAATGTAAAGTTTGATGCAATTGAATTTTAGACTTAAAAGTTTAATCACGTGTGTGATTATTTAAATTTTAAATTTCTGCAATTATTCCCTTCTAAAATAGTGCATAGTACCAGAGTATTTTCAGGAAAATATTTCCTAAAAATATTGTATGAGTAAGAGTATTTTCAAGAAAATATTTCTTTCATCCTTTAAAATAAATTTAATTAAAAATAATATGAGTAATTTAATATATTAGAGGGATTTGTTGTATGACAAAATAATTATTTATAATAAAAAGTTAATTTTAGTATTATTAAAATTGAATAAGTATGTAAAATTTACTTTGAAAAGAGGTAGTAATTTATATCGTCTCAAATTAATTACTTTAAAAAATTTTAAAAATTTACCATAAATAATAATAATAATAATCCAATATTAATGCCGAAATCGACCGACTACATATTCATTTTCCTCTTTTATAGGCATCAATTTTGCCTCCAAGCCCTAGGACCAAATCTTGTGATTTTGCGTGAAGGCTACGAAACATATAAAAATTAATTATATATACACACATATATAATTCGTTTTCTGCCGTCACAAATAATCTCAAGAATTAATCCATGGCTACTCATGATCTATATTCTCCAGAGCTTTCCAAACCCCTAATCCACCGCATCCAATCTCTCCTCGCCCGAAATAAAGCTGCCGAAACAACCCTTCTCTCCAAGTCATGGCGCGCGGCCTGGTCGACTCGCCCGACCATCGACCTCGACGAATCCCGCGTTCCACACGATCCTTCCTCGTCGTATATCAAAATCGACCCACTCGTAAACTACGCGAAGAAGACGTTTCGAAGGTACGAGGAATCCGGCCTACGGATCAACACCTTCAGGCTATGCGTGAGCAAAGAGTGGTTAGATATTTCCGGTCTAACTACTAAGTGGACTTTGAAAGCCTTGAAACTAGGAGCCACGGATTTCACTTTCCGACCACTCAGTTGTTATGGAACAATCACTGCTCCGCTTCGTGAGCTCTTCGGGTCCGAAAGCCTCGTTAGGTTATGTTTGAAACATTCGACTATCTTCGATCAACCAAAGGTACTAATTAAATGCCGGGGGCTTCGGTCGCTCACTTTAAGCCACGTGTATATATCAAGTAATTCGTTGTTTCACATACTCTCGCATTGCCCCTTGATTGAAAACTTGTCATTGTCCCATATTGCTAGTAATATCAACTGTGGTGACGACGAAAAGGTCGATGATGACGAGTATGAAAAGCATGGCCTTGAGAAACTGACGTCACTAGTAATGTGCCTCGTCGAATACAAGATCCAAAAATTGCTCCTGGATGCGTTGTCGTCGTCCAAGTTTCCTAACCTGAAGGAATTAACACTAAAGTTTAGCTTGGATCGTTCAGTACTACTCTACGGAGCAGCTAGAGGGAATATCAATAAACAAGTCATCTCAAGCCACTCACTCGAGATCTTACACTTTGGCTTGGATGATTATTGTTATTATAATTCAAAAAATCAAAGGTTCGAGTTTGATGTCCCGAGCATCCTCAAGTTTACATTTTCGGGTAAAGTCATGCCGAACCTCTATTTTAGGCCGACAAATATGGTCCAGTGGGAGGAGTCTCGTGTATTGTTAATATTTCATCGTCACCATTGGCTAAGTGCTCAATGGTTCTTGGAGTTGAGTAAATTCCTAGCAAATTTGAGAATGTCGAAGATACATCTTTGTCTCCATCTGGATAGTTTGGAAACGTATGATTACCAGGAGGGCGAGATCCAAGGGTTGTATGCGCATGAAGTGGAGGATCTGACCATAAACAACAAGTTTCTTCCCGCTCTGAGATTCAAAGCTCTATTGGATGACTTGTTTCGGATATGTCGTCCGAAGATGATCAGCCAGTATGTAAGTAGTCATCCAGCTGACGATAATGATGATGATGATGATGATTATGATTATGATGATTACAACAATAACCATGAGAATAGTAGAAACAATGATGTACTCCTCTGTAAGGCCCTTGAACAAGTAATCAGAGTGAAAAACATGATGCTGCCAAACAACTTTATAATGCGCGGGTTGACTGATCTCGATGAAGTCATTGCACAGAAGCTCTTTGACGATGTGTGGAAGCCGCAGCCAATGGATTCAATATTAGATGATTCAACAAGTGAGCAAAGAAGATTTCGCTTCCTATTGAAATGGAAGCCGCCTCTTAATCAATACATGGCACCTCCTGATGATGATTTAAATAATATTGAAACATGATGATTTCGCTTCCTATTCTTTTATCTCTATATATTTATATTTATTTACATCATTTATTGAATTAAATAACACACACTTATTAGTTTTTACTTTTTATTTTTGGAGATCGAATTTATCTCTATATATTTATATTTATTTACATCATTTATTGAATTAAATAACACACACTTATTAGTTTTTACTTTTTATTTTTGGAGATCGGATTTTTTTTCATTGTAAATTTGCTTAAGAAAGATTTGAAAAATTCAAATAATAATTATTTTAAATTTCTGCATTTGAACAATTAACATTTTCCTAAAAAAATCAAAAAAATATTCCTTCATCATTTAAAATAGTGCATGGACATGACATGTGGTGTGTGAGTATTTTCTATAAAAATATTCTCATTTAAAATAGTGCATGGACATAGACATGTGTGTGAGAGTATTTTTAGAAAAAATATTTCCTCCTTTAAAATAGTGGTGTGTAGAGATGCACACGAGTCGAGCGGCTTGCCAGCAGCTGGAGTGGATAAACAAGTCATCTCAAGCCACTCGCTCGAGATCTTAAACTTTGGCGTGGACGAAGATCATTATTATAATTCAAAGAAAATGCCAAGGTTTGAGTTTGATGTCCCGAGCATTCGTAAGTTTACAATCGTGGGTAAATTCATGCCGAAACTCTATTTTAGTCCGACATATATGAATCAGTGGGAGGAGTCTCGTGTGTCGTTAAAATTAGACCGTGACGATGAGATCAGATCAGTGCTCAATGGTTCTTGGAGTTGAGTAAATTCCTAGTGTTAGTTAGCGATATTTATTGATTTATATTTATCTTGTATTTGATCTCGCTTATTTCTTTTCCTTATTTTCTGGTTTAGTTGTACTATATATACCTCTATCAATAAAACATATTACTTGAGGCAAATAATATATTCTCTCCAACATGGTATCAGCCTAATCTTGGCATGAAACCTTAATTATTTTTCTCGCTCCGCTCCCCTAATCTTTCTCTCTGATTTTTTTTCCGGCGCGCCAGTACTACAGCCATGACCAGTACTCCCGAGATCCCCACATTACCTCTTTCTACCATGATCCACATGGTAAACATAAAACTCACGTCGTCTAATTACCTCCTCTGGCATGCTCAGATCGAGCCGTTGCTCTCCAGTCAAAACTTCATGTCTCTACTCGATGGTACTATGTCTGCTCCGACATCAAGTGTCCGCACCACCAATGGCAACACAGGCCCCAATCCCGAATTTATCACTTGGCAGCAACGAGACCAAACCGTCAGGCTCTTTCTTGTTTCCACGCTTACGGAGGAATCGATGGCTCTCGTCATTGGATGCAAGACGTCCAAGGATGTCTGGGATGCGCTATCTCGGGCATACAGTCATAACTCTAAGGCTCGTGAACTCAGTCTCAAAGACGATCTTCTATCTACCAAACGCGGTGACAAATCTGTGGTCGAGTATGCGCGTCACTTCAAATCTCTCTCTAACCAACTCACTGCCATCGGTCGACCTATTGATGTTTCCGACAAATCTCATTGGTTCCTTCGGGGACTTGGACCTGAATTTGCTGGCTTCACCGCAGCACAAATGGCCCAAGAACCACTGCCCGATTTCACGACTCTTGTCGCTCGCGCACAATCTCATGAATTATTTCAAAAGTCGATTGATTATACTAACAATACTCAGGGTGTCTCACAGGTTGCCTTCACTGCTGTTTATCGCGGACGTGGTCGCGCATCTGGACAAAATCGCGGACGTGGCTCATCCTCCTCTCGCGGTCGGGGATATACCAATACCTCCAGCAACCATGGTAATGGTCGTGGGCGTAAAAACTTCACTCCACGTTGTTTTTTTTGTCGAGAAACAGATCACGATGCTTTTGATTGCCCCCGGCGTTTCGATCGATCTTATGATCGTTCGTGTCGTCCAACAAACAACACTGCCAACATCGCCGAGGCCTTCTCCGCTGGTTGCAATATTTCTCCATCCTCTTCTTCCGATTGGTACCTCGACACCGGGGCTTCTGCTCATATGGCCGCGGACGTCACTCACCTTGACAATGCATCTCTTTATTCAGGAACTGATCATGTGACGGTTGGAAATGGTGCGAACTTGTCCATTTCTCATATTGGATCTCTTGCCCTCTCTAATAATCTGACTTTGCAGGATGTCTTTGTTGTTCCTGGCTTAACAAAAAACTTATTATCTGTTAGCCAGCTCACCCGAAATCTCCCGGTTACAGTTATTTTTAATGATTCTAATTTTTGTATTCAGAATCGACACACCAGAGAGGTTCTCGCAACCGGCACTCGTGATCGGGGTCTTTATTTGCTGCACTCCCAGGCCCAGGCTCTTACTACTATTATTGGGAACCCACGATCGCATGCTTCATTTGAATTATGGCACTCTCGGCTCGGCCATATTGCTCCGTCCGTTGTTACTTTATTAAATAAAAATGGGTTAATATCTGTTAATGCATTACTTCCTTTACCTACACTTTGCCAAACATGTCAAATGGCAAAGAGTACTCGATTGCCTTTTATCGCAAATAATAAACGTGCTGCTGCCGTTTTGGATTTAATACATTGTGATTTATGGGGTCCAGCGCCTGTTACTGCCGTCACTGGTTTTCGCTATTATGCTATTTTTATTGACGACCATTCTCGGTTCTCTTGGTTCTATCCTCTGCATGCGAAATCCGATTTTGTGGGTATTTTTATTAAATTTCAACAGTTTGTTGAAACACAATTTTCTCGGAAAATTAAACAATTCCAAAGTGACGGAGGTACGGAGTTCACAAATCATCGCCTACAGTCACACTTCTCCTCTTCTGGGATCCAACATCTCGTTTCCTGTCCACATACTCCAGCACAAAACGGTCGAGCTGAACGTAAGCATCGCCACATAACAGAAATGGGTCTCGCCTTGCTTTTTCACTCATCGACTCCGTTATCTCATTGGGTCGACGCTTTTAGCACTGCGGTCTTCACTATAAATTGGCTACCCACTGCAGTCCTTTCTTATAAATCCCCATTTGAAATACTCTTTGGTCGGTTACCTGCGTATGAGAGTTTTCACGTTTTTGGTTGTCGTGTATACCCCTGCCTCCGTGACTACACCAAAACAAAATTCGACCCTCGTAGTCGTCCTTGTGTATTCTTGGGCTACAGTACACATCATAAAGGATTTCGGTGCTTGGACACTTCAACCCGTCGTATGTATATTACTCGACATGCAAAATTCGACGAGACATGTTTTCCATTTGCCTCTCCCGGAAAATCTCAGATGTCTTCTACCCTCGTCATTTCCGAATTTCTCGATGCATGCACGACGTCCTCGCCTGCACCGACTTCTCCCGTGTTTCCACCATCTGGCCACCAGACCACATCATTCCCGTTCTTACATGATATTGACTGCACAACTGTTCCGCCGGCGCCGAATCCTCACTCACCACAACAGCCCGCACCTCTGTCACCACCTCCAGCAGACCCCCCTACTACGCAGCCCGCTGTTCCTGTACGTTCTCATCCAATGCGTACTCGAGCACAATCCGGCATCTTCAAGCCTCGTTATCCCGTTGATGTTGCCCTCCTACAATCGAGTCAATTATACTCGGCTCTTACCGCGGTCTCTGAACCGAAAGGCGTCAAGACTGCCCTTAAGCATCCCGAATGGGTTCAAGCAATGAACGAAGAGATGGACGCTCTTCGTCGCAACCAGACCTGGGAACTCGTTCCTCGACCACCTCACACCAACATTGTCGGTTCAAAATGGGTTTATCGCACCAAGTTTCTTGTCGATGGCACTGTTGATCGCTATAAGGCTCGACTTGTCGCACAGGGTTTCAGCCAAGTTCTTGGTTTTGATTTTACACACACCTTCAGTCCAGTGGTAAAAGCCTCTACGGTTCGTACGGTCATATCCCTCGCCGTCATGCAATCCTGGCCACTACATCAACTTGACGTTAAAAATGCATTTCTTAACGGTGTTCTCGATAAGCCTGTTTTTATGGAACAACCACCTGGTTACATAGACCCTATGTATCCTGATCATGTGTGTAGACTTAAAAAGGCGTTATATGGGCTTCGGCAGGCTCCTCTTGCCTGGTATCAGCGTCTTCGTGCTTTTCTTATTACACTTGGCTTCTCTTGTAGCACAGCTGATACTTCTCTATTTATTTTACGACGCCAGTCCCTTCTTATCTATCTTCTAGTCTATGTTGACGATATTATCGTCACTAGCAACAACAATCAGTCCCTTCATGATTTAATGGCTCGCTTAAGCAAGGAATTTGCGCTTAAAGATCTTGGTCGCCTTGGTTACTTCCTTGGTCTGGAAGTTTCTTACCCATCGTCAGGCCTCTTCCTCAGTCAGTCTAAATATGCTCGCGATATTTTAGCCCGTGCCGATCTCTTGGACTCCAAGCCTGTTGCCACTCCACTTGCACCCGGAGCTTCTTTTACTTCTGCCGGCGCCCCCTTCTCGGATCCCACACTATATCGCTCTTTGGTCGGCGCTCTTCAGTATCTCACTATTACTCGTCCCGATTTATCATACTCCGTTAATACTGTGAGCCAATTCCAGCAGCGCCCCACTGACGATCACTACCAAGCAGTCAAACGAATCCTCCGCTACGTCAAAGGCACTCTTAGTTATGGTTTATCTTTCTCTCCAGGTTCATTGTCTCTCCTTGGGTACTCTGACGCGGACTGGGCACGATGCTTAGATACACGTCGTTCTACTTACGGATATGCTATTTTCTTGGGCCCCAACCTTATTTCTTGGAGTGCTAAAAAGCAACCAACCGTCTCTCGGTCCAGCTGTGAGTCCGAGTACCGCGCTCTCGCTAACACGTCTGCCGAGCTCATATGGGTGGGTCATCTTCTTCTTGAAATGCACGCTCTACCGCCTCAGCCGCCTGTCCTCCTCAGTGACAATAAGAGCGCTCTTTTTCTCACGCAAAATCCCATTGCGCATAAGCGTGCGAAGCATATTGACATTGATTGTCACTTCGTTCGCGAACTTGTTGAATCTGGACGTCTCCGCACACGTTTTATTCCGTCCAATCTTCAACTTGCTGATGTGTTCACCAAGAGTCTGCCTCGTCCATTGTTCGAAATGTTTCGGTCCAAGCTCTGCGTCTCACCACAGTCTTACGCTTCGCTTGCGGGGGGGGTGTTAGCGATATTTATTGATTTATATTTATCTTGTATTTGATCTCGCTTATCTCTTTTCCTTATTTTCTGGTTTAGTTGTACTATATATACCTCTATCAATAAAACATATTACTTGAGGCAAATAATATATTCTCTCCAACACCTAGCAAAGTTGAGAACGTCAAAGATACATCTTTGTCTCCATCCGGATGATTTGGAAAAGTTTGATTATGAGGCGGGCGATGATTTGGAAAAGTTTGATTAGGAGGCGGGCGAGATCGAAGTCTTGCATGCGCATGAAGTGGAGGATCTGGCCATAAACAACAAGCGACGTCTTCCCGCTCTGAGATTCAACGCTCTATTGGATGGCTTGTTTCGGATATGCCATCCGAAGACGATTACCCAATATGTGAGTAGTCCTGCTGACGACGACGACGATGGTGATGATGATGATGATGATGATGATGATGATGAAGATAACCGTGAGAATTCTAGAAGCAATGATGTACTCCTCTGTAAGGCCCTTGAACAAGTAATCAAAGTGAAAAACATGTTGCTGCCGACCCACTTTATGCACGGGTTGACTGATCTCGATGAAGTAATCGCGCAGAAGCTCTTCGACGACGTGTGGAAGCCGCATCCGATGGACTCGATATTAGATGTTTCAGCAAGCGAGCAAAGAAGATTTCGCTTCCAGTTGAAATGGAAGCCGTCTCTTAATCAATACATGGCACCTCATGATGATGATGATGATGAGGATGATGATGTTAATGATGAGAACAATTACGTTGTCGCCAATGGGGAATGGTACTGAAAAGCTCGATACTCAAGCCATTTTATGTACTGTATAGTTTACTTGGTCTCGACTCTCGAGGATATAAATGAGAAGCAGCTACGTACTAGCTCTTTGATGATGAGGTGTGGAGGTCGTGTCAGCACTCAGCAGTCGTGGGATTCATCAATTAGTGTGCAAAAGGTTTGGGTTCGCTTCACATTTAAGTATTTTGTTTGCATATCCATGATCTTTGTTTGTTTCTAGTATTGGTACAAAGAATGATTTATAAGACATCTATAATAAAAAGGGCTAAATACACTTTGCCACCCCCACGATATGTTGTTTTTACACTTTGCAACCTAACCGGAAAATGCAGGTTATATAAGTGATTCTTTACTATTCATCTTCAATATTCTTTGCCTACTTCTGGAATCTGGACAACCTTTCATTTTTTTTTATTAATAATGTTTTTTGTCAAAGTTAGTCAATAACACCTTAAAATGCATTTTTAAGGTGATAATGTTGTCCAACTTATGTGTGAGCTCAAGGTTCGGTATCTAATCGATGTGAGATATTTTAAAACTCCCCCTCACGAGTAAGCCAGAAATTCAATCGAAATTACTCGTGGTCGGAAATTTCATCGGCATGAGCGCCCACAGTCAGAAATTCCATCGACATAGGAACTCACATCCTATTGAACATGACTCTGATACCATGTCGAAATTGATTCAATAACATCATAAAATGCCTTATTAATGTGATAAGATTGTCCAACTTATATTTGAATACATGACTCTGATACCATGTCAAATTTGAGCCAATAACATCTTAAAAGGCCTTGTTAATGTGATAAGATTGTCCAACTTCAAGGTTCGGTATCCAATCAATGTAAGATATCTTAATATTCTTAAACTTTATATATATACATTGCATGCCCTTATTTTTTATTAATTAACTTTTTTTGAACGAAAAATAAATATATTAATTAGAAACGAGTACCAGAAGTACTCAAAAGGTAGAAAGAATAAAAGTTAGCATAAGAGAAACACAATCTAGAATTACAACACAAACCGTGAAAACGATAAATTACGATTAATGCGACCTTTTAATGAAAGTGTGAAAACGATAAATTACGATTAATGCGACCTTTTAATGAAGGTTGAGTTTAAGACTTAGCTCTATCTTCTTCAATATTTTTTCGAACGTTGTTTCAATGCCTTCAAAAAGACGAAGATTTCTTGCTTTCCAAATGAACCAAAGCGCACAAGAATTTTCGTCGAACGTTTTTTTCTCCAAACTCCCAAGTGTGGCAAAAAGTGAGATGCCGGCCTATTCGGCAGTGCTGTGGAGGCGGAAAGCCAGGAATAACAGAGTTTCCAAACTTGATTTGACTTTCGGCGATAAAAAAAAGGTGAGCAATATCTTCATCAGCTTGATCACAAAAGCTACAACAAATAATTGTGTCATCCCCAAGAACTTTCCTCTTTTGCAATTCAACTTTGGTCGGCACACGATATCTTAAGATTTTCCAAACAAGCCACGAGAATTTTGGAAGCGTTAAATTATTCCAGACTAGTAATAACTCCCTGTGCGATGCACAGGAATATTTAATTAAAATTTTTTGATTAGAAAAAAGAAAACGTAAATTTAACTTAAATAATGTAAATCATATTATTTTTCATATATATATATATACAATTAAATTTTGGTTCAAAAAAAAAAAATATATACAAAAGTTTGATTAACACACGTATGTATGTATTGTTATTTCTCACATATAAAGTGTGTGTTGATCATTTATTTTTATCATATAATACGCAATTTTTTATAAACAACAATACTTGATAGACTGATTTTGTTAGGTCATAATTTATTTATTTTTATTAATTATTTTTTGGTAATTCTATTTATTGATTATTTTCAACTATTAAGAGTAGTGAGAAATTCTAGAAGATTTGACTTGATCATGTAATTTGATATGATTTCACAAATTATAATACCTTAATTAATATATAGTAAAAAAATTATTATTCCTATATGGTAAACTAATCCAAAATGACTTTGTTTATTAATAAACAAATGTTTTGTATTATTGAGAATACAGAATACGTATTTATTCAATACAAAAGAATATTGAACAAAGGAGACACATGGATACACCGCATTTTCACATCCGCATGAATCTTTATGCCGCAAGGGAGAGCTCCATATTAATGGAATAAATGAAAAAACCTAGATCAAGCAACATTAAAGTTAGTCCAATTGATATTTAAAAGTACGTAGAGCTTTCAATTAATGTTAGGGTGATAATATTGAACATAATATATTACATTAAAAATATCAATTTAATACTATTATATTAAGCAAATATATATAAAATAACAAAAAATTTAATTAGTCACGAAAAATAAGGAAATTTTCTATAAAAAACAAAATCATTTATTAAAAGATTTAACAGTGCAAACATAAATAATTAAAAGAAAAAAATGATAAAATAGATTTTTAATGGAGATACTACTTACTTTGGCGAACAAAAATACATAATCATAAAAAAGTAATGGTTAGATCAACAATAATAGAAAATAAAAATTAATTAATTAATTAGTGCTCTAAAAAAATCAATTAATCAATTCAGAAAAAAAAATACACGGTAAAAGCAATGAGCATAGCAACTCACAAAAAAAAACATGCGGTCATACGACCATCAATATCCATAAGAATACTCTATCAGAATCACCTCCACCCTCGCCGCTTCCGTGCGACTGAGCCTTGTTGACGGTGACATTCCTGCCGTTGAGTTTCATGACGTTCATCTACTCAATTGCCTATTCATCCTTAAAAGTTAAAAATCCAAAACCCCTTGATTTACATGTCTCGCGATAGTTGATTATCTGACGAAAAAATAATTATCAGATCTAAATGAATTCGCAAAAAATTGATGAACATGAGGGTTAAGAAATCTTAACGCGTCGCTGAAAAAAATACAAAAAAAAAACGTGATTTATAAAAATAAGAATATATGAACATGAAAATTCTTATCGTGTCGCTGCAAAATAAATACAAAAAGAAACGTGAACTCAATATTAATTAGAAAAAAAAACTTAATAATTTAAAACACTTACCTCATGGTTCCGTAAAAAATACAAACAAATTCAAGACAAAAGATTTAATCATAAATTAATTACTTACATTGTAGCCTGGAAATAAAAATACAAATCAACAAAAATAAAACGAATTTTCAGAGAATGTAACAAATTGTTTGCAAATAAAAATGAAGAAGAGAGAAGGATTTTAAATAGAGCTTTATCCGTTAAAAATGGAAATATTTATATTATAATTATATAAATTAATTAATTATTTATAGATAGATCGAATTTTAGGGAGTCTATTAAGGAGATTCGATTTTGAACGATACATATGGTAAATGAATTAATAGCAATTATGACATTTAATAATAAAATCTGTATAACAATAAAACATAATTAAATATATTGTTAATAAAGAAAAAAAAACAAAACAGAATCGGAAATTGCTTAATTTATGAAAAATTGACAATTAAATAAATCATTCGAATTTATTCTATATTTTAGATGAATATATATATGGTAAAAAAGTAATAGCAATGATAATATTAAGTAATAAAATCAGTCAAACATAACTTATGAATATAAATAGGTGATTATTAATCTTAGGTATATACTAAAACTCCAACAATTAAGGTGATTATTTATTGTAGGCAATAACTCACGAATATAAATATTAATCAATTATTTATGGAAATTGAATAAATTACAAAATATGTTATCATTAATTTAAAAGTTGAATAAAGACACGTCATAATTAATATTGGTAAAAAAAAGCCACGTAATAAAATTTAGACCAATGAAAATTTTGTGTATGCCACGTAATGTGAACATGCTCTTTTTTTGTAGTGTATTTTTTTGTGTTCACATGCCACGTGGGATTAGCAAAGTCTGGATTTATATATTATATAGATTTTTGGAAAAGGAAGCCAGACATCACCATCCAAGTTAGTAGGCATCGGAAGCGAGGATATAAGAAAAGCGTAAGCATTCTTTATGTTGGGACGTGAAGTCAAACCGGGGTCGAAAAGAGGTGAAAATCGACGCAGGGCAGAGTAGCGGCCGCTACCCATGAAGAAAATCGAAACAGACAAAGGTAGGGTAGCGACCGCTACCCATGTAATTCCAGCCAGCATGATTTTTTCAGGATTTCCTATTATGCACGATTTTGTGTCCTTTTTCGGCGTGGACTCTTACCTAAATTGGGATTAGAGTTTCTTATCTATTTAGGCTTATATAATGGGTCTCCAACTATGTAATTAGAGTATGAGAACATCATTGTGAAATACTAGAGTGCTAGAATGAACGAGAGCGTGAGTATACTGAGATACGCGTGTGTGCGTATGTAAACTCCCCGGAGTCGTTAATTTATTGTTATTCTAGTGAAAGATCTGCAAAGGCGAGAGTGGACGTAGCCCATTGAGGGGTGAACCACTATAATTCTTTGTGTCTTTTAATTTCTTGTTCTTTGTTCGTATTTCGTATTTGTGTCTTGCTGCGACGAAATTGGGCGCAAATCCCAACAACTGGTATCACATCAGAGCTTTGGTGGAAAAGTTGGGCAATCGAATAAATGATGGACGATTTGACGAACTTTGGAGTTACGAGATTCGATGGTCTGAATTTCGCATCTTGGAGGATGGAAATAGACTAGTACCTGAGTACCTGGGCGAGAAGAAAATTAATCTATCGTTGGAAGGCGTGAAGTCAGGGGAGACGAGCGAGTCGGACTGGACTCTCCTTGATCGACAAGTACTCGAATTTATCCGTTTGACGTTGTCGGAGAACGTTGCCATGAAGGTGATGAAGGAGAAGACGACCGCGGGGATGATGAAAATTTTGTACTGACATGTGGCGCTGAGTCAGCATCTATGGGCACATTCCGGCGAAAATTGATATTTCCGTTTAAAAATGACTAAATTGAAACTAAATTCGACATATTTAAACTAAATTGAAAAAATGAATTTATGTGAGACGTAATCGAAAAAAAACTAAATTTTTGAGACCAATTTTTTTTTATCTCTAATATAACATGACACCCAACATATTTTTTGTCGAAATGGTCCCAAAAGATTGGCCATATTTTTTTTTCAAATTTTTATATAATCCATTTTAAATATCACATACAACTAAAAATAAAAATTTTATTGGTCACATAAATGTTTTTTTTTTTTTTTTTAATTAGTCCCACACATATATATATATATATATATATATATATATATATATATATATATATATATATATATATATATATATATATATATATATATATATTTTCAATTTAATCCCAAATAAGTTGAATTGAGTTTCAATTTAGTCTTTTGACCGGAAATTTTAATTTTGGCCTGAATGTGACCACGTGACCTGCACGTGATCTGAGGACCGGCGATGAGTGCTGATTCTGCGACATGTGTCGGCATCTCATTGGTTAAAGACTTTTAATAAATTAAAAAAAAAACTAAATACAAATTGAAATACATTCCGAAGCCACATACAATCCAACCAAAGGATCGACACTTTCCGGCTGTGTCTGAAATCCGAATGGTACGGTCTCTCCGGTCTCGCCGCAAAGTGGACTTCCAAACCACTGCAATTAGGAGCCACCGATCTCACTTTCCGGCTAAGTCGGGACGCCGTACAATATCACCCGAGGAGCATCTTTATCCCGTTCGACGAGGTCTTCGGGACACATAACGTTGTCCGCTTATGCCTCGATAACTTGATAGTCTATCAACGACTAAAGGCAATCAAATGCACGGTGCTTAAATCGCTCTCGTTGAACAAAGTGCAAGTACGGAGATGCTCGTTTCTGAGATAAAAAAAAATTTGGTCCCATAAATGTAGTCTTTTTTTGATTTAGTCCCACATACATTCGCCTTTTCAATTTAGCCCCAAATATGTCGAATTTGGTTTCGATTTAGTCCTTTTTGTACGAAAATTTCAATTTTTGTCGAAATATGTCCATAGATGCTGACTCAGCGCCACGTGTCAGCATCTCATTGGTCAATGACTTTTTTCTTTTCTTTTTTAAAAAACCGTTGACCAATAGGATGCTGACACGTAGCGCTGAGTCAACATTCATGGGCATTTCGTACAAAAAGGACTAAATTGAAACCAAATTCGACATATTTGGGGCTAAATTGAAAAGGAGAATGTATGTGGGACTAAATCGAAAAAAGACTACATTTATGGGACTAAAAAGTTTTTTATCTCGCTCGTTTCTCAACATCGTCTCTGGCTGCCCCTCGATCGAACACTTGTCATTGTCCGATATTCATTCTTGCGAAAACGACTACGATGACAACGGTGGAGACGAGCAAAGAGCCGTGAGAATACCCAAAGGCTCGACGATCAGCCCTCACAAGCTAACATCCCTAGTTCTGTTCGACGTTCACGATCGAGACGTCCTGAATTTGTTCTTGGGCGACTCGTCGTCCAAGTTTCCTAACCTGAAAGACCTAAAACTAGGCTTAACTTTTTGCGCAGACGAGGGGAGAAAGAGACGTATTTTATCTCGATCTACTCGCTAGAGCTTTTGAACTTCAGTGACCTTGGTAGTGAGTATCAATTCATAAAAAATTAAACTTGAGTGACAATGGTAGTGATGAGTATAGCATCGAGTTTGATGTCCCGAGTATTCGTAAGTTCACATTTGAGGGTAAATCCATTCCTAATGTGTCTTTTAGGTCGACGAAATCAATGGGAGGAGTCTCGTGTAGGGTTAACCCATGACGGGGAGCTCGGTGCTCTGTGGTTCTGCGAGTTGAGGGATTTCCTAAAAACCTTGGCGCGGTCGAAGGTGCATCTTGGCCTCCATTTGCATGGTAAGAAGAGCTTCTTCTTCGATTACCAGGCGGGAGAAATCAAGGGTTTGGATTTGGTTGAGTTGGAGGATCTGACCGAGGGCCTTCCTTGTCTGAGTTTTGAGGCCTTTTTGGACGGTTTGTTTCGGATATGTCAGCCGAAGATGATTACTCAGTACAAGAGTCCTCCTAACAGCAATGATATGTTTCTTTGTAGGGCACTTGTTGGACAGGGAGTCAAAGTGAAAAGTTTGTTAATCATAAGCCAATTCCTGCTAAGTTTGCTTGATCTCGAGGAAGTGAGTGCGCAGAAGTTCTCCGAAGACGATGACATGTGCATCCCGCAGCCGTTGGATTCGATGTTAGATGATGATTCGCAAAGAAGATCTCGGTTCAAATTGAAATGGAAACAATAGAAGCTTTTATCACCACATCTACATGGTTTCTTTTAATTTCCAATTCATGTAAACTCCAGAAACTTTGTACTCTTCATTCTTAAATCATAATTTTCATTTTTCATTTGTACAGAATCATCACAGCCGATTAAAAACATAATTAATTTTAATTTTTCACTTTAAAATAAAATTTTAATAATACAAATCAATTAGTATTAATGTCCAATCTTTCGATATAGTATTTGACTGACTGCACATTCAATTTCCTTCTTTATAGGGATCGATTTTTCCTCCAAACCCTACGCCACCAAATCTTGTGATTAATACTAATTGCGTGAAGGCTACGAAAAACATACGGAATTTAATTATATCTATATAATACAATTCGTTTTCTGCAGTCTAAACAATTAATCTCAATAATTTATCTATGGGTACCGAAGATGATCTATATGCTCCAGAGCTTCTGGAACCCATAATCCATCGCATACAATCTCTCCTCACCCGAAAAAAAGCTGCTCAAACAACCCTTCTCTCCAAGTCCTGGGGCGCGGCATGGTGGACTCGCCCAACCATAGACCTCGACGAATCCCACATTCCATATGATAGCTCTTCGTATGGCGAAATCAATGGACTCGTAAAGTACGCTTCGAAGACATTTCGAAGGTACAAGGAATCCAACCTACGGATCAACACTTTCAGGCTACATGTGAACAAAGATTGGTATGGTTGTTCCGGTCTCGCTACTAAATGGACTTTGAAAGCATTGAAATTAGGAGCAACCGATCTCACTTTCCGACTCCAAAAATATTCAAAAATCGGCATTCCGCTTCGTGTCCTCTTTCGGTCTAAAAACATTGTAAGTTTACGTTTGAAACATTCGATTATTGGTCGACTGAAGGTACTTAATTGTGGGGGACTTAAGTCGCTTACTTTAAGCCACGTCGATATAACAAGTGATATGTTGTTCGACCTAATCAAGTGTTGCCCCTTGATTGAAAACTTATCATTAACCCATATTTATGAAAATAATCGTGGTGATGACGATGATGATAGTGATGATGTTGACGAAGATGATGATGATGATGATGATGATGATGATGATGATGATGATGATGATGATGATGAACAATACGCCCTTCAGAAACTAAGGTCTCTAGTAATTTGCAATGTCGAATACAAAATCCAAAAAATGCTTCTGGCTGCCTTATCGTCCATGTTTCCAAACCTAAAAGAATTGACACTAAATTTAAGCTTGGATGGATCAGTCTGCCTCGGAGGAGCTAGAGAGACGGAAATCATCTCAAGCCACTCAGTCGAGATCTTAAACTTTGCTGTGGACGAGGAGGAAATGCACAGGGTCGAGTTTAATGTTCCGGGCATTCGTAAGTTTACATTTTCGGGTGAATACATGCCTAAGCTCTCTTTTAGGTCAACAGTGGATCAATGGGAGGAGTCACATGTATCGCTAACCTTAACCCCTCGTGTGGAGCTCATGAGTACTAAATGGTTCTTTGAGTTGAGTAATTTCTTAACGATGTTGAGGTTGTCAAGGATACATCTTTGTCTCCATCTGCTGCCTCGTAGTATATATCATCATCATTGCGAGAAGGAAAACATTGATTACCAGGAGGGTGAGATCAAGGGCTTGAATGTGTTGCATGAAGTGGAGGATCTTACCATAAACAATAAAACTCTTCCCTCACTGAGTTTCAACGCTCTATTGGATGGCTTGTTTCGGATATGTCGTCCGAAGATGATTACCCAATCTGTGAGTCCTGACGATAATGATGATGAGGGTTGGGATACTAGAGATTACAATATATTCCTCCGTAGGGCCCTTGCCAGAGTAATGAAAGTGAAAAACTTGTTGCTGCCATCCCACTTTAGGCACGGTTTGAATGATCTCGATGAAGTAATTGCACA
The DNA here is from genome assembly GCA_954870475.1 of Euphrasia confusa. Taxonomy (NCBI): domain Eukaryota; kingdom Viridiplantae; phylum Streptophyta; class Magnoliopsida; order Lamiales; family Orobanchaceae; genus Euphrasia; species Euphrasia confusa. The sequence continues at coordinate 2,878,425 of OX940965.1, forward strand.
GAAGCTAATTGATGAGGAGTGGAAACCGCAGCCGATGGATTCGATATTAGATGATTCAACGAGTGAGCAAACAAGATTTCGCTTCCTATTGAAATGGAAGCCGTCTCTTAATCAATACATTTCTAATGAAGAAGAAGAAGAAGAAGAAGAAGAAGAAGAAGAAGAAGAAGAAGAAGAAGAAGAAGAAGAAGAAGAAGAAGAAGAAGAAGAAGAAGAAGAAGAAGATGATGATGATGATGATGATGGTGATGATTTTTAAGTGATTAAATATCGTTTAATTTTTTAACTGTCTTAAAATAATTTTACATTGATAAATGTATCCTTATAATATATAATTAGCTAGCAATTGTTCTAGGTGTCATATATTTTAATCGTTTGATTTTTTTTATTCATACGGTCAATATTAATTATTATTTTTAGCGTAATTAATTAGCGTAATTATTTTAGTTGTCATATATTTTAATCGTTTGACTTTTTTGTATTCACACGGTCAATATTAATTATTATTTTTAGCGTAATTAATTATCGTAATTATTTTTAATTAATTAGCGTAATTATTTATTTCTTTATATAATATAATTTAGTTTTTTATAATTTCCTTAATATACTCCTAATTATTTATTTCTTTATATAATATAATTTAGTTTTTTTATAATTTCCTTAATGTACTAGTAAATATTGACTTCAAATATTCAAAATATCACCTTTATTCCTTATTTATCTCCTTTAATTAAATTTATTAAGAATCTGCATTTTTTATTAATATATTTAATCGCAAGGAACTCATCTTCAATCATTCCCTACCTTTCACTTTCTATTTTTTTTATTTGTTTATACTCACATTTATTTATTTATTTTCAGAAGTTTATGTAAGTTTTGTTGTTGTTTTTGTTTTTTTTTTACTTTTCAGCTATTTTTTTTGTTCATGCTCAAATTTATTTATTTTTTTGCAGAGCTAGAGCTTTATGTAAGTTTTTTTTTTTTTTTTTGTTTTTTGTATTTTTGCCGCCTTTTTATTTCAGCTATTTTTTTTATTTTTTCATGCTCACATTTTTTTTTCAGGCTCTATGTAAGTTTTGTTATTCTTTTACTAATTCAATTTTAATTTTAATTTGATTGTTTAATAATTAATATTTTTATTTTTTTGTAGTTCAAATGTAAGTATATCTTTTAGGGGTGGGCGTTTGAGCTCGAAAACCCGCCAAAAAAGCTCGTCACGGGTCGATCCCAATTTTTTAATGGACCGGCCCGTCATAGGATCGACTCGTGAAGTGTATATGCGGTCCGAGCTCAAGCCCAAAAATATTTGGGACCGAAAGCTCGACTCGGACCGTCAATTTCATTTTTTATATTATATATATATATATATATATATATATATATATATATAAAGTAGAAAAAATGAATTATTGTACATCATTACATCATTATTATTACTATTAAGATTTTCACTTCAAAATTTTCACATTACTCTCTCTTTGGTTTCGAGTTAACAATTCACAGTGCACGTCATTGTAAAAAAATTAAAAAAATAAAAATAAACAACACCTTAAATAAAAAGAAGCCAATAATTAAAAGTATACTTGATTTTTCTAGTGCTATTATGGTGTATATATTTTTTGTAAATCATTTATGAATTAGTGGTGCTAATTAATTGTTGTTCTTATTTTTTTCTATTTTGACTAATTGCAAGATTGATTTGGTTTTTATTTTTGCATTTATATTTGGGCAAACAACCAAGAAAATCATGTTTTGTTTTTATTTTTAAACTTTCAAATAATATCGTTTGATTCAAATGTTTGAAATTTTTATTGAATTATAAATTGCATGAAATTTGTAATAGAAACTCTATAAAATTTGGGACCGAAAACCCGAAAACCCGGCTCGGGCTCGTCATGCTCGGTCCCGAGCCGGGCCCCAACCTCAGATAAACCTAGCTCGGCTCGGACCGTAGATGTCGGGTTTTGAGCCGGGTTTTGATATTTTTGAGCTCGGCTCGACCCGCGCCCACCCCTAATATCTTTAATCAAATTTTAATTTTAATATTATTGTTTTAATATTTGTATTTTTTGCAGCTTATTTTTTACTAATTTAAATTTTAGTTTTAATATTATTGTTTGATCATTAATATTTTTATTTTTTGCATTTACTAATTTGAATTTTAGTTTTAATATTATTGTTTGATCATTAATATTTTTATTTTTTGCAGGTTTCTATTTTTTACTAATTAATATTAGCGTTTGTTGATTATAATTGTATTGTAAATATAACAACGTTGATAATGATTTTTGTATTTTTTTTCAAGTTTTTTGAATTTTTTATTCTTTTTTATGAATTATTTCTGAATTTTTTTAAAATATTGTCTCGGTAATATTTCAAAAAAGATATTTTTGAATTTTTTTATTCGTCAATCCCTCCCTCCGAAAAAGACTTCTGTTAGTTTTACTAAAGGTATATTATTGAATTTAATGTGTATAGACCTAAATACATTTTTTTTTATTATATATGTGTAATAAATAAGTGATTTATAATTGTTATTATATTTACGGCATGTTATTAAAATTTGCACAACTTTTAAAATCAATGAAAAACTGTCCTAGCGATGTTGGTATTACATAATTTGCCCCACATGCAATCATTCACAGAATGTCAATTATTGCAAGTTTGTTTGTGTGCTATTTTTGTCATCGTGATCTTATTCGTCACACCAAGTTTAAAATTCATCTCCAAGTTCATGACGGAAAGCTCTTCGCGAATTTTGTATTGATGAATGAAGTTGCATTATTTCTAAATCAGAAATCAGCTGATCAATTGGTTCTTTCAATCCTCTCGGTATTTAATTCTCTCTTACATATATATATCAATTTTTTTATGTAATTTTATTTCTGTCATTTTATAACTGTATTTTTTATTATATTAATTAATTAATTAATTAATAATGCAATATATCTTTATGTATACAAGGATAATGCCGACGATCATATTGTAACATCCTCGACTGAAAGTATAAACAAAGTAACTCATGCGGTTGTATCATCTCTTAATGAAAACGATTTTATGTTTAAGGTCAGGGTTGACGGAGACAATCTTTTAGGAAGATTATGTCGTTGCATTGTAGATATGCGAAATTTGGATTCTATATTATTATGGCTGCAAAAGGAAAGATTAATCCGTAATCCGTCCTACCTTACAATTCTTGTTGGGGTCTCCGAATTAATTAAGAAATCGAACGATGATTCCTCCGATTATCCATCCGATGATGATGTCCTTTGAAGCGATAAAGAATCATGCCACCTTTTGAACTTATTTTTTACCTTTTAGTACTATTATCTATTTTTGTACTTTTTTTCCTTTCAGAACTTTGTATCATGATACCATTTCAACTTAATTTATACTTTTTCGTACTTTTTGTTAATCTATAATTTTTTTTATTATCAACTTATTATTATCAAATTTTATTTTATAATTTTTAAATCATGATATCTATTTAATATCATTTAAAAACTATTGAAATCTAATATATTATAATTGAAAACAGTTTGTCATAATATATAATTCACTATACAATCGTGTTATTTTAGTTCAAGATAATTATTAATCTTTTTTCATACTTATCACAAGAACCAACAAGTAAGATACTTATTTCCGTTTATTAATATTAATATATATATATATATATATATATATATATATATATATATATATATATATATATATATATCAACCATAACTCAAATGTAATTCTGATTATATGTTCTAACGTAATGCAGGTTTGTCGTCCCCCACAACCCTTACCTCCTTAAAAAGTATGGCGGGCATGTTAACGTTGAATGGTACAACAGATCACGCTCCATCAAATATTTATTTAAATATGTGCACAAAGGGAATGATCGCACGACGGCTGTATTTTATCAGTCTTATGATCCAAATGAAGGAAAAAAGGTAATCGGTGAAATTAAACAGTACTTTGATTGCAGATATATATCGGCTTCAGAAGTTGCGTGGAGGTTGTTTGCATACGAAATGCATTTCAGAGAACCAAACGTCATTAGACTTGGTTACCATTGTCACAAACAACAAAATATTATTTACAGAGGCAAAGAGTCTACAAAAACTATTGTGTCGAAGCATTCTTCTAAAGAAACAATGTTCACAGCTTGGATGATGGCCAATTCTAAATATCCCGAAGCCAGGAGCTTGACTTATGCTGAATTTCCCCAAAAATTCGTATGGAATGAGCAACAAATGGAATGGCGACCGAGGCAAAGAGGAATAGCTTTGGGAAGATTAAATTATATGTATCCAGGAGCCGGAGAGGTGTATTATTTGAGAATTCTTCTCAATATCGTTCGTGGCTGCACATCATTTGATGATGTTAAATCGTACGATGGAAGAACATACCAAACCTTTAAAGAGGTCTGTTATGCACGTGGATTGTTGGACGACGATAAAGAATACATCGATGCAATAAAAGAGGCTTCAAAATGAGATACAAATTTCATGGTGCGAATGCTTTTCGTCAACATGCTCACGTGTTCAGCCTTGACCAACCCATAAAATGTTTGGGAAGAATGCAAAGAATATTTGTCGGTTGACGTGCTGCAAATATATCGCAACACCGTCAATAATCAAGGTATTTTTATATTTACAGTTTTAGTGTATGTTAATATTATAATTATTATTATTATTTGAATTATTTTATCTGCTAATTTTTTTGGGTGAGTGTTTTTTATTTTAATTCACATTAAGAGGCATCTACAGAATAATGAAATCTACCTATTCTTTTGTTAACGAATTTACGTTACAGTTACAGTTGATTAAAATTCAATGAACTTTGATTCTTCTTTTGTAAACATTAAAGATGTGAATGTCGATTTTTTGTTAAATTCTAAAATTTTAAAAAATTGTTTTTTATATTTTTCTTCTACAAAATAAAAGTGTACAGAACTCACATAAAGTACTTTATGTACTGTATATTGTATGTTAAGAAGTAAGTGACTATTCTATGTTAATAATATAAATATAATGGTACTATATCTTACTTAAATTGCAATCAACATAAGATTATTATTTTAGCGAAATTGTTATAGATTTATATTATAAAGTTTTAGTATATTTTAATAGTATTATTATTATTGGACTAATTTTATTTGGCATATACATATCTGTTATTAATTGTGAGTTCTTACTTACAGTGCCTGCATGCAATATAATCCATCGATATTTTTGATAATCGACCGCTAATTATCAACGTATTTTTTCATATTATCCTCAGATGTAACTCTCACGCAAGATGAAATTTATAATTTGTGCTTGCAATTCATTGAAGAGATGATGCAGCGCCAAGGAAAAACGCTGATAGATATTCCAAAAATGCATTATCCAAAATTCGTTGATGTTACTTTTGGACAAAACAGCCTCTTAGCAGCCGAGCTTGCCTATGACAGAAATGCTCTCCGAGTCGAGTACGAACAGTTAGTGGCCATGTTAAATGATGATCAGCGGAAGGCTTATAAGACAATCATTCGAACTCACGACGATCCAAACAGACAGGTTTTCTTTTTGTATTGTTATGGTGAAACCGACAACACTTTTGTTTGGAACACTCTATCTGCTGTCGTCCGATTTAGGGGCGACATTGTTCTAAATGTTGATTCAAGCGGTATAACTTCTCTTCTTTTACCAGGAGGTAGAACAGCTAATTAAAGGTTAAAGATTCTGATATCTTTGCACTCAAGCTCTACGTGTAACATCAAAAAGCAAAGAGATCTAGGTAAATTGATTGTTAAGACGAAACTCATTATATGGGACGAGGCTCCTATGATGCACAAGTATTAACAATAATTAATTAGATTTTTTTGTCTTACTATCTTATATTTTTGTGTTTATTATATAATTATTAATACAACATAATCATATTTATTCTATTTTGGTTTTGATTTTTGTAGAAATTGTTTTGAAGCACTAGATCGAACAATGCGTGATATCATGAGCTCTCATCGACCTGAAGCTCAGCATCTGCCTTTCGGAGGCAAGGTTGTTGTATTCGGAGGAGATTTTCGACAAATTTTACCGCTCATACCTTAAGGTACGAGGCAAGATATAGTTGACGCCACTATTAATTCTTCCAACATATGGATAAATTGCAAAGTTTTGCGCTTGACCAAGAATATGAGGCTGCAAAATATCGGTGAGGGAAATGATGGTCGTAAGTTGCGCGAGTTCTCTGATTGACTGTCTTCTATAGGGGATGGTACTATTGGTGACGATAACGACGTAGAAGTGGATATAGAGATCCCGAATGAATATTTGATAACTCATTCGGATAATCATATTGAATTTATTGTTCAAGCCACATACCCGAATTTCCATGACCACATTGGTGATATCAATTTTCTAGACGGACGGGCGATTCTGGCGCCGACCCTGGATAACGTTAATGAAATCAACGATTACATGGTTGCAATGCATAATACTGACGAACGAATTTACTTGAGTTCGGATAGTATTGTCCCTACCGAATGCGGGGATATTATGTTTGCTCAAATGCATTCTGTTGAGTTTTTAAATACCATCAAGTGTTCCGGACTTCCAAACCATGAGCTGAAGTTGAAGGTTAGTATTATTATAACCTTTTTTTTCAAATATATTTCTATTAATTAATTAATATTAGTTAATATAGAAATTCAAATATGATCATTACAAATAATCAATCACTTTTGATTATTCCTAATATTTATATCCATACAAATATTACGTGTATATATATATATATATATATATATATATATATATATATATATATATATATATATATATATATATATATTCAAATTGTAACTTTGGTTTTTTTATGCAACTATATATATACAGATATATTCTATGTATTGTATTCATTAAATAATTAATTAAGTGAATTAATTCAATTTTGTGAGATGTTTACATATTTTTTATACATGAATTGTTTTTTATTAGGTTGGTGTGCCCGTTATGTTGCTACGGAATATGGATGCCGCTTTGGGACTATGCAATATTACTAGGATGGTTGTAACACACCTTGGTAATTATGTTATTCAGGCGAAAGTATTATGAGGAAATAATTCTGGAGAATTGGTTTTTAATCCTCGAATTGCTATGACACCATCAGATACCAAATTCCCGTTTTCTTTTCAACGAAAACAATTTCCGATTATGATATTGTATGTCATGACGATTAATAAGAGTCAAGGTCAGTCATTGAGAAATGTTGGAATATTTTTTAAGAGACCAGTATTTACGCACGATCAATTGTACGTTGCGCTGTCTAGAGTAACCAACACGACCGGGTTGAAACTTTTGTTTTGTGATCATCGTGACCGTCTTACGAATAGAACAACAAATGTAATTTATAAAGAAGTATTCCAAAATTTGTAATTTCATTGTTATTTTTTATCGGATATTACAGTTAGATCACAAACTTAATGTTTATTTATGCATTATCAATGTCTATATCGAATTATTTGTTAGGTTAAATGTTAGGAGAAAATAATATTTGGCTCAAAGAATAAATTTATTGATAGGAGAAATATATATAAGTTACAGTCCGTTAAGGAAAGAAATAAAATAGGCAAATAAATAGTACAAGATAAACTAGAATCACGTAATATCGCTAACACCCCCCCGCAAGCTGAGCGTGGGATTAGGGAGGACGCAAAGCTTGGACCGAAACATGTCGAAAAGAGGACGAGATAAACTTTTAGTGAAGATGTCGGCGAGCTGCAGCGCAGATGGAACAAACCGAGTGGAGAGACGTCCAGATTCAACAAGCTCCCGAACAAAATGGCAGTCTATGTCAATATGCTTTGCGCGCTTGTGGGAGATAGGATTCTGTGTGAGAAATAATGCACTACGATTGTCGCTAAGTAGGACAGGAGGTTGAGACGGAAGTGCAGCGAGATCCCGAAGTAAGTTCGAAACCCATATGAGCTCGGAAGACGTGTTGGCCAAAGCACGATATTCAGACTCACAACTGGACCGGGAGACAGTCGGTTGCTTCTTGGCACTCCAAGAAACGAGATTCGGACCGAGGAAGATGGCATATCCATACGTGGAGCGGCGAGTGTCAATACAACGAGCCCAATCAGCATCGGAATAACCGAGGAGAGAGGAAGGACCAGAAGTGAATGAAATACCATAACCGAGAGTGCCCTTGACATACCGGAGAATACGTTTAACGGCCTGAAAATGCTCGATGGTGGGATGTTGCTGAAACTGACTTACAGTGTTAACTGCGTACGAGAGATCGGGGCGTGTGATAGTTAAATACTGTAAAGCGCCAACCAAGGAACGATAAAGAGTAGGATCCGAAAAAGCCGTTCCCGCAGAGGTGAATGAGGCCCCAGGTGCTAGTGGTGTGGCAACAGGTTTGGAGTCGAATAAATCAGCCCGCACAAGTATATCGCGAGCATACTTAGATTGACTGAGAAAGAGGCCCGTCGAAGGATACGATACTTCCAAGCCGAGAAAATAACCGAGACGACCAAGGTCCTTTAAAGCGAACTCGGTGCTTAACTTTGTCATGAGACCACGAAGAGCATCGGGGTTGTTGCCGGTGAGAATGATGTCATCGACATACACGAGAAGATATATAAGGAGAGACCGTCGGCGGAGAATAAACAAGGAAGTGTCGGCAGTGCTGCATGTGAAACCAAGTTGTAGTAGGAAGGCACGTAGACGCTGATACCAAGCGAGAGGTGCCTGTCGAAGCCCATACAATGCCTTGCGGAGACAACATACATGATTTGGTTTCAAAGGGTCGATGTAACCTGGTGGTTGTTCCATGTAAACCGGTTTGTCAAGAACTCCGTGAAGAAACGCATTTTTGACATCAAGTTGATGAAGCGGCCAAGAATGCATTGTGGCTAGAGATAAGATAATACGGACCGTAGAAGCTTTAACGACTGGACTAAACGTATGTGTAAAGTCAAAACCAGGAATTTGGCTGAAACCCTGTGCTACAAGACGCGCCTTGTAGCGATCAACGGAGCCGTCAATAAGAAATTTTGTGCGATAGATCCATTTGGAGCCAACAATGTTTGTATTAGGAGGCCGAGGCACAAGTTCCCACGTGTTATTTCGACGAAGAGCGTCTATTTCTTCGTTCATGGCGGTGACCCATGCAGGGTGTTTGAGAGCGGTTTTAATCCCCTTAGGTTCAGAGATATCCGTAAGAGCAGAGTACAAAGGATTGGATTCGAGAAGCGTAATATCGGCGGGGTAACGAGGCTTGAAAATACCCGATTGCGCACGAGTACGCATTGAATGAGATCGTGGGGGAGGCAATGGTTTTATATTCTGCGGAAGAGGGGGTTGTTGCACGTCGAGGGGCGCTGTCGGCGGTGTGCGTGGTGATTGTGGTATAACAGGCGGATGTGCATGTGGCTGTTCGGGATGGACCACTTGAGGTATTTGCATGCAATCATCTGACATGCAGATTGTGGAAATAGGCAGTGGGGATGGAGGGGCCGAAGGTGGCGAATTGAGAGAAGCTGGCTTAGGGAAGTCCGTAGGAGAATCACCGACGTCGTAAAATTCAGAAATAGTCAGCGAAGAGAATGGACGAGAGAGGCTGGTGGAGACGAACGGGAAACACGTTTCGTCAAACTTGGCATGGCGAGTGATGTAGATACGGCCACTTGGTGTATGTAGACAACGAAAACCTTTGTGTTGAGTGCTATAACCGAGGAAGACACAAGATAGGCTTCGAGGAGAAAATTTAGTTTTTGCGTAGTCACGGAGACATGGATACACGGTGCAGCCGAAGGTGTGGAACCCATCGTAGGCAGGTGAGCGAGCAAACACGATCTCAAAGGGAGATTTCTTTCCAAGGATGGCAGTTGGCAAACGATTAATGATATAAACAGCCGTACTGAAAGCGTCAACCCAGTAGGAGAAGGGGACAGACGAGTGAAACAGTAAGGCGAGTCCCATCTCGGTGATATGACGGTGTTTGCGCTCGGCACGACCATTCTGAGCAGGAGTATGCGGACATGAGAAGAGATGATGTATGCCCGAAGAAGCGAGATGAGATCGTAGGCGATGATTCGTGAACTCCGTGCCACCGTCACTTTGGAAACGTTTGATTTGACGGGAAAACTGTTTTTCGACAAACGTTTGGAACTTTATGAAAATATCAACAAAGTCGGATTTTGCACGTAGTGGATAAAACCAGCAAAAACGAGAAAAATCATCAATGAATACCACATAATATCGAAAACCAGTAGTTGTCGTAACAGGCGCAGGGCCCCATAGATCGCAATGAATTAAATCTAGAAGACCAGAAGCCCGTTTAGTATTTGTGACAAACGGCAAGCGAGTACTTTTGGCTAACTGACAAGTCGAACAAACTGTGGGTGACGGTAGTAAAGACGTAACAGATAATAATCCGAGTTTATTCAATAAAGAAATAATGGAAGGAGCAACATGCCCGAGTCGATAATGCCATAATTCAAAAGACGCCGACGATTTCTTATGGCCATGAACAGCGGCAAATGCATTTGGTGAAGAGTCTAGTACGTACAGTCCTCGATCAAGATGTCCGGTGGCGAGGATATTCCCTGTGAGTCGATGCTGAATAGAAAAGGAGGAGTTATAAAAAGTGACATTGACTGGATGATCACATGTCAATTTACTCACAGACAAAAGATTTTTGGTTAGTCCAGGCAAGAGCGATCGTAGGTTTGCGGTGTTGGCGGGACGGCAAGAGCGATCGTAGGATCGATCGAAGCGTTTGGGGCAGTCGAAACCATCATGGTCCGTTTCACGACAAAAGAAGCAACGTGGAGTATAATTCCGACGTCCGCGATTATTACCGATACCACCAGAAGAGTGGGTGGAGTTTCCTCTGCCTCTGTGAGAGGGGGAGCCGCGACCCCGATAGGAACCCGAGCTTCGGCCACGACCACGAGTGACAACAGAGAAGGCCATTGGAGAAGCTACCTGCAAGTTATGATGGTGAGTAATAGACTTCTGAAATAATTCATGCGACTGAGCCCGAGCAAATAGTGTTGAAAAATCCGGCAAAGGATCTTGCGCAAGTTGGGCCGCTGTAAAGCCGGCAAACTCAGGACCAAGACCACGAAGGAACCAGTGGGACTTGTCCGAAGCATCGATGGGCCGTCCAATGGCAGCGAGTTGGTCGGAGAGACTTTTGAAGTGTCGTGCATAATCGACTACAGATTTTTCACCCCGTGTAGTGGACAGGAGGTCGTCTTTGAGGCTTAGTTCACGAGCCTTGGAGTTGTGGCTGTAAGCCCGAGATAAAGCATCCCATACGTCTTTGGAAGTTTTGCATCCAATAACAGTAGCCATCGATTCCTCCGTAAGTGTAGACACGAGGAATAACTTGATGGTCTGGTCTATTTGCTGCCATGAAACGAAAGCTGGGTTTGGTGCGGTGGCATTAGTCGACGTGGGTACGATGGGCGCGGGAGCAAGAGAAGAACCGTCGAGGAGAGGCATGAAGTTTTGACTCGTGAGCAAGGGCTCGATCTGAGCATGCCAGAGAAGATAATTGGATGAGGTGAGTTTAATATTAACCATGTGAATCATGGTTGAGAGGGGAAGAGTAGGTATCTCGGTGGTGGCAGCCATGAAAAAGACGACGGGGAGAAGAAAGAAATAGGGTTTCAGTCCAAGATTAGGCTGATACCATGTTAGGAGAAAATAATATTTGGCTCAAAGAATAAATTTATTGATAGGAGAAATATATATAAGTTACAGTCCGTTAAGGAAAGAAATAAAATAGGCAAATAAATAGTACAAGATAAACTAGAATCACGTAATATCGCTAACATTAAACATCAAATATAAACAGAAAGAACTTATTTCGAGTAACAAAAATTTGAAATTTATTAGCGTGCATCGCACGGGCAAGAGGACTAGTTTCAAATAATTTTAAAACACTTAAATATGTTTTAAATGGTATTATGTAATTTTATTTTATTTCTAGTATTTTAATTTTTTTAAGATACTTTAAAATAGTTAAAAGTAATTCCATCAAATCAATTAAAATAATTTTCAAAACACATTATACTGTTTAAAAATTAATTTAAATTAATTGAAATTTATTTAACTTTAAAATTTGTTTAAAATCATTTAAAAATATTTTTAAATACTTTAAAATATTAAAAATAAAAAATAAACAAATATTAAAAATCACTTAAAAATATTTAAGTTATTTCAAATCACTTTACAATAATGAAGTTATTTCAAATCACTTTAAAATGTATTTCAAATCACTTAAAATTTATTTCAAGTCACTTTAAAATGTATTTCAAATTACATAAAATTTATTTTTAAACTCTTTAAAATGGTTAAAAACAATTTTATATAACTTAAAATTGATTTTAAGAAACTTTATAATGTGTACAACATATATATTTCAAATTCTTTCAAAATTATTTTCATAAGACACTTTTAATAATTTAAAAGTATATCAAATCACATAAAATTTAGTTTTAGAAAATTAAAACTAAAACTATGTCAATGGTTGTTAGCCCAGTTGGTTGAACAGTTGAATTAAAGACCGTGAGGTCCTAGTTCGAACCCGAGACATTTTAATTGACCTAGACAAAAAAATTAAAATATTAAAAAGATATTTCAAATTACTAAAATCTTACTTAGGACAACTTAACATATTTTAAATATATTTTGAATCATTCAAAAATTATTTATGATAACTTTAAAATATTTTTAATGTATTTCAAATCTTTCAAACATAAGACATGTTAAAATAATTCATCCTAAAAATATTTTTATAATATTGGAAAATTATTTTAAGAAAATTTGAAAAGTTCAAAATGAAATTCAATTCACATAAAACTTACTTTAATAAACTATTTAATGTTTAAAAAAATATTTTAAATCAATTAAAAAATAACTATTACTTAGTTTAATAAACTATTTAATGTTTTTGTCAAAGGTTGTTAGTTCAGTTGATTGAGTGCTTGAATTAAAGACTAGAGGTCCAAGGTTCGAACCCAAGACATTGCAATTGACCTAAACCAAAAAAACAAAAAAAAATATGTAATGTTTAAAAAATATTTTAAATCATTTAAAAAATAGTTAATGACATATTTCAATATTTATAAAATATTTAAATTTATTTTAAAAATTAATTTAAGAAATTTTACATATTTAAATTTATTTTAAAGCATGTAAAAACTATTTTTTATAATATTTAAAATGTTTAAAATAAATGTCAAATCATTTTATAACAATTAAAACTGTTTAAATATTGATTGCTCAAAAGTTATTTATAAAATTCGAAAGATTTACGAACGTAAATCCCCCGAGTCGATCTCTCGAGGAGCAATACTATCGGCTTGTGAATATCAATTTGTATATGTTAAGTACGAGTTCCAAGAGGGGGAAGAAATTCATTAAACTAAGGGGGGGTCGCAATGATTGTTTGATTAATAACTACGAGCGTGAATTAAAAGCGAGTAAGTAAAGATCAAGTTTACGTAAATGAGTTGGAAAGCAAGGGTGTTCCGATTACTCTTCCTAACGAACTAGAGTTGAATTAGATTTGAAAACTCTCAATTAACTAATAATCGGACTAAAGAGATCACGGCGTTGTCACGTTCTCCCTCACCAATGATCGTCTAACTACACATCGACCGTATGGTCCACTAGCGATATACTACGAAGTTGTTCGACACGAGACCACAAATCGAGAGGTGTAATCGTCCAATTAATAGAAATCGAGCTACTTTAGAAGATCAACTCTAATTCATTGAGGAATTTCATCAAACACCCTCACACAAGTTTAGCTAGCCATAATCAAGCAATCAAAATCACAATCCACAATCGAATATGCCATAATCGAGAGAAAACGAAGAGACTCTCACCACGGGAGTGATGAAATCGATGGATGAAGGCGTAGATCGAGAAAAGCTTCCAAAATCGGGACCGAGCTTCAACTTGTCACACGAAGAAACTAATCCGATGGAAACGTCCGTCTCGATGAGGTGAACAACGTTTGTGAATGAGATTTTGTCGGATTCTCGACGTACGGAATTTAGATCGTGAATTTGTGAAGAGGAATTGAAGAACACAAAATGAGATGTAGAAAGCTTGGAGAAGAAGCTAAATTCAATCTTATAAAATTGGGGAAATGAAAGTTAGTTATTAAAATCAAGCCAAAATGCTATTTATACCCTTAAAATCGAGGGTCAAACAAAGTCAAACCGGAATGAGATAAAAAGGTCTACTCAGCAAAAGATGTCGGACGACATAGAAATCATGTCGTCCGACAAACGTCTTGTCGTACGACATAAAATCATGTCGTACGACAAATTCCCGTCGATCGCAGGTCAAACCTGCGTTACCCCTCTGTCCATTTTCTTCCAAAAACGCCTTTTTGTCGTACGACAGGAAATTAGGTCGTCCGACAGGCTTGTCGTCCTCCATCTTTCTCTCTTGGTCAACTGTCGTCCTCCAGGTGGATGTCGTCCGACATGGTCGTAGTTGAAACTCTGTGTCGTCCGACATGTGGTCAACCTTCTTCTGAAAAGTCAACTTTCACTCGTTTTCCTCCCGTTTCGCCTACAAAACACGGAATATGCCTCGATCACACTATTCCAACCAATAATAACCACAGGCTACCTAAAACGGAGGAAAGAATATCGAAAGGAAGCGAAAAGGACCACGAACCGACCCGAAATACGCACCAAAAACGGACCAATCAACCCCCCCACACTTAAACACTTGCTTGTCCTCGAGCAAACAAAAACACCAAAGGAACAACGAAAACAAGACGAGTTTTCCACAAAAGAGTTTAGAAATTCATTCCGGCTATCGATCAAAGCAAGTACTACCGAGAAAAATCAAACACGCCCAAGATCATATCAAGAGAGTTCATAAGCAATCGGGTTACCTCAACAAACCGTCTTTTTCCTCTCAAAGGGATGCACTCGTTTCTTACAACTCTCGAAGCAAGGGTCCACTCAAAAAATGTTATGCAAGCGAATAGAGGCAAATCAAGAGATGCTTGCATTTAAAGAACAACCGGGAACAAAGAGTGAATAATCACGGAAAGACATCATGTAATAACCCAAATGCGCAAAGGATAACAACCATAGGCAAGCATAAACGGAAGACTCTACTCAACAAGTTTATCAATCTCAAGAATCAAGGAACTCTAATCAACACACGGTTGTAATGGGGCTAGGCTCGGGTAGATTCGGAAGATTTTTAGGAATAGTAACTCATTGACCATTGTGGTCCCAACCTTATATCTCCTAACCTCACCCTCATCTCCACACTCAACTCTCAAAACACACAAGGATCATTTTATACAATGAAATTCCTAACCCTTTTTCCGGGTCATCAAGGAATAATAATATCAAGTACTCACGCTTTATGAATTTATAATGATGCTCACAATAAACAAGAACGCTCTCATATAAGTGGATATTTCACTTCTTTTTCAATCTTCTTCTTTTAGGAGAGGTAATATAGCAAAGAGCAATATTTTGGGAGTACATGTGGTTAAAACACCCACATAATAATGAATCAATAGAAGCAACGGTGGCTACTAGCAAACACCTCGAGGTACGAATGTCCTCATCACTCAACACGGAGCTTTTTTTCTCAAATAAACATGTAACACTCACACTCCAACATCGGCTTAGGGGTGATGAAAGAACGGGTAAAACGTAGTCTCAAAGTGGTTAACTAAGGGTGTCCCTCGACGGGCTCGGGGGTGTAATAATTCTCCTTGAAAGGAATGATCCTAAGTGATTAGTTCCCGTCATTTTCAAGATCATGAAGGTTATGATAAAGAGCTTTGAAATCCGAAATACACGAGTTCTAGTTATCTCATATCCTCAAACACACCAAGTTATAGAGCAAGAAAGCATGAGTCTCAAAGAAGCAACGAGATTTTAGAGTTATCGCTCAAGAAAGACGTTAATCGGCTCAAACCTCACAATTGGCTTTTGAAAAATTCGAATTTGTTTAAAGCAACCAAATTACTTACTTACTCAACCAACAATCAACTTAGAAATGTCCAACCTTTTCTCAAAATTTTTTGTTATACCGGAAAGAACTTCAATTTTCGATCATTTCAAACTCACCGAGGTTTCGGACACCCCCCCCCCCCCCCCCCCCCCCACACTTAGTAATAGAGCATGCCCTCATGCGAACAAACACATGCATATGCAATGAAAAATCGGACATGACCTCGACGTAAATAATGAAGCCGGGGGAAACAACCAAAACCACACAACACATCAACAACAATATACTAAAACACAAATACATAACACGAATAAACACAAACCAAAGTCAAATATCCACCAAATACAATCAAAAAGGGAACATCCCCACAAACCAAAGTTTAACAAGCATCAACCAAAGCACACAAATAAAAATAAAATCCAAATAACACACCAATAACAAGATAAGTCTCAAAACAAGCTCAAAAGAGTACGAGCAAATGAAAAGATAGGGTGAGATGCAACCGGTCAAGGGCGATCAAAGTACTCGTACGCCCGGGTCTTATACTCCGTCCACTCGGCATCCCAAGCAGTCTCCCGGGCAGCAACACGAGCAGCCTCGTCCCTCTCTCTCGCCCTCCTCTCCGTCTCGGCAGTCTCAAGCAAGCCGACCCTCGTGCCGAGTGCTCCAATCTGCAGGTCAAGGTGAGTACGGAGCTCAGTGAAATGAACGCCCCAATCCTGGCTAGCACCGGAAGAAGAAGAAGCTCCCGCGGCATCAATGACTGGGCGGAGAACGAGCTTCTGAGCTTTAGCCCGCTGGTGGATAGGCCAGAAATGAGTCGGGTCCTTCATATAGGAACCCCGAGTGAGCTCGTCGCAAGAGATGGCCTTCGACTCGGTCGGAGCAAGGTCTCCCACATATGTCGCAATGTCGACTCCCAAGTGGACGGCTAGCATAGAAATAAGAGTCCCGAGGCTAAGCTTGAGTGGCGGGCGCTTCACGATGGACTCCAACATAGAGAACACAGCACCGACAATAGAGATTCGAGTGCCGAGGTGGGCTCGGTGAATGGCCCAAAGCTCCGATGCGCTAATCTTGTTGGCCTCTAGCTTGCCGAAGATAGTCGTCGCTAGGAACTTGTGCAAGAGCACAAGCTCGGTTTTAGGTAGCCTGTGGTTATTATTGGTTGGAATAGTGTGATCGAGGCATATTCCGTGTTTTGTAGGCGAAACGGGAGGAAAACGAGTGAAAGTTGACTTTTCAGGAGAAGGTTGACCACATGTCGGACGACACAGAGTTTCAACTACGACCATGTCGGACGACATCCACCTGGAGGACGACAGTTGACCAAGAGAGAAAGATGGAGGACGACAAGCCTGTCGGACGACCTAATTTCCTGTCGTACGACAAAAAGGCGTTTTTGGAAGAAAATGGACAGAGGGGTAACGCAGGTTTGACCTGCGATCGACGGGAATTTGTCGTACGACATGATTTTATGTCGTACGAAAAGACGTTTGTCGGACGACATGATTTCTATGTCGTCCGACATCTTTTGCTGAGTAGACCTTTTTATCTCATTCCGGTTTGACTTTGTTTGACCCTCGATTTTAAGGGTATAAAAATTTATTTTGGCTTGATTTTAATAACTAACTTTCATTTCCCCAATTTTATAAGATTGAATTTAGCTTCTTCTCCAAGCTTTCTACATCTCATTTTGTGTTCTTCAATTTCTCATCACAAATTCACGATCTAAATTCCGTACGTCGAGAATCCGACAAAATCTCATTCACAAACGTTGTTCACCTCATCGAGACGGACGTTTCCATCGGATTAGTTTCTTCGTGTGACAAGTTGAAACTCGGTCCCGATTTTGGAAGCTTTTCTCGATCTACGCCTTCATCCATCGATTTCATCACTCCCATGGTGAGAGTCTCTTCGTTTTCTCTCGATTATGGCATATTCGATTGTGGATTGTGATTTTGATTGCTTGATTATAGCTAGCTAAACTTGTGTGAGGGTGTTTGATGAAATTCCTCAATGAATTAGAGTTGATCTTCTAAAGTAGCTCGATTTCTATTAATTGGACGATTACACCTCTCGATTTGTGGTCTCGTGTCGAACAACTTCGTAGTATATCGCTAGTGGACCATACGGTCGATGTGTAGTTAGACGATCATTGGTGAGGGAGAACGTGACAACGCCGTGATCTCTTTAGTCCGATTATTAGTTAATTGAGAGTTTTCAAATCTAATTCAACTCTAGTTCGTTAGGAAGAGTAATCGGAACACCCTTGCTTTCCAACTCATTTACTTAAACTTGATCTTTACTTACTCGCTTTTAATTCACGCTCGTAGTTATTAATCAAACAATCATTGCGACCCCCCCTTAGTTTAATGAATTTCCTTCCCCTCTTGGAACTCGTACTTAACATATACAAATTGATATTCACAAGCCGATAGTATTGCTCCTCGAGAGATCGACTCGGGGGATTTACGTTCGTAAATCTTTCGAATTTTATAAATAACTTTTGAGCAATCAAAATGGCGCCGTTGCCGGGGAGCAATTTAGGCGTTGTGAATTGAAGTTTGTGTTAGTTAAGTTCTTGTTTCCTTTTGATCTTTTTGTTTGTTGTTGTGTATGCAAGGTCGAAGGAGTCTTCAACCTTTACTCTTGCCATACATTGACAACGTCAACCAATCCAAGGCTCTACGAAATCTAGCCTCTACATCCGAGCATCCGCCACTACTCACATATCTACCAATATCCATTCCTACTACACCTTTTCTTGCTATCACTATGGAGAACCACGACAACAATGCTCATGACGGAGGGTCCCATCATTCTAATTCCAGAAGAGAAAACCGTTCCCCTCGTATGAATGATAATAGAGAGCGTGCACCTCATCAACATAACCGCCATTCCGAGGACGATAGGGGGTCAAACCGGAGGAACAACCGCCATTCCGAGGACGATAGGGGTTCTAACCGGAGGAGTCATCGTTATTCCGACGAAGACCGTGAGGGTTATAGGGGGAAACCTCAAGAGACGGATGACGAGTACTATCATGGAAGGGGATATGACCAACCTCCACCTCGCCAAAATCGTGACCGTGAACATTATAGAGATTACGAGCGGAATCATGAGCGTAGCCATGAGCAAGAGCGTCCACGAAATCGGTATGCTTACCAACGTCCTCCGGCCGGTAACTTTGAGCCTCAACGCCCGAGAATAGGTGATTTTTCTAAACCGAGGGTTCATGCCGACTCTTCTTGCATCGTCCTTGGCCCGGGAGCCCGGAATTATGAGCTCAAGCCTCATCTTCTCAATCAATTGCCGGCGTACCATGGGTTTTCTAAGGAAGACGTGCTAGACTTTATCCGGGAATTCTATTCGACTCTTAAGGACTTTCCTCTAAATGGAATTCCGGAAGAGCAATTGTGGATGAAGTGCTTCCCGCATTGTCTTAAGGAGAAGGCCCGTTCTTGGTTTCTTACATTGCCACCGAATTATTTACGGACATGGGAAGAGGTGATCGATAAGTTCACGGGAAGGTATTTCCCTCAATACAAGACTCAAGCCTTGCGTGAACAAATTGTTGCCTATCGACAAGGGGACGATGAACCGTTTCATGAAGCGTGGGAACGGTATAAAGCTTTGGAGAGAGCATGCCCACATCATAATTTTCCTACGGAGCTATTGAGGCAATTCTTCTACAATGGATTAGACCGAGAGTCTAGGATGACGGTCGACCATGCCTCCGGAGGTAATTATAGTAATTTGGATCGGGAGGAGATCAATATGATGTGCGAGACGTTGGCGGAAAATTCTCTTCAAGCTATTGTGCATACGGGAGGGACGCACAAAGTAAATGCCAATGAGGTGAATGTGGGAATGACTAATCAAATGAACGAGCTTACTAAGTGCATGCACACATTGATGAAAAGAGATGCACAACCGGAAGTGAGAAGGGATCCATGTTGTGTGTGTGGGTCACCGGACCATGGTGGTGATAATTGCCCACAAACCGCGCCACCTCAAGACTTTGAGGTGAATGCTATTCAAGGGGTACACTCTAAGAATGATCCGTTTGCCCCGACTTACAACAATGGTTGGAAGAATCATCCGAATTTCTCTTGGTCCGGAAACAATTATCAACAACCACCCGGACAAAGCTCGGGACAACGACCTCCATATCAAGGTCCGAATCCACCACCGAGACCGACTTTGATGCAAGAGTTTCATGCTTATGTTCAAACCTCTACTAATCACCGTATTGAACAAGACAAGAAGATTGCTACCCTTGAGGCCGCATACAAGCATCTAGAGACACAATTGGGCCAACATGCTACGAGTCTTGGTGAGATTCACCAACAACTCCAAAAGGGTACATTCCCGAGTCAACCATCTCATCTAAAGGCGGTGACTATGTTGAGGAGTGGGAAGATTGTGGATAACAAGGTTGGTGAAGTAATTTCGGATGACGAGGAAGTGAGCAAGGAACAATCTATTCCGGTTCCTAACCATGTCAATGAGCCACCATTGGAAGACGAGACCCCGCCTAAGGTTCAAATTCTTCATAAGACGGCTAATCCTTACCGTCCACCTTTTCCGGTGCGTCTTCAACATGACAAGCAAGATCAACAATTCCAAGACATCTACAAGTTGCTATCTAAGGTTAATATTAACCTTCCTCTACTTGATGTGATCCGTACGGTTCCGGCCTACGTGAAATTCTTCAAAGACTTGGCTTCTAAAAAGAGGAGGTTTGTTGATGATGAGAAAGTAGTTGTCTCCGAGGTGGCTAGTGCAATTCTCCAACACAAACTCCCGGAAAAGCAAAGTGACCCCGGAAGTTTTAATATTAAAATTGCTTTGGGTAATGGACGTGAAGTGTCGGGAATGCTAGATCTTGGTGCCGGGATAAACTTGATGCCTTTCTCCGTGTTTGACCGATTGGATTTGGGAGACCTCAAAGCTACAAGGATGTGTCTACAATTAGCCGACCGGTCCGTACGATATCCCAAAGGTATTATCGAGGACGTTCTTGTGAAGGTGGGGGGCTTAATTGTCCCGGTTGATTTTGTAGTTCTTGATGTCGGTGAGGTAAAGGAAGATGGGAAAGATCATGCTATTCTACTTGGTCGCCCTTTTATGGCCACTACTAATACTTTAATTGATGTCAAGAACGGTTCCCTTCAAATGGCGGTCTTGGGAGAAACAGTTTCGTTTTCGGCTAAGGATGGTATTTCCATTCCCTCTACGAGTTTCGTGGAAGAATGCTCGTTTCTAGATTCTATTGATCAACTTTCCGAGATGAATTTCTTGGATGACTTTGAGCATGTTCCGGTAGAGAGTATTAACATGATTCATGAGGATATTCCGGAAGAAAAGGAGTTAATGGATGAGGGATCTTTCTTATCAATTGATGATGTGTTTGTGGTTGAGGAGGAAGTAGAGATTGAAGAGAGTTTTGGTGGTAAAACCGAGGTTGATGCACTTCCCGAAGCTTTATTGGAAGAGAAGCTTGAGGACAAGCTTCCAAAATTTGCGGTGAGGGGGAATATCTTGCCCCCGGGAAGTAAAGCCGAGTTGAAAGAATTACCTCAACACTTGAAGTATATTTTCTTGGAAGAGGGTGAGTTGAAACCGGTGATCATAAGTTCAACCTTGGATGAGCACGAAGAGAAGGCTTTATTTGAGGTGCTAAAGCGAAATGTACGAGCCTTTGGTTGGAGTCTCTCGGATCTAAAGGGTATTAACCCGGCTCATTGTACTCATCGAATTATTCTCGAGGATGGGGCCTTGCCTAAGAGAGATGGTCAACGAAGGTTGAACCCGGTACTATTGGAAGTTGTGAAGAAGGAGATCTTGAAACTCCTCGATGAAGGGCTAATCTATGCCATATCGGATAGCAAATGGGTTAGTCCGGTGCACGTGGTACCGAAGAAGGGTGGTATCACGGTTGTTGAAAATGAAAAGAAGGAGTTGATCCCGACTCGTATGAAAACGGGTTGGAGAATGTGCATCGACTATAGGAAGCTTAATGCGGCTACTAGAAAGGATCACTTTCCTTTGCCATTCATTGATCAAATGCTCGACAAACTCGCGGTACATATGTTCTTTTGCTTTCTCGATGGACTTTCCGGGTATTACCAAATCACTATCGCCCCGGAAGACCAAGAGAAAACAACCTTCACTACACCCTTTGGTACGTTTGCTTGGCGACGAATGCCCTTTGGTCTATGTAATGCTCCCGGAACTTTCCAACGATGCATGATGTCTATCTTTGCGGAATTTATTGGATATTTCTTGGAGGTATTTATGGATGATTTTTCTCTATTTGGGAGTTCTTTTGATGATTGCCTTGCTAAGCTCGATAGAGTTCTCCAACGGTGTATTGATTCGAGTTTGACTCTAAGTTGGGAGAAGAGTCACTTTATGGTGCGAAGTGGGATCGTCTTGGGACATGTGGTGTCCGATAAAGGTATTGAGGTTGATCCGGCCAAGATTGCCGTTATTTCTAAGCTTCCGTCTCCGGTGAATATTAAGGGAGTTCGGAGTTTCTTGGGGCATGCCGGATTCTATAGGCGGTTTATCAAGGATTTCTCTAAAATAAGCCAACCTCTTTGCCATCTATTGAGCCAAGACGTGGAATTCAAGTTCGATGATAAGTGCACGGAGGCATTTGAGATATTGAAGAAGAAGCTTACCACAGCCCCGGTTGTGTGTGCACCGGATTGGAGCGTTCCGTTCGAAATTATGTGTGATGCTTCTAACTCGGCCGTGGGAGCGGTTCTTAGCCAAAGAGTCGACAAGCTTTCTCATGTTATCTACTATGCTAGCTTGACTCTATCCGGTGCCCAATTGAACTATACGACTACGGAGAAAGAATTATTGGCGGTTATGTTTTCTCTTTAGAAGTTTCGCCCTTATATCATTGGATCCAAGGTCGTCGTTTATAGTGATCACGCGGCTCTACGTTATCTTCTCACTAAGCCTCATTCTAAGCCGAGGTTGATTCGTTGGGTACTATTGCTTCAAGAGTTTGACTTGGAAATCCGCGATAGGAAGGGAAGTGAAAATGTGGTAGCCGACCATCTTTCTCGTCTTGAGCCGGGTGGTGACTTCTTGAAGACTCATGCTTATGAATGAATTTCCGAAGCCTTCCCTTTTGAAGACTTGATGCTAGTAGATCCAAGTCCTTGGTATGCGGACATTGTGAATTTTATTGCCGCCGGAGCTCTAAGAAAGGACTTGACATCTCAAGCCCGAAAAAGGTTCTAGAACGATTGCAAGTATTACTTTTGGGCCGACCCATACTTATACAAGGTGGGGAAGGATGATGTGATTAGGAGGCGTCTACCGGAGAATGAGCAACGAGACGTATTGGTATGTTGCCATTCGGATTCGTATGGTGGGCACTTTGGAGGGAAAAGGACGGCTTATAAGGTGCTTCAATCGGGGTTGTATTGGCCTACATTGTTCAAAGATGCCCAAGCCTTTTGTGCTACTTGTGATCGGTGTCAAAGATTTGGGAATATTGGGTCGAGACAAGAGATGCCGTTGCAAATCAATCTTGTAGTCGAGGTGTTCGACGTGTGGGGGATTGACTTCATGGGACCTTTCCCAAGCTCTCGTGGCTACGAGTACATTCTCCTAGCGGTTGACTATCTTTCTAAATGGGTGGAAGCCATCCCGACTCGACGATGTGATGCGAATACGGTGATCAACTTTATTCAAGAGTATATTTTCTCTCGATTTGGTTTCCCGAAGGCAATCATAAGTGATGGAGGTACGCACTTTTGTAACAAGATCTTCGAAAAACTTATGAAGAAGAATGGGGTGAGTCACAAGGTAGCCACGGCCTACCACCCTCAAACATCCGGGCAAGCGGAAACGAGCAATCGACAAATCAAGGGGATTATTGAGAAAACCGTGAAACCTTCTCGAAAAGATTGGTCGAAAAGACTTGTGGATGCTTTGTGGGCGTATAGAACGGCCTACAAGACCGTAGTTGGTATGAGCCCATTCCGCCTTGTCTATGGAAAAGCGTGCCACTTGCCGGTTGAGATCGAACACCGGGCATTTTGGGCTATAAAGGCAACGAACCTTGATGTGGAGAACGGAGGCGAGCATCAATTCTTGGAAATTTCGGAGTTGGAGGAGTTACGAGACGAGGCCTATGAGAACAACAAAATCACTAAGGAGAAGGTGAAGAAAGCTCATGATAAACATATTGTACCCAAGGAGTTGTATGCCGGTATGCAAGTTCTACTTTTCAACTCTCGCCTTCGTCTCTTTCCCGGAAAGTTGAAATCCCGTTGGAGTGGGCCTTATGAGGTGCTAGAGGTATTTCCTTACGGAGTAGTGAAGCTACTTGATCCTCGGACTAAATGTGCCTTTCAAGTGAATGGACATAGGGTTAAGCCGTACTATGGGATCGAAAAACCGAAGGAGAATGTCGAGGTGAGTTTGTTGGAGGAGGCCGAATATGAGGCCGTTGGTTGGAATCCTTAGCTCGCGATTTGCTAAGTCGAGCTAACGACGTTAAACTAGCGCCTCGTGGGGGCTTAACCACGAACGTCAAGCTCCCGACGTTAAAGAGTGCTTGGTGAGGGCCTTCTCACCATGAAACGACATAAGGCGAAGATTTTGGGCCCCTGTCGTCCGACACCTGAATTGCCCTGGTGACATGTCGGACGACATCCTTCAGAATTGGGTGATTTTTGGCAGACGGGTCTCGCAGGTTTACCCTGCGATCAACGGGATTTTGTCGTACGACAGGAATCTCTGTCGGACGACAAGTCCTCAGTCGGACGACACACTTTAATGTCGTACGACACGGAGACCTGGGGGGGCAGATTTCGATTTCTACCCTAAAATTCGCCCCCTTTCCATTTTTCTCATCTTTACTCTCAAAAACTCCCAATTTTCACCCAAATCTTTACCCACATTATGTCTTCTTCTTCTAAAAGAACGGTTAAACGCCCTCGTATCCTTGACCCGAGCCCGTCCTCGTCACGTGCCACTCGAGCTACTACGAATCGGGGGAAAAAGACGCAATCGAAGAAAGTAGAGAAAGGCCCGGTTCTAGCCCGTGTAACGGAGGAGGATGATAGGGAGGAAGTGGTGTCAACTCGTACGGGTGCTCCACCTCCTATTGTTGAGCCGGCAAAAATTCCGTTTACCGTTCAAAGTGAGTCGGAGATGGCTATGTATCGAAAGTTGAGTGGGAATAAGCCTTGGGCTTCACTATCCTTCGATTGGGATTTCTTGGAGAAAGTGGGAATTGACGAGCGTATTTCGGAGTTGCTAATTCTGCTTGGGCTTGAGGAGATTGGCTCTATCGAGGTATGTTTGTACGAGCCTCTCACGACGGAATTTTTCTCGACACTTTGCTTTGATTATGTTCGAAGGAGAGCTACATTTCGGATGTTTGATAAGGAGTATGAAGTAACTCCGGGGTTGATCCGGATGGTTTGGAAACTTCATTCAACGGGAGTAACCGAGAAACCGAGGGATTGGGAAGCAAAGGCCGCTTGGAGAGAGCTTACCCCTTATAATAATTGGTCCGGGGAAGGGATTAGTAATGCGTTCTTGGAAGAGCCGGCACTTGTTGTTTTGCACAAGTTCATATCATATAATGTGTTGGCCAAACGAGAAGGAAATAAGGTGAATTCGACGGAACTTTGGCTCCTCCATTGTGCTTATAAGAAGATTCAAGTGAATTTAGCGGAGATCATGTTTGACCATCTCGGGGAATTAGTGAAGCGGAAGAAATTGCATCCTTGTTGGGGATTTTTGGTGACGTATTTGATCTCATTCTATAAGGTGATGAATGCGTATAATCTCCCGGCTCATGTGAAGACGTTTCCACCGATCTCACTTGGATATAGAGAGTTAGCTTTGGGAGAGTTTATGGCGGATGAGATCACATTTCGCCCATTTCATGAACGAGGGACTATTGCGAAGTATCTTGATAAGTTGAAGGCCGACCGAGAAAACAATGCCGGGTCAAGTACTTTGGATTCGGGGAATCTCCCGGGTTCGGATTACGATCGGCTCCGTGAATTCATTACGGATCAAATGGCCGAGTTGCACACGAGGGATGATGCGAGGAAGGCACAAATCGAGGATCTCCGTCGGTATGTTGAGACCCGATTTGATGAGTTGGCACGGGCAAATGCCCGTAATGATTAAGTTTTGAAGAAGGATGTCCGAGCTCGGGACGTAGACGAGCGCCCCGTGGGGGCTTACCCACGAACGTCGTGCCTATGACGTAAAACGGTGCTTGTGAGAGCCTACTCACATCTTGGATATTGAAGTGTGGATCGGGATGGGCGAAAACGGGGCTGAGACGAGGATTTATTTTTGAAATCTGCCTGTATGTCGGACGACAGGTTCGCTGTGTCTCGCCTATGTCGTACGACATGTTCAGCTCAGATCGTGCGACTGCTGACGTGGCGTGTCGGACGACAGGATGTATGTGTCGTCCGACAAAGTGAGCGGGGGTTAAACCTGAGTGCACAACCCTAATTTCCGCCTCCCTCTTCATTTTTCACTCTTCCTAAAAATCGTGTCGCACGACTTCCTATAATTTGAAATGCTTTAAAATGTTTAAAAAGTATATTAAATTATTTTAAAATTTATTTAATATATTTTTTAAATGTTTTTATTTTTATTTTAAAATAATTTTAATTCACTTTGAAATATTTTAAAGTAAAAAACACCCAAGAATAATTTTAAAACACTTTAAAATATTTTTAAATTATTTCAAATTGAAATTATTTTAAAACGTTATAAAAATATTTAAAAGTAATATCAAATTAAAAGAATTTTTCAAATCTGGTTTTATTTGGCAAAGGTCAGTGAAAAGTAACCGCGCACAAGAAAATCGCTTAACAAAATATTTTAAAAAATATTAATTAAACATTTTAAAAATTATCTAAGGACACTTTAAAATAATTTTAATATGTTCGTAAGAACATTTAAAATGTTTAAAAATATAGTTTATACTGATAATTTTAATAATATTATATTAGAACAGTTTAAAAATAAAATTTGTAAAGTATAGTCGGTCGTTCAATATATTTATGATTTATCACCATCCATCCAATTACAATTTACAATACCTAGCTAGGGTTTCCATGGATTTTGATGAGCTATCCCTTGTCGTACTCGACGAATCCCAAATCACACAAACTCGCCACTCAAAGTATCCCAAAACGGACCCACTCGCGGCGTTCGCCAAGAAGACATTCCGATGCCTCAAAAAATCCAACCAAAGCATCGACACTTTCTGTCTACGCCTCAAATCCGAATGGTACGGCCTCTCCGGCCTCGCCGCCACGTGGACTTCCAAAGCACTGAAAATGGGAGCCGCCGATCTCACTTTCCTGTTCAACAACATTACTGAACCCCCCATCTTCATTCCTTTCGACGAGGTCTTTGGATCGGAACACGTCATCACGTTACGCCTCGACACTGTGAGAGTCTATCAACGGCTAAACGTGATCAAATGTTCCAGCCTCCAATCGCTCACCTTAACCTGCGTGTCTCTAAAGAGCGATTCATTCTACAACATCGTCTCGTGCTGCCCCTCGATCGAATATTTGTCCTTGTCCTATGTTCATGTTTATAGATACTCCGATGGCAATGAGGGTTCGGCGATCAGCCTTCCTAAACTAACGGCTCTAGTGCTGTCCAACGTGAGCGAATACGGAGTCCAAAATTTGTTCCTAGGGCCCGACTCGTCCTCCAAGTTTCCTAACCTGAAAGTGCTAACCCTTTGCTTGAGTTCTTCCAAGGGAAAAGAATATTTCATCTCGATCCACTCGCTCGAGATTTTAAACTTCAGCGCGGACGACTATGAGTGTCTTGTCGAGTTTGATGTTCCGTGTATTCGTAAGTTCACATTTGAGGATAAATCCATTCCTAATGTGTCATTTAGGTCGACAAAATCAACGGATCAATGGGAGGAGTCTCATGTACGATTAACCAACGATGGGGAGCTCAATGCTAAGTGGTTTTGCGAGCTGAGCAATTACTTAAAGGAACTTAGACGGTCGGAGATATATCTTCACCTCCATTTGCGTTATAAGGTGAGCTTCGATTACGAGGCAGGAGAGGTCGAGGTTTCGGATTTGGTAGAGTTGGAGGATCTGATAATGGACACGGAGGGTCTTCCTTGTCTGAGTTTTAACGCCCTTTTGGATGGTTTGTTTCGGATATGTCGTCCGAATATGATCTCTCAGTACGTGATTCCTCCGAACAGGAATGATATGTTCCTTTGTAGGGCACTTAGCGAACGGGCGGGGAGGAAATCGAAAAGGCTGTTGATCGTAAGCGAATTTATGGTTAGTTTGCTCGATCTCGAGAAAGTAAGTTGCGAGGAGCTCGATGACGACGGGGTGTGGAGGCCGCAGCGGTTGTCTATGTTATTAGAAGATTCACGAAGAATGCTCCACTTGAAATGGAAACCATCCAAGCTAGCTTCTATCACTGCATGATTAAGGTTACAAATTACAATAACATCTTTGCAGGGTGAGTTTTATAATGATTTCATATGTAATAAAAATGCAAACCAGCTTGTTCAATTCCTGGTTTTTTCCCTTCAGATTATAAGTCGAAAAATTATTGCCCTGTTGACTGTTGATATATAATTGTTTAATTGTACCTTAATTCGGAATGTGTTGTTGCCCTTCAAACTACACATATATGTTTAAAACGCATAAATTCTTAGAGTGAATGGTGAAAAAGGGAATGAACATGGCATGGTGATAAATTGATAATTATGATTTAGTTTAGGTAAAAAAAAAAATCAAATAAAGTGTTATGAATATATTAACTAGTGAATGACTAGTAAATTAATTAAAATTTTAATGTTCATGAAGAATATTGTGATATGATATTTCTAAAGAAATATCAAAAGAAAATATTCCTGGAGAACATGAATATGATACCGAAGAAATATCAAAAGAAAATGTTCCTGAAGATCCCGAAGAAATATCAAAAGAAAATGTTCTTGAAGAACATAATATGATATCGTGAAAAAATATCAAAATTAAATGTTCCTGAAGAACATCGTGATATGATATTTCTGCAGAAATATCAATATCAAATTGATTATGATTATATACTAATAATCTCGAATAATATCTTTGAAAATTCACCGAGAAAGATCCACTAGCTTTGTGGAAAGATTTAAAAGAAAGATACGATCACCCGAAGTTGGTCGTACTACCAAAACGTGGTATGATTGACTCCAAATTAGATTATAATAAACCTATCATGAAAAACATTATAATTTGGTATTCTTGAAGTAATATCAAATCAATTATTTTTAATATATCACCCGAAGTTGGTCGTACTACCAAAACGTGGTATGATTGACTCCAAATTAGATTATAATAAACCTATCATGAAAAACATTATAATTTGGTATTCTTGAAGTAATATCAAATCAATTATTTTTAATATATCACTTAAATTGAATGTTCCTGAAGAACATAAACTCTGGTTTAAATATTATATTGATGGTTCTGGAAGAACATCATGATTTGATACAAATCAATTATTTATAATATATCACTTAAATTGAATGTTCCTGAAGAACATAAACTCTGGTTTAAATATTATATTGATCGTTCTGGAAGAACATCATGATTTGATATTATTCGATAAATATCAAATTAAATTGCTCCCGTAGTAGCAATAAGTTTTAAATATTATATTGATCGTTCTGGAAGAACATCATGATTTGATATTATTCGATAAATATCAAATTAAATTGCTCCCGTAGTAGCAATAAGTTTTAAATGTTCCCGAAGAACATTATGATAAGATATTTATTATTAAATATCAAAATTAAATTGTAAATGTTTTGGAGAACATCATTATATGATATTCTCGCAGAAATATCAAATCAAATTTTGTCTGGTGTAGCAATTAAAATTAAAATATTGTAAATCGATATTAATATTCATAAGAAATAATACAAAATATTTTTGAAAGAATATTTTTATTGATTGCTCCCGAAGAAGCAAAGTTCAAAACATTACATGTTTTTTTAATAAAGTTATATCATGATACTCATAGTGAAACACCATTGTTCTTGTTGAAACAATGATTACTTATGAATTATACCTGAAGGATATCTTTTGAAAATCGAGAATAAATGTACTATGTGGCTACTCATGGAATATCGAAAAAGTCGATTTCAATTAAATGTAACTTATGAGAAAATTATATATTGAGATTTATTTTGTTCTCCAATAAAGTTTGAGTGAAACAATCAAAGAAGAATTCATACCCTACTTTTCATATGTCGAATATGCTCCTGCAGTAGCAATATCGACAAAAAGGTTTTACCAAATATTCTGAATAAATCGGTTGTTGAAAAATCATGAAGCCCGACTCACAAGTTTTTAGTCCATTTCCTGAAGAAATGCGACTCAAACTCAAAATTATGAATGTGGTCGTAAAAAAAAAATCCTGGTTTTTTCCCTTCAGATTATAAGTCGAAAAATTATTGCCCTGTTGACTGTTGATATATAATTGTTTAATTGTACCTTAATTCGGAATATGTTGTTGCCCTTCAAACTACACATATATGTTTAAAACGCATAAATTCTTAGAGTGAATGGTGAAAAAGGGAATGAACATGGCACGGTGATAAATTGATAATTATGATTTAGTTTAGGTAAAAAAAAAAAAATCAAATCAAGGTTGTTGTTTGATTTGAGAACGGGGTTGTTATCATCAGAAAATTCAATTCGAAAATATAATTTAGAAAAAGAAAATGTGTACAAATTTTGAACATCTTTCGAACAGAGAGATAAACTATACCAAAAAAATATTGGTGTCCCTTTTTATTGAAGGGTAAAGAAGTCAAATGAGGATCAATACAATTATTATTTCAATATAAAGTTTTAAAATATTTAATGAAACAGTATAAAAGAAGAAGAAAAAACAATTTTTTTGTTCATCCAAATTAGCTAGGGTTTCGATGGGTTATCCACCCGAAACAAACACCACCCTTGTCGACCTCGACGAATCTCTCTTCCCACCAAATCACAACTCACCGGAACCCCAATTAAGATACCCACTCCCGGCGTTCGCCAAGAACACATTCCGAAGCTACCAACAATCCAACCGAAGGCTCGATGCTTTCCGGCTATGCCTCGACTCCGACTGGTACGGCCTCTCCGGCCTCGCCGCCAAGTGGACTTCCAAAGCCCTGAAATTAGGAGCCACCGATCTCACTTTCCGGTTGCTGTGGATGAGCGGCAGCCCACACATCTTCATTCCGTTCGACGAGGTCTTCGGGGCCCAAAACGTCGTCGCTTTGCGCCTCGAATCTTTGATAGTCAACCATCGACTAGATTCGGTCAAATGTTCGGGCCTCAAATCGCTCACGCTAACCGACGTTTTGCTGCCGACCGAATCCTTCTTCAACATCGTATCGTCGTGCCCAATGATTGAAATTTTGTCTTTGTCCAATATTCGTCAACACTGCGAATACGACAAGTGTGGGCCCGGAATACCGGAATACCGGATGGTTCGACGATCAGCCTTCCTAAGCTCACGTCTCTAGTCCTGTCAAACATTTTCGAAAACGAAATCCTAAATTTGTTCTTGGGGCGAGACGCGTCCCCCAGGTTTCCTGTCCTGAAAGAACTAACCCTGCACTTATATTTTTTGTCCTACCTTGGAAAAGAAAGGGAGACGTGTGTTGTCTCCATCCACTCGCTAGAGATTTTAAACTACTGTGCGATAAACAAATGTGAGTACTTTGATTCTAAGAAACTTGAGACTGGGAATGTCAAGTACAGCATCGAGTTTGATTTCCCGAGTATTCGTAAGCTTACATTTGAGGGTAAATGCGTTCCTAATCTTTCTTTTAGCTCCAAGTCAACGGATCAATGGGAGGAGTCTCGTGTAGTGTTAGAACATGACGGGGAGCTCAGTGCTGTATGGATATGTGAGTTGAGAGATTTCTTAAAGGAAATGGCTCGGTCGAAGATACATCTTTGCCTCCATTTGAATTATAAGAAGAACTTCAATTACCAGGCGGGAGAGATCAAAGTTTTGGATTTGGTGGATTTGGAGGATCTGACCATGGACATGAAGGATCTTCCTTGTCTGAGTTTTCACGCACTTTTGGACGGTTTGTTTCGGATATGTCGACCGAAGATGATTACTCAGTACGAGAGTATGCCTAACAGCAATGATACATTCCTTTGTATGGCACTCACGGGACAGGCGATGCAATTGAAAAGCTTGTTGATCATAAGCCAATTTATGCTTACTTTGCTTGATCTTGAGGAAGTAAACGCGCAGAAATTCTCCGAAGACAATGGCATGTGGATCCCGCATCCGTTGGATTCGATATTAGATGATTCACAAGCAAGATTTAGGTTCCTATTGAAATGGAAACCATCGTAGCTTAATCACTAGCTATGTACAGTGGTTAAGATTAAACTATGTTTGTTTCTCTCTATTGAAAGTATAATAACTTCAGATTAAAGTGAGTTTTTATGATTTCATATTTAATAAAAAAATTGACATTACGTACGTATTTGTTGTTCTTGTTTTTGCCATTCAAATTAGTCGATTACTTCTGCTAAGTGCACCGGCTTCATTTATTCTTCGCACGCTTTATAAAATTCCCTCTCGGATGGTATTGTTGTTGTCTGACACTGGTAATCGAAAGTACTGTAAAAATGATGGCGATGTTTCATGGAATCATATTGATAGGCGATGTGTCATGGAATCATATTGATATTGAACATAACTATATATTGGAATCATATTGATAGGCGATGTGTCATGGAATCATATTGATATTGAACATAACTATAAGTAATTACTTATTTAAACTGCATTTTTATCATACATGTCTTATAACTCGGTACTTTGTACTATTACTAGAAACAAACAAATATGGCCCACCATAATACTCCTAGTAATCATGATCATAATCTCATAAACATCATTATAAAATATTTTAAATTACTTTAAAATTATTTTGATACACTTTAAAATGTAGTGATGATATCTTCATCATATATCATCAAAATCATCATCTGAATTGTATTGATTAAGAGACGGCTTCCATTTCAATAGGAAGCGAAATCTTCGTTGCTCACTTGTTGAATCATCTAATATCGAACCCACCGGCTGCGGCTTCCACACCTCATCGATGAGCTTCTGTGCAATGACTTCATCGAGATCAGTCAAACCATGCCTAAAGTTGGTTGGCAGCAACAAGCTTGTCACTTTCATTACCTGTTCAAGGGCCGCGCACAGGAACATATCATTGTCTCTAGTATTCAAACCGCCTATATCCTTTTTTATAGTATTATTCCAGCCATCGTCATCCCACATTTTATCATCATCGGGCATCTCATCATCATTATCGTCAGGAGTACTCACATACTGGCTGATCATCTTCGGACGACATATCCGAAACAAGCCATCCAATAGAGCGTTGAAACCCAGAGAGGGAAGACACTTGTTGTTTATCGTCACATCCTCCACTTGATGCGGATACAAGCCTTCGATCTCACCCTCCTTGTAATCATTGTTTTCCCGATTAGACTTTTCCCACTGAGGCCTATCTCTCTTATGCAAATGGAGACAAAGATGTATCTTCGACAATCTAAACCTTGTTAAAAATCTACTCAACTCAAAGAACCATTTAGCATTGATCCCAATATCATCGCAGGTTAAGGTTAGCGATACACGAGACTCCCACTGATCCATTGTTGACCTAAAAGACAGCTTCGGCATGTTTTCACCCTCAAATGTAAACTTGCAAATCCCCGGGATATCAAACTCGACCCTTTGCATTTTCTTTGAGCCATCAGAGTAGTTTAAGATCTCTAGTGAGTGGCTTGAGATGACTTGTATCTCTCTGCGGCAAGAGCTTAACTTTAGTGTTAATTCTTTTAGGTTGGGAAACTTGGACGACAAGCCACCCAGAAGAAATTGTTGGATTTTGTATCCCACGAGGCACATCACTAGAGACGTTAGTTTCTTAAGGCCATGTTCGTGTTGATCTTCAACTACGTCACCGTCGATGTTACCATAAGCACTATATATATCAGTATGGGATATTGACATGTTTTCAATCAAGGGGCAGCATGAGATTAGGTTGAGCAACATATCACTTGTTATATAGACGTGGCTTAAAGTGAGCGACTTAAGCCCCCGACAACGAACAACCGTTGGTAGATAATTAAATGTATTTTTCAAACATAACCTGACAACGTTTTGAGACGCAGAGAGCTCGGGAAAAGGAAAACTTGTACCAAGTCGGAGAGTTAGATTGGTTGCTCCTAATTTCAACGCTTTCAAAGTCCATTTAGCAGCGAGGCCGGAATGGCCGTACCATTCTTCGTTCACGCATAGCCTGAAAGTGTTGATCTTTAGGTTGGATTCCTCGTACCTTCGAAATGTCTTCTTCGCGTACTTTACGAGTCCATCGATATCGCCATACGACGAGGAGGAATGATGGTCAAACGATGAGGGAGAAAGATTACGTGGGAAGCAGGATTCGTCGAGGTCGATGGTCGGGCGAGTTGACCATGCCGTGTCCCATGACTTAGAGAGAAGGGCTGTTTCGGCAGATTTTTTTCGGGGGAGGAGTGATTGGATGCGTTGGATTATGGGTTCGGGAAGCTCAGGAGAGTATAGATCATCAGTGCCCATGGATGAATTCTTGAGATTAATATCTGCAGAAAACGTACGTATATATTAATCACCAGATTTGGTCCCTAGGGTTTTGAGGCAAAATCGATCCCTATAAAGGAGGAATTTGAATATAGTGTTGGTCAAATATTATACTATATTTCCATATTTAATATTTATTACCTCAATAATCCCGTATAATTTTTAACACGCTTTTAAATAATTAAAAAGTATATCAAACCACATAAAAATTATTTTTAGTAAATTAAAAATATTTAAAAATTATTTCAAATCACTTATAATTTTTTTTATATAATTTAAATTATTAAAAATATATTTTAAATTACTAAAATCTTACTTAGGAGTTAGGACAACTTAAAAGGTTAATTAAAATATTTTATATAATTTTAAATGTAATTTCAATTCATTCAAAACTTATTTATTCAAAAATATTTTTAAATGTATTTTAAATTCATTCAAAAATATTTTTATATGTATTTTCAATTTTGTTTATTTAAACACTCTAAATTTTTTGAACATATATATATATATATATATATATATATATATATATATATATATATATATATATATTGATAAATGTCAATTTCATTTTGGAACGTATTTCAAATCACATATAACAAGTATGTCAATATGTTTTAAAATGTTTAAAAGGTATTTTAAATAATATTAAAGTACTTTTAAATGTTTAAATTATATTTGAAAATTATTAAAATATAATTTAAAAATATTTTAAATTTATTTATATTAATTCACTCTAAAACTTTAACATTTATTTCAAGGCATTTTAAAATATTTAAAGATTATTTCGAGTTAGTTAAAAATTATAATAAGATAGATGATATAGGAGTACAAATATTTTAAAAGAGGATTTTGAAAAATAAATAAATTTAAGTAATTGTTTATAATTAAATACATTTTTTTAAGTACTCTTTCTTATTATACATGGGTGGATTGTTTAATAAGTATTATAGTAATTATTTTGCTTATTTTTATAATTATAAAATTATTAATATCTCAATTAATAAATAAAGTAAAAAAGAAATTATCCAAAGTATATTATATGAGGTTTGGAATATAAGTCAAGTTTATTTGCTCAGTTGATTGAATGGTTCAAGGTTCAAACCAAAACATGTGTGTGTGAGTATTTAAATTTCTGTAATTGATCAATGGCTAGTCTACAAAAAAAAAAAAAATATATATATATATATATATATATATATATAATAATAAATAAAAATAGTATTTTTTTTAGAAAAAGTAGAGTACAACCCATAAAAATACCCCTTTCTAAATACTTCTATTTTAAATTATTAAAAATTTAGTATTTTTATACAATTTAAAACATTAAAAAAATACTTTAAAAATTATTTAAGGACACTTTAAAATAATTTTAATATGTTTTTAATATTTTTAAAAACAATTTAAAAACACTTTAAAAATGTTTCAAATATATTTTAAAAGATTTAAATTTTATTTTAAAACAATTTAAAAATATTTCTAAAGTATTTTTATTATAATCTTAAAAATATTATTGTAAAACAGTTTAAAAAACAATTTTATAAAAGCATAGTCGGTCGTTCAATACATTTATCATTACATATGATAGATTGGCCTCCCCACATAAGGTAGCTAGGGTTTCCAACTTTCCATGGGTTATGATGAGCTACCCGAAACAACCACCACCCTTGTCGACCTCGACGAATCCCTCTTCCCACCGAATGAGGTGTCACCGGATCCCCAATTAATACACCGACTCCCGGCGTTCGCCAAAAACACTTTCCGAAGCTACAAACAATCCAACCAAAAAATCGACGCTTTCCGGCTATGCCTCGACACCGACTGGTACGGCCTCTCCGGCCTCGCCGCCAAATGGACTTCCAAAGCATTAAAATTAGGAGCCACCGATCTCACTTTCCGGCTGTTGAGAACGCGTGATAGTCCATGCATCTTCATCCCGTTCGACGAGGTCTTCCGAGCCGAAAACATCGTCTCGTTGCGCCTCGGATCTTTGACCGTCGATCATCGACTGGAGTCGGTCAAATGTTCGAACCTCAAATCGCTCACGCTAACCGATATGTCCATGCGGAGCGAGTCGTTCTTCAACATCGTCTCGTCCTGCCCGTTGATCGAAATTTTGTCTTTGTCCGATATTCGTAAGCACTACGAATACGGCAATAACGGTCCCGGAATACCGGATGGTTCGAAGGTCAGCCTTCCTAAGCTGACGTCTCTAGTCCTGTCCTACGTTTGCGAACACGAAATCCTAAATTTGTTCCTGGGGCGCGACTCGTCCTCCAGGTTTCCTGTCCTGAAAGAACTGACACTAGGCTTAGATTTTCCGGACCTAGAAAGAGACACGTGTTTCGTCTCAATCCACTCGCTGGAGATTTTTAACTTCAGTGCCTATTACGATTCTGAAAAGGAAGATACGAGTCCGATGTTCGAGTTTGATGTCCCAAGCATTCGTAAGTTTACATTTGAGGGTAATTGCATTCCTAATCTGTCTTTTAGCTCGACATCAACGGATCAGTGGGAGGAGTCTCGTGTAGGGTTTACGCGTGACCAGAAACTCAGTGCTCTGTGGTTTTGTGAGTTGAGAAATTTCTTAAAAGAACTGAGACGGTCGAAGGTACATCTGGGACTCCATTTGCATTGTGAGGAGAGTTTCTTCGATTACGAGGCGGGAGATATCGAGGGTTTGGATTTGGTGGAGTTGGAGGATCTGACCCTGGACACGGAGGATCTTCCTCGTCTGAGTTTTGACGCCCTTTTGGACGGTTTGTTTAGGATATGTCGACCGAAGATGATTACTCAATACGAGAGTCCTCGAAACAACAATGATATATTCCTTTGTAGGGCACTCACTGGACAGGTGATGCAATTGAAAAGCTTGTTGATCATAAGCCAATTTATGCTTAGTTTGCTTGATCTAGAGGAAGTAAGTGCGCAGAAGTTCTTCGAAGACGATTGCATGTGGATCCCGCAGCCGTTGGATTCGATATTAGATGATTCGGAAAGAAGATTTCGGTTTCAATTGAAGTCGAAACCATTGTAATCACTAGCTAGCTATGTACATGTTAGAATTTTGAGGGTGGCATGTATGAAGATTTTTGAAGAGAGGGGTAAGCCATTATAAGATATTATTCATGTGTCGAATGACACCCCTAACGAGTCCTTATTCCACACGACTATTTATAATGTCGTGTGTGACTCTTCAACTAGATACATAATCTTTCAATATCTAGATACATGATCTTTCATTCTAGATACATAACCTTTCATTTTCTTTTTAAGAACCTACATTCAAGTTTACTATATTCATAATTTCAACAGTACAGTGATTAAAGTTATATGTTTGTTTTTTATGATTTCATATTTAATTAAAATTTCGACATTACGTATTTTTTGTTCCTGTTGTTGCCCTTCAAATTAGTCGATTACTTGGTGACGTCTACAAGAACTACAAATACACGTTTACTTTTTAGTTTTTTGCTAAAAAATAATACTAGTAATAATATTATAATTTTGACGATAAGTCGAGACACCACCATACTAGGCTATTTATTTACTTCAGACATGAAAAAACTAGTTTTCTCATTGCTCAAATATATTGCACTAAAACGGGTTCTGTGCTGAGACGAAATTAGAGGAAGGCTGAAAGTGAAAGAAGGTATTATGAAGATAAAACTTTTGTGTCAGGTGATTGAATTGCCTTCACATTCTTGAAGGTAAATAAATGCATAAAACCCTATGCTTCATTACACTTGTAGTGTACGTTAGGTGGTGCCTGGTTTGTATGAACAAAAATTCTATTTTTATTTTTAGGTTTCAACTCTTCGACCTGATGCTTTTGTGAGCATTCCAAAGATAATAAAGGAGATAACCTCTCTGCGAAGGTGTTTATGTATTTTTCCTTTCGGTTTGATAGATGATGTTAGAAGATATAGAACAAATTAAAGAACTATAAATAATTACTCCATCAAATACTAACAATAAATGTAATTTTCCTTTCAGTGTAATTAACTTTTTAACTCATTGCTGGAGCAGAGAAATTTTGGTATTGTTGCTAGGACTATTTTGACGATTGAACAGATATAGTATTTTGCAAGAGGTTATCAGGAAGTAGGCGAAAAATATTGAACATGAATTATAAATAATTACTCCATCAAATACTAACTCTGCTCATCGACCCAGCAATAAATATTGAACATGTTTAACATGATCATTAATAATCATGATCATAATCATCATTAAAAAATATTTTAAATTACTTAAAAATTATTTTAATACACCTTAAAATGTTGCTATCTTCATGATCATCATCATATTCATCATCTGAATTGTATTGATTAAGAGACGGCTTCCATTTCAATAGGAAGCGAAATCTTCGTTGCTCACTTGTTGAATCATCTAATATCGAACCCACCGGCTGCGGCTTCCACACCTCATCGATGAGCTTCTGTGCAATTACTTCTTCGAGATCGATCAAACCGTGCCTAAAGTTGGTTGGCAGCAGCAAGCTCGTCACTCTCTTTACTTGTTCAAGGGCCTTACACAGGAACATATCATTTTCTCTAGTATTACATCCGCCTATATCCTTTTCTCTAGTATTCCAACCGCCATAGTGATCATCCTCATTCCACATGTTATCTTCGGACATCTCATCATCATTATCGTCACGAGGACTTACATACTGACTAATCATCTTCGGACGACATATCCGAAACAAGCCATCCAATAGAACTTTAAAGCCCATGGACGGAAGAGACTTATTGTTTATGGTCAGATTTTCCACTTCACGCGCATACAAGCCCTCAATCTCACCCTCCTGATATTCATTGTTTTCCTGATTATACATACTATCTCTCTTAAGCAGATGGAGACAAAGATATATCTTCGACATTCTCAACCTAGTTAAAAATTTACTCAACTCAAAGAACCATTTATTACTGATCCCATCTTCGTCAATATCATCACAAGTTAAGGTTAGCGAAACATGAGACTCCCACTGATCCATTGTTGACCTAAACCACAGGTTCGGCATGTTTTCACCCTGAAATGTAAACTTGCGAATCCTCGGGACATCAAGCTCGAACCTTTGCATTTGGTCTGAGCCGTGAGAGTAGTTTAACATCTCTAGTGAGCGGCTTGAGATGACTTGAATCTCTTCATCTAACTTTAGTGTTAATTCTTTTAGGTTAGGAAACTTGGACGACAAGTCACCCAGAAGTTCATTTTGGATTTCGCATCCCAAGTGGCACATCACTAGAGACGTTAGTTTCTTAAAGCCATGTTGTTCGTGTTCATCATTAACTACGTCATCAACGCTTTGACGATAAATATTGCAACTATCAGTATGGGATAATGACAAGGTTTCAATCAAGGGGCAACACGAGAGTATGCCGAATAACGAATGCGTTGATATCTTCACGTGGCTTAAAGTGAGTGACTTAAGCCCTTGGCAACGAGCTACCGTTGCTAGATCAATAAATGCATGTTTCAAACATAACCTGACAACGTTTTCAGACGCAAAGAGCTCGGGAAGAGGAAAAGTTGTTCCTGGATGAAGTCGGAAAGGCGAAATCGGTGGCTCCTAATTTCAACGCTTTCAAAGTCCATTTAGTAGCGAGACCGGAATAGCCGTACCAATCTTTGTTCACCCATAGCCTGAAAGTGTTGATCTTTAGGTTGGATTCTTCGTACCTTTTAAATGTCTTCGTCGCGTACTTTACGAGCCCATCGATATCGCCATAATTCAAGAAGGAAATATGCCAAAACGATGAGAGGGCAAGATTACTTGGAAAGCGGGATTCGTCGAGGTCGATGGCCGGGCGAGTCGACCAGGCCGCGCGCCATGACCTGGAGATAAGGGTTGTTTCGGCAGATTTTTTTCGGGGGAGCAGAGATTGGATGCGGTGGATTATGGGTTCGGGAAGCTCTGGAGAATATAGATCATAAGTACCCATTGGATGAATTCTTGAGATCAATATTTGAGACTATTATATGTTTGGTACCTAGGGTTTGAGGCAAAATTGATGCCTAGAAAAGGAGGACATTGATGGAGTTGGTCAAACATATATATAGTAAACAACTAAACGTTACTTAATATATATTCCTAATTAATTCTAATCGCCCCAGTTAAATCTTTAGTAAAGGGCAAAAAATAAATTTAGAAAAGGTAAGTTAACAAGTAAACTAATTGTCAATAAAATTTAATAAATAAATATAAAAATTAAAGGTAAAATTGTATTTTTAAGTTAAAAATAAAATTAATTATTTTTTTAGTGTATTTTTATAATTAAAGATTATAGTGTACATTTTTTTATAGTTAATTTTCTTTTACTAAATTTAATAATTATAAAAAAGTAAAATTTTATTGAATTCTTCTGAACAAATTTATATAAATATAATTGAGGTTTTTCTTGAAAAAAAAAACAAATAATGGAGGGCCATAAATAAATAAATCCTAGCTATCACGCGTCTATAAATATTGGTTCATACTTTCAAACGCCCACCCCACTTAGGGTTTCGAAATTCCAATATGGTATCCGCGGCCGCCAAACGTAGACGCCGACGTCTACCGGCCACCGTAATCCGCCGCAAACAACTACCGGCCACCGTAATCCACCGCATACAGTCTTTCCTCAGCCCCCAAGAGGCCGCCCAAACAACCCTCGTCTCCAAATCATGGCGCGACGCATGGTCTACTCGGCCGACCCTCGTCCTCGACGAATCCGACTTTCCAAAAAGCTCATCATACTATGACAAATCCCTAAACTTGGACCCGCTAGTCGAGTTCGCGACGAACACGTTTCGAACGTACGAGGAATCCAAACCACTACCAATAAGGATCGAGACTTTCCGGCTGTCCCTATCAAGCCATTGGTACGTCCCTTTGGGTCTTGCTAATAGATGGACTCGAAAAGCATTGGAATTGGGAGCCACCGATCTCACTATCCGGTTCGAAAACATCACACTCATCCCAGTCGACAACGTATTTGGGTCCGAAAGTCTCGTCTCCTTAAACCTGGAAGCAGCGAAAATCGATCGGCTCGATGTAGTCAAGTGCTCGGGGCTAAAATCTCTTTCCTTATGCAAAGTGGAAATATCGATCGATGCATTCCTAAACGTGATCTCGAGCTGCCCCTCGATCGAAACCCTATCCTTGTGCCACGTTAATCGTACTCGCTATTCCGGAAAGACCATCGGCACTGGCCTTCCTAAACTAACGTCTCTGGTTCTTCGCAACGTAGGGTTTCGATTCCAAACGTTGTTTCTGGACAGCATGTCGTCCAAGTTCCCGAACCTGAAGGACTTGACCATTAGAATGAGTACCGATTCCGAAAAAGAGGTAAGAATCGTGATCTCGAGCCGCTCGCTACAGATTTTAAACTTTATCATAACGACGGACGAGAAAAAAGACATTGATGTGAGTGCTGAGTTTGATGTCCCGAGTATTCGCAAGTTTACGTTTGACTTTGATGGTAAAGACCTTCCGAGTCTGTCTTTTAGGTCGACATCTTCGGGATATCAATGGGAGTCTCGTGTATCGCTATCACCTAAGAGTAGGCTCGGTACTAAGTGGTTGTGTGAATTGCGTAGATTATTAGAGAAGCTGAGACAGTCGAAGATAAACGTATATCTCAACGTGGATGATAAGAAAGGGTTTGATTACCGGAAGGGAGCGATTGAAAGCTCGGACGTGATTGAAGTGGAGGATATGACCGTCAACACGAATGGTCTTCCCACTCTGAGTTTTCGAGCTCTTTTGGATGCTTTGTTTCGTATGTGTCGCCCAAAGACGATTACTCAATATATTCCGGAAGGTGTCGATAGAAAAAACGATTTGTTCCTTCTTCGGGAACTTGAACAAGGGATGAAAGTGAAAAGGTTTTTGATCCCAAGCCAGTATATGTATGGTTTGCGTGATCTCGAGGAAGTGAATCCGCTGAAGCTCTCCGGAGGGGTGTGGAGGGCGCCGTTGCCATATGAGTCGATACTAGATTATTCAAGTAAACAAAGAAGAAATCGTTTCCAATTGAAGTGGAAACCATTGTAGCTAGCGGCCACCATATCTATCGTCTAGCCTGATCGATTTCAGTTCAAAAAAACATGTTCTAAATTGAGAAAATAAAATAAAATGAAAACCAAATCGAGAAAGGGGTATTTTTATGGGATCAAAATTATTTTTATCTCTATATTTTAGTAATATTAGTTCTTTGATCATAAAATAGAGAAAGAAAAATAAAATAAAATTTTATTATTTTATTTTATCATATACACATTATTTGAGAAAGATTTAGTTGGCTTCCATCAAAATCTCATTTTATTCAAAAA
This sequence comes from Euphrasia confusa, assembly GCA_954870475.1. Taxonomy (NCBI): domain Eukaryota; kingdom Viridiplantae; phylum Streptophyta; class Magnoliopsida; order Lamiales; family Orobanchaceae; genus Euphrasia; species Euphrasia confusa. Next base: position 2,921,466 of record OX940965.1, read on the forward strand.
ATTCAAGCGACCTGAACTTCAAATTTGCGACTGAAGACATCTGTATGGACTCCCCAATTCAAATTTGCGACTGAAGACATCTGTATGGACTCCCCAATTGTATCCTTAATTTTTTTTCTACTTTTACAATTCAAGTTTCCTTTTGTAATTTTAAAAATATATTATCCAATAAATGAATCCATTTTTTATTACATTTTTTTAAAATTAATTAATTTCTAATCTGGCCTTCGTTTTTAATTTAATCATAAATAGCCTAAATAATTTAAACTAACCATTTTTTTTACTTTCAAACCCTAAAAAATTATAAATTAATTAGAGTGAAATACAAAAAAATATCCTTTTTATTTTTCAATCTAAACCTAAAATATAAATTAAATTCTGAAAATCAAAAAGAAAATATACCGGGTATCTAAAAAAACTGACACATCCCTCATGTCATGATCCTTAAATTATGGGTATTTTAGTAATTAGCATTAACAATATATATATATATATATATATATATATATATATATATATATATATATATATATTTTTATAATTATCAGTTTAATAATAATTCCCATATTAATCAAAAAGGAAAAAATAACTGTTCCTTATTCCTAATTTTAAAAGTTTATTTTTTCTAAAAATATATTTTTTTTTTTACTTTCAAACCCTAAAATCTTTAGTATATAAGAGATATCGCTGCTTATCTACCTAGGGTTTCCACATACTTCAACCATGGGGGTGGAATCTTCATATTCCGATGAGCTCCCCGAAGCCATCATCCACCGCGTACAATCTTTGCTCAACCACCGAGATTCCGCCCGAACAACCCTCCTCTCCAAATCATGGCGCCGCGCGTGGTCCACGCGCCCAACCCTCCACCTCACCGAATCCCACTTTCCATTACACCGTGACGACTCCACCCCCTTTGACCCACTCTCGGAGTTAGCGACGAACACGTTTCGAAGGTACGAGGAATCCAACCTACGCATCGACACTTTCGAGCTTTGCCTGAGCATGCCGTCGTATAGTCGTTCGGGCCTTTCCACGGAATGGACTTTGAAAGCCTTGCGAATGGGAGCAACTCACCTCACTTTACGATCCAGCAAGCGTTATCGAGACCGAGTCTATTTTCCGGTCGACGAGGTGTTTGGGTCCGAAAACGTCGTCAGTTTACGTCTCGAAAGTGTGAGCATCTTTCGACTTCCGGTGATCAAATGTTCGGGCCTTAAATCCCTCACATTGGGCCACTCGAGTATACCGAGTACTTCCGTTCTTTGCACGATACTCTCGTGCTGTCCCTTGATTCAGAATATATCCTTGTCCGATGATTTATATAGTGAAGCCGTACAACCGAATGCGATGATCAGGCTTCATAAACTAACGTCTCTACTTCTGTGTAGAGTTCGTTCCGAACTCGAAACATTATTTCTCGATGACTTGTCGTCCAAGTTTCCTAACCTCAAACAACTAACCTTAACTTTTTGTTCCGAAAAAAAGATACGAATCATCTCGAGCCGCTCACTAGAGATATTAAACATTAAGGTGGACAAGTATTTTCTTGATGAGCCTGATGTCTCGTTCGAGTTTGATGTCCCTAATATTCGTAAGTTTACATTTGAGAGTTCGTACATGCCTAAGCTGACTTTTATGTCAACGTCATGTGATCAATTTGAGTCTCATATATCGGTCGAGCATTGTGGTGAGCCGAATACTAAATGGTTATGTGAGTTGAGTAAGTTCTTATCACAGCTGAGAGGGTCTAAGATACATCTCTGCCTCCACGTGCGTTACGGGGACAGCTTCGATTACCAGCCGGGAGAGATCAAAGGAATATTGAATGTGTGTGAAGTGGAGGATTTGACCATGGACACAAAGGGTCTTTCGTCTATCGTTTTCGATGCTCTCTTGGATGGTTTGTTTCGGATGTGTCGTCCGATGATGATTACCCAGTACGCGAGCCCTCCTAAGGATGACGATGATGATGATGATATCGATGAGGAGGATGAATATGATAGTTCGCGACATGATGACCCTGAGAATACTGTGGACAACGATATTTCCCTTTTTCAGGCACTTGAACAAGGAGTGAAAGTGAGAAGCTTTTTGACAAGTCAGTTTATGTATGGTTTGCGTGATCTTGAGGGAGTAAATGCGCAAGAGCTTTCCGATGGCGTGTGGATGCCGCAGCCGTTTGATTCATTATTAGATTCACTGCTGCAGTATGATAATTCGGTAACAAGTGAGCAAAGGAAAAGATTTCGCTTCCAATTGAAATGGAAATCGCGGTACGTACGTATAGCTTAATCACTACACTTAGCAGCTGGTTGATGATCTTTATTTATGTCAAGTTTTCTTCGTATGTTAATTTTATGTTATTACTAATGCTTTTTTTTTTTGTTTTTCATTTTTTGCAGAAATTGACATGGAGTACTTGTTATCCTTAACTTGACCAGTGTTCAATGATAATGATTAATGAATACCGAAAATACGATTAGGTTCATTATTAGGTTCCAGCAAAATAATTATTGCGAGTTGTATTTGTTAGGTAATGCACAAACCCATCTAAGGTTTCATTAACCTTAACAATTAGTGAAGGGTTGTTAGGTCAGTATTTGAATTGAATTGAGGACAATAAATTCCAATATTGTTTAACTAAACATTGCAATTAAAAAAAAACAATTATTGTTGATTAGAGATAATTAACATCAAATTGATAAATATATTTTACTTGTAATTTAATCTTGCATGATCATGTTCAAAATCTCCTTACAATAATCTCATAAAAATAAATAAACATTATTGAAAAATAAAAAATCAATTAAACGTTTCAAAAAAACATGAAAAAAGAAAAAGACAAAATTTCAATAATAACAGTAAAATTATCCTTACTTTCTTTAATTTATAATTTATAAATGAAATTTTGCAATTTATTTAATATTTTAATACTAATAAGAAAAAAAATTAAAAAAAGATTCCTTTTTTTCCAAAAAACTCTTTTATATATACTTCACCCTAGCTATATGTAAAAATTAATAAATGAATTATGTGTTAAGTAATAATAATAATAATAATAATAAGACTATAATAATAAATACTAAAATTTTAATAATAATACTATTATACTGTAACTAATACTAAATAGTGATAAGGATGAGAATACTAACCGCCTCAATTATTTTACTCTTTGAGTTAAAGAAAAATATAAAATAGAAAGAGGATAATAATGAGAGAAGGGAGAAGGAGGTGAACACTCACGCACACACACTTGAAGAGAAGAAGACTAGAAAAGAGAAAATTTCAATAATATTTTCAAGCTACGAATCTGATTTCCTCAATAATAGAAGTTGGTCATAATAAGGATGTGATCCATCGTCGAGTGAAGTACACGGGGCACACGATAGAGACGAGAGATAGATTGTAGAGGTCGTGGCAGCGACGTACACATGTAGATAAAAGTATAACCTAAATTATTTGTTTAATTATACTATTGTGAAGTGACTAAATGTGATATCTGATTATTTGTTGCTATGTTATGTGATGTGATATGATGTGCCGTGAAGTGACTAAATGTGATATCTGATTATTTGTTGCTATGTTATGTGATGTGATATGATGTGCCGTGATGTGACTGGTGTGAACTTTGTACTGTGATTATATGACGTGTTTTATCAGGTGTGTTGGTCATGATGTGATTGATCGAGATGTGAAACATGCATGACACGATTTATTATGTCATGGCACGTGCATAAAATGTCAAGCAGGGCATAAAAATCAAGTAGGACTTGATACTTTAGCAAGTAGGCTGGTGTACTATCGGCCAAAAGCTGTACAATTATGGGCCCGGGTGCGTGAGTCATTGCACGTATGAGAATAAGTAGCTTGCATTGATTGCTGCATTGTGCATATTTATTTGTGATTGAAGATGTATTCTATAATTGATTTTGGTTGTATTAATTGTGTTTGATGCTTGGACTTGTTTTCGGCCGTTTGGTGTTATTGAATTGTGTGATTGTTGTGATTTTGATGACTTACGTGATAAAACTTGAAATAGGATATATATTAGTATAAAACGAGTTTTGTTATTTATTTGAAATTGTAAAGTGGTGAGTCGATGTGGCGTACTCACCCCCACACAGATTTTTGAGTTTTGCAGGTATCAAGGTTGATCGTTGTCATCGCCGTGTTCCGCCCGTTAGTCAGTGTCTGGGGTCCTAAGAATTTTTGTAGAGTTGTACCAGTATATGTGCATACTTTATGTACAGTGATGTTATATATTTCTATTTTGTATACTCGTTTATGTATATTGACCGTGATTATTATTAGTAGTTCATGTTCCGAGTTATATGTTAAATTTTGATTAAATGTTTATTATTAATTTAGTAGTTTAATAGTGTTTAGTGTTTTAAACCTGTTTTGTCGGTTATTTTGGAGTCGGGCGTGACACTATATCTTATAAATATTGGTTTTCTCAAAAGAGAGTGTATTCAATTGGGATTTTATTGGATTTTTTTGAACTTTAAAAAGTATGTAGACTTTAAAAATCTATAGATTTCATACAGAGTTTGACTTACTTTTTTATGGATTTATATAGATTTTCATAGACTTTATCTGACGTAATATATATTTTTATAAAGTTATAATGATTTTTATTGATTTTTGCGCTAATAGTAGTGATATAAATGTATTTTTTAATTAATTTTTGCGATATTGATACAAATATATTTTTATTAAAAAAAATATTACAAAATATTTTTCTTTTTTACATATAATTTTTCAAATTTTATTATTTTTTTAAAAATAATTCACTAATATAATTTTTTAATAAAAGAAAAAACAAGTATAATTTTTTTATAATTTTTGAAGGTCTTATTATTTTTATTAATAATATAGTTTATTAGAATAAAAATAAATATAAAATGTAATTTTTTATTTAATGTTTAAAGTTTTATTTTTAATAATAATTTAATTTATTAAAGTGAAATCAATGTAAATCTCTTCTCGTTACGGGAAATTTTGAAAAGTTGGAATCTTTCATATTTTTAATAGAGAATCCAATAAAATCAATTGAGTTTTAAAATTATCTTCTCAGGAGATTTTGAAAAGTTGGAATCTTTCATATTTTTAATAGAGAATCCAATAAAATCAATTGAGTTTTAAAATTAATTAAGGGAGATTTTGAAAAGTTGGAATCTTTCATATTTTTAACCGAGAATCCAATAAAATCAATTGAGTTTTAAAATTAATTAACTTTCGAATACCTGTATATTTTTAAATACTTTTTTTAATCTGAATTGAATAAGATTTTGATGGAATTTTGAAAAACCAGATCGAATACTCTTCAATTTAAAAGTTTAAAATTTTTACAGACTCTCTAACCAATACACCCTCCTAAATTTGCCACCCCTTTTACTGATTAGGTTTCCATGGGAACCGCCGAACGTAGACGCCGACGTCCCGAGCTCCCCGCCACTGATTAGGTTTCCATGGCCCGCATAAAGAAATTTATATATGGTTAATAAATTAATAATTATAAAAAATTACTCTAATTTATTTGAATTCTTTACAAATTTATATATGATTATTAAATAAAAAAAAATATAATGAATACTGTTATAAACTCAAAGGAAATTGGGAGAACAATAGATTAGAATAAGAGAGACAATATAAGAGGAGAATAGAATTGTTGTGAATTGTTGTGAATTGTTGTATTCATTCATATGGGGAGACCCCTTTATATAGGATACAATCTAGGGTTTCTGACTTAGCCAACAAGTCATTCACTATAATATAATAATATTCATAACACTCCCCCTTGAATGACTATGTACAGAATTGCTGCCTCGTTAAAACCTTCCCAGGAAAACCCAGTGGGACAAAACCTGAGCGAAGGAAAAAGAGTACAGCCTGCTCCCCCTGATTGTAATCACCGAAGATCTTTGACTTTGTGATCAATCAGTCTCATTAAAACCTGTAACTAATAAAACCATATAGGAAAAACTTAGTTATTCAAATATAAATTTTGGTCTTCAGGACCCAACCTTCGAGTTGTCGAGTTTCATATTCATTTGTATTATTGTATATTTTTCGTCCTTCAGGGACATGCCTTTACCAGACATCTATATTGACTAGAGCATTCGCAATTGCTATAACCGGCCGGTAACTCTTCTGGAGTATATTAGATGCGTCTAGTGTTCAATATACATTTTCTTGACAAATGAACAATAATGTGAACTTCAATTCACAATCATTTGAACTTTAGGTTCAATACCTCATTTTATCTTGAAAACAAACTCATATGGAACATTCTGATGTCCCCATTAATTATTATCGAGTGATGTACATGCCTCGTTAAAAACCTCGTTATAAAACCTTGTAGGAAAAAATACTCGAGGAAAAGAGTACACGACATTCACATTTATATTGTGGTGATTGTCTCGTTAAAAACCTTTAACTAAGAAAACCCCGTGGGAAAAACTTAGTAAAGGGGAAAAGAGTGCAATCAATGGTCTTCGGGACCAATCACTGGTTTTCGGGACCTTATATTCAATATCAATTTTGTCCATAATGACATGTAATATGATATTGTACATGTTCTGATTTTCATTTCCTTTCATTTTATGAATCTTAAAATCCATCCAGGATTTTCATGTATGTATCATTCGATGCATATATTTATCGTTGTTGCTGCCATAAATATTAGGTAGCGGAACTTAATGTCATCATCTTTAAAAATATGGAGTTTCTGCGAAAAACTCTTGAGCAACTAATCTCGTTTTTATATCTCACTACATCATTGCTCGTTTTTCGTACGAACACCCACATATATCCTTCTGGGATAATATTTTGAGGTGTGTACTATAGAGTCAAAATATGTCTTTATTTAGCGAGTCATGCTCAACCTCAATTGTTCGTTTCTTAGTGCTGCTGGCACACTATTATTGATTTATGTTTTGGATCCAAATTTTCTAGAGCAACTCTTGAGGCAAATATTTCGTTGACGACTTTTTTCATGTTGATGACAATTCATTATATCAACCAAATCTTTCATCATTTCCCAAAATATTTAATTTGGTTGTTCCGCAATCCCATGATTTTTTATTATCATGTGCACATGCTTTTTCAATGGGATTTTCATCTAACTCTCTTCAGGAGATTTTGAGGGTGACTTAATTTATTTGTATTTCCGCGGATTTATTTTATATTTTCAGATCGATCTACTACGCTTCAGGCGTATATTAGAATCAACATTTGAGTTGATCTCTTTGGTATTTGAACTCTTATAGTTCATTTATCACAAATATATGTGATTTTGTCACACCTTCATTAATTTGGCAGATTACTTGATAAATATTGCAAGTCACTTATTTTAATGAACTTCGGGTTCAATTGATTCGTGCGTGGATCAAGAATTAAAGATCGTTTTCATTCCATAAAATTTCTCGACATTTATATCTTTTATATTCTTATCTCCCCCTAATGCCGAGAAAATGATCTTCCTTAAATATGCAAATCAGCGTAATTGCTATAACCCGATCTTCTGGATCGTGGGCTCGAGATATTTAATATACCTTATTTTCTACTATACCCGTTCATAAACATTCACTTTAGTGGTGATATAAATATAAGTTGCATATTTCAAATAAATTCGCAGATGGGAAATAATAATTTCCACGCACTTAATAATATAATCATGATATGCATCATCTTCATTTTTAAGTACATTTGAAGTACTCGTGGGGTAATTAGTATAGCTCTTCCGGAGATAATTAGTAAAGCTCTTCGGAAGCCCACTTTTAATATGTCATCATTTGCATGACAATATATTTACCAATGATCTTTCGGGGATACAATATCTTTATCAATCATCCTTCGGGGATACAATATCTTTATCAATGATCATTTGAGATCAAAATATTCGGTTTTATTAATGATCCTTCGGGGATCAAAATATATCTCAATATATAATTTTCTTAGAAATTACATTTAATTGAAATCGACTTTCTTCCATGAGTACCCACCTAGTACATTTATTCTCGATTTTCAAAAGATATCCTTCAGGGATAATTCATATGTAAATATTGTTTCAACGAGAACAATCGATGTAACTTTATTCAACAACATTTAATTTTTTTTTTAACTTTGCTTCTTCGGGAGCAATATCAATAAAAATATTCTTTCAGAAATATTGTGTATTTTTCCTTATGAATATCAATATTTATTCATGAATATCAAATCATAATGTTTTTGGGAACATATAAAACTTATTGCTACGGAGCAATTTAATTTGATATTTCCAAACTTATTGCTACTACGGGAGCAATTTAATTTGATATTTATCGAATAATATCAAATCATGTTGTTCTTCCTGAACGATCAATATAATATTTAAACCATGAGTATATGTTCTTCAGGAACATTCAATTTAATTGATAAATTAAGAATACTTGATTTGATATTACAATACTTGATTTGATATTACTTCAGGAATATCAAATTATAATGCGACTCAAACTTGTGAGAAATTACTTTCATGATAGCTTTATTATATGCCTCAACAAATTTAAAATCTTGTAATCGAATATGGAGTCAATCATACCATGTTTTGGTAGTACGACCAACTTCGGGTGATCGTATCTTTCTTTTAAATCTTTTCACAAAGCTAGTGGATGAATTTTCAAAGATATTATTCGAGATTATTAGTAAATAATCATAATCAATTTGATATTGATATTTCTACAAGAATATCATATCACGATGTTCTTCAGGAACATTTAATTTTGATATTTCTTCACGATATCATATTATGTTTTTCAGGAATATTTTCTTTTGATATTTATTCGGGAATATCATATGTTCTTCAGGAACATTAAATATTTAATTAATTTACTAGGCATAATTAATTTGATATTACTTCAGAATATCATATTATGTTCTTCAGGAACATCAAAATTTTAATTGCTTCAACATGAGCAATTTATGAAGAAGTTCATGAATATCGGATTACAATGTTCTTCGGGAACATATGATATTAAGAAGAAGAGAAGAGAAGTAGATATATTTATGATATTAAGAAGAAGGGAAGAAAAGTAGATATATTTATAATTATTTATGAATATAAACAAACATATAAATACATATAAATTCTTGCCTTTGAGTTCGGATCTTGGATGAGTAGAACTTCGATGAAGAACGCGGTTGAGCTTTCGTGCCGATAACGTGTTATAAACTCAAAGGAAATTGAGAGAACAATAGATTAGAATAAGAGAGAATAGAATTGTTGTGAATTGTTGTGAATTGTTGTATTCATTCATATGGGGAGACCGAATACAATCTAGGGTATCTAACTTAGCCAACAAGTCATTCACTGTAATATAATAATATTCATAACAAATACCATATATAAAATAATGCTAATTTTAGAGTTTCAAACCTAGCTATCATGTTAATTCATGCTCTATAAATATTGGTTCATACTTTCAAACGCCCACCCCTATCATGTTAATTCATGCTCTATAAATATTGGTTCATACTTTCAAACGCCCACCCCACTTAGGGTTTAGAAATTCCAATATGGGACGCCGGCGTCACAAGAAACCGGCCACCGTAATCCGCCGCAAACAACTACCAGCCACCGTAATCCGCCGCATACAGTCTTTCCTCAGCCCCCAAGAGGCCACCAAAACAACCCTCGTCTCCAAATCATGGCGCGCCGCTTGGTCGACTCGCCCGACCATCGACATCGACGAATCCCAATTTCCGGAAAGATCATTTTACACATCCAAAAAAGTCGATCCACTCGTGAGGTTCGCAACGACCACGTTTCGAACGTACGAGGAATCCAAAGTAAAAACAAGGATCGAGACTTTCCGTCTGTGTCTGAATAGCTCATTGTACGGTCCTTCCGGTCTAGCCAATAAATGGACTCTGAAAGCATTGGAATTGGGAGCCACCGATCTCACTTTCCGACTCGGTCGTCTCTGTTATATTCCCATCGACGACATATTCGGCTCCGAAAGTGTCGTCAGCTTACGCATGGAAAGGTCGAACATCGATCAGCTCAAGGTAATCAAATATTCGAGCCTTAAATCTCTCACTCTAAGCAACATGGAATTTTCGACCGACTTGTTTCTCAACATAATCTCGTGCTGCCCCTCGATTGAAAATCTATCCTTGTCCCGCATTTCTACTCGTCTTGATGAAAACAAGATCATGGATAGCCTTGGTAAACTAACTTCTCTAGTTCTGCACGACGTCGGATTCCGATTCCAAACATTGTTTCTGGACGGCATGTCATCCAGGTTCCCGAACCTGAAAGACCTGTCCATAAGGTTAAGGTTAAGGTTGAGCGAATTAGACTTCTTCAGACGACAAGAAAAGATACGAATCACGATCTCAAGCCCTTCGCTAGAGATATTAAGCTTTATCTACATTGAGGATGAGAACGAATATTATAAGAAATGCCCAGCTACGCGGGTGCCGATCAAGTGTGATGTGAGTGCTGAGTTTGATGTCCCGAGTATTCGTAAGTTTACATGTAAGGGTAAATGCATGAATCATAATCCGTGCAAGGGTAAATGCATTCCTAATTATATGTCTTTTAAGTCTACATCACGATATCAATGGGAGACTCGTATATCGCTAACACATCATGGCGAGCTGAGTACTATGTGGCTCTGTGAGTTGCGTGGATTCCTAGAAAGGCTGAGATCGTCGAAGATGCACGTATATCTTCATGTCGATGATAAGAAAAGCTTTGATTATTGGAAGAGAGAGATTGAAGGCTCGAATGTGCTTCAAGTGGAGAATCTGACCATGAACACCAAGGGTCTTCCGACTTTGAGTTTTCAGGCTCTTTTGGATGCTTTGTTTCGTATGTGTCGTCCAAAGACGATTGCTTTTGATGGTATCGATGGAAAAAATTATTTATTCCTCTGCCGAGCACTTGAACAAGGAATGAAAGTGGAAAGCTTATTGATACCGAGCCAGTATATGTATGGTTTGCGTGATCTCGAGGAAGTGAATGTGCAGAAGCTCTCCCATGGGGTGTGGACGTCGCAGCCGTTGGATTCAATATTAGATGATGATGATTCGCAGAGAAGATTTCGCTTGCAATTGAAATGGAAATTGTCGTAGCTAGCTAGCTAGCTTACAAAAAATGCAGGTAAACAAAATCAGTTTGTGCACACAAACAATTTTCAATAATTTATTTTCAAATTTATGTGTCAGTACCATGAAGACAGTGATGAAGTCTAAGTTTTTTTGGAGATTCAATTTCAGCTTTTTTTTTATTATTATTCAAAAGATGGAGGCATGAACATACAATACACTGGATCAATTTAAATCTATTCATGAACTCAACCCTCTTGAAAATGACAACCAACGTGGCGTGAATGCAATCAAAAAATTGAACGAAATGGTAAGAAAAGAGATTACACTTTTTAAGAATTGATCACATTAACTCGGAATTGTATATAAAATTTAATTTTATTTGGGTATTTTAATTATATCATAAATATTATATTTTCAACATTAAATAAAATTAAATACACCTATATATATTATATTACTAATATATACTAATACATAAAATTAATTTTTAATTATTTAAAAATGTTTAAAATATAGTTTAACTTAATTTAAAATTTCTTTTTAAGATAATTTAAATTGTGATAAATATATTTAAAAAAAATTTGACACACTTTAAATGTTTTATAATTATAATAAATATGTTTATAATATTTTATAAAGATATTTTAAAAACGTTTAATATGTATTTTAAATATTTTAAAACTAATTAAAAAAACATGAAAATATTTATATGTATTACAAATCATTTTAAAATTATTTTAAAATATAATTTAAAATGTATTTCAAACCAATAATAATTTATTATAAGACTGTTAATAATGTTTTAAAAATAATTTTAAATCATTTAAAAATTATTTAAACATATTTTAAATATAATATAAATCATTTTAAATTTATTTAAGAACACCTTACAATGGTATAAAATGTTTAAAAAATACGTAAAAAATCATTTTGAAATTCTCTTACTAGAGTAACAATGTTTAAAGATATTTTAAATTATTGAAAAATTTAAACACTTTAAAATATTATAAGGTATAAAATAAAAACCTTTAAAATTACTTTCATATATTTTAAAATGTGTAAAAATAATTTTATAAATCATTTAAAACACTTTAAAATGATTTAAAAATTCAAACCATTAAGAAAATATTTTAGGATACTCTAACATGTGTAAAAAAATATTTTAATATAATTTAAAATGTGTAAAAAGTTATTATAGCTTATTTTAAAATTAGTTTAAGCAATATTGAAATGGTTAAAAGACATTTTAACCTTTTAATAAAATTTATAAAACACGTTAAAATGTTTTAAAAAATATTTGAAATCGTTTTAAAATTATTTTAATATACCTAAAAATGTTTAAAATGTATAATTTCATATCCTTTAAATTTTGTTTTAAGACAATTTGAAGTTTTATATTTTATATTTGATTAATTACTCAATTTTTAATTAAATAATAAATAATTATATGCGTCCCTATTTATTAATCTCTCTGGTAGCTAGGGTTTCACACAATCCATCATGGGTGTGGAAACTGCACATGATGGTGGGCTGCCCGAACCCATAATCCACCGCATACAATCTTTGCTCAGCCACAAACAAGCTGCCCGGACAGCCCTCCTCTCCAAATCATGGCTCGGCGCGTGGTCCACTCGCCCGACCATCCACCTCTCCCACTTTCCAAGAGATTACGATCGCCGGCTCTACAACCCCTCAGCGTATCCCGAGCTCGACCGACTCACCGTTTTCGCGACGACCACGTTCCGAAGGTACGAGGAATCTAACCTAAGCATCGACACTTTCCGGCTATGCCTTTCGAGCGATCATGAGATGTACATTCGCACCGGCCTCGCCGCGGAGTGGACTTTGAAGGCATTGGGAATGGGAGCAACTAATCTCACCTTCCGCTTCATCAACGAGGTTTTCGACAAAACCACCATCCCCATTGACCACGTCTTCCGGTCCGAAAACCTAGTCAGCTTACACCTCGAAAGCTTCAAAATCAATCAGACGAAGATCAAATGCTCGATGCTCAAATCCCTCACGCTAAAAAAATTGCAAATACCCGACGATTCGTTTCTTCATGCCCTAGTCTCGTCCTGCCCCTTGCTTGAGAATCTGTCCTTGTCCCATGTCCAGTGGGACGACTACCACTACGACTACGATCGTAGACGTGGTAAAGTCAAACCCGACGTTCGACAAGACGAGAGGAGATCGAAAATCAGGCTCCCTAAACTGACGTCGCTTGTTCTGCTTAGCGTTATGTTCGAGATCGAAACTTTTTTCCTCGATGACTTGTCGTCCAAGTTTCCTAACCTCCGAACCCTCAGTTTCGAACCAAACAATTATAAAGAAGTCATCTCGAGCCGCTCGATAGAGGCGTTAACCTTTAAGATGTCGTGGGATACTAATTACGAGTATGACCTTGGCAATGAGGAAACGCCAAAGGCCGAGTTTGATGTCCCGAGTATTCGTAAGTTTACTTTTGAGGGTTCATGCATGCCTCAGCTCTCTTTTAGGTCAACATCGTGCGATCGATTCGAGTCTCATGTATTGGTCGAGCATTACAGACAGCCGAGTACTGAATGGTTCTGTAAGTTGAGCAAGTTCTTATCACAGCTGAGAGGGTCGAAGGTGCATCTCTGTCTCCGTGTACATTATAGGGAAAGCTTCGATTACGAGGCTGGAGAGATCAATGGTTTGGATGTGTGTGAAGTGGAGGATCTAACCATGGACACAAGGGGTTTGCCGTCTCTCAGTTTTGATGCTCTTTTGGATGGTTTGTTTCGGATATGTCGTCCGATGATGATTACCCAGCACGTGAGACCTCCTAATGATGATGATGAGGATGAGGAGGATAAGATACCTTATTATCATGATAGGAGTTACGAAAACCGTGAGAGTGTTTATGATCCTGAGAATACTGTAAACAATGATATTTCCCTTTGTGAGGCGCTCGAACAAGGAGTGAAAGTGAGAAGTTTTTCGACTACCCAACTTATGTATGGTTTGCGTGATCTTGAGGAAGTGATCGCGCAGCAGCTCTTCGACGGGGTGTGGATGCCGCAGCCGTTTGATTCAGTATTAGATTCACTGTTGCGGTACAATAAGTCGGTAACAAGTGAGCAAATAAGAAAATTTCGTTTCCAATTGAAATGGAAATCGTGGTACGTTCTTAATCACTACATGACTTGGGTTGATGATCTTTCTTTCTTTCTTTCAAGTTTACTTCATATTACAAATGCTCTTTTTTTTTGCAGATATTGACATGATCAGGTGTTATCCTGAACTTGAAGTGTTCGACGAATTTGAATGCATATTCCAAAGTTCTTTTTCTTATGCTTCGACTCTCGTCACATATATCTTCAAGTCGCACTTAATTACAATAACAACCTCTCATGTAAGGCTTCCTTTTGCAATTATTTGATGACAAATTTTAATTTCACTTGAATTTCTGGGTCTTTAGTCATTTGATTATCAAGGAATAAAGTCCTAATTAGTAGCTAGTCTCAATGGGACTTATGTGGACGATTCAATTACCGCAACAAGCTGCCCAACTGACTTAACGATGGTTGTTAATGAGATCGCACGAGAACATCATGATGTTGAGTTGGGAGTTGCAAACATATTTTCGATTAATACTAAGCGTGGTATATTATCAATGATTAATACTAAGCGTGGTACAGTATTTGATACACGTGTCTTTATGAGTCGGATCGATTATCAACTGTGGCCTTTTATGAATGGATTGGATGTCGGGTTGATAATCATTTGTGAGTCCGACCCATATAAAAAACTCATTTTGTTTTATAAAATAGTGCACTTTTATTTTTTGAATTTCCTACGATTCTACAATATGCATAGTAGAATACAAAACAAGAGGTAATATCAAAATGATGCATTAAGTTTAGTTGATTTCATAAATTGTCCTGCAAGTTAGACGAAAATCACATTTAGTCTTTTTCGGTGAAAAAAACGTAAAAGAGCACTAGAAAACGCTCGTTGGAATGCTTACGTTGAAAAAAAAAACGTAAACGAGCACTAGAAAACGCACGTGATCTCATATGTGGCGTAAAATCTCCTAATAAACAATTGGGTACAATCTCAAACTGTAATTCAGATTTCCCGACTCCTCTCTTCTTTCTCAAGCTCTCTCTCAAAATTACAGGTGATTGTCATCTCAATACATCTCTCTTCTTTCTCAAGCTCTCTCTCAAAATTACAGGTGATTGTCATCTCAATACATCTTTACAAATTCGCACGAGGATAAATCGGAGGAGGAACCACATGTCTTCTTGCGTTGTGGGTGAAAGCGGTTCAAATATAAGCTCGGCAGCCATTGTTGATGAGAGCTTGAGCTTCAGTGGAGAAGATGAAGTTCAACCTGTGAAGAAAAGAATGAAAGTCAACATGCAAGATCAAAGACAAGGAAAGATGACATGGATAAAAAGGGAATCTGGTGCAGGGAGTATGCAGCAACAGATTCCTCCCTGATGCAAGTCATCAGCTCCATCCGTACTATGTGCATGTGCATGGTGGTCCCAATTCTTGTCATTACGTTTTACATTTATACCCTCTTAGTATTCCTCTTACTGGAGTGTTCTAGATCATTCCCTGAGCAGGTTTTTTGTATAAATACAGGCTGTTGCTTGAGAACTAAGCTATGAAAAAGAATTAATGAAAAACCCCCAATTTCAGAAGAGTTAGGGTTAGGGTTCTTGAAACCCTAATTCGATTTTATTCCTTTTATATCTTTTCTTTCATGGTATCAGAGCTAAGAGCTACAGATCCTTCTTAATCTCATTCCATTTATTGTATTACAGTCATGGCCATATCAGATTCTACAACTCAGTTCATTCAACCAATGAGTCAGCTGGTTACTGTGAAGCTTAATGAAGGAAATTACCTAATCTGGAAGCAACAGATCTTAGCAGCTGTGAGAGGCTATGGGCTTGAGGGTTTTCTCTCTGGTAGACAGCAACCTCCTCTGCGTTTTGGCTCAGAAAGCAGCTCCAGTGATACAGGTAATTTCACATCTGAATATATAGCTTGGGAAAGGCAGGATCAAATGTTGGCTTCATGGTTATTGGCTTCTTTATCTGAAAGTTTGTTGATTAGTGTGGTTGGATGTAACTCTGCTCATGAAATTTGGTCTACTATTGAAAGTGGCTTTTCTAGTCAGTCTAGAGCCAAAATTCTGCAACTCAAAGAACAGTTACAAAATCTGAAAAAGGGTAAGTTATCTATGAGGGATTATTTGAACAAAGTGAAAAGCACTTGTGATGCTCTAGCTGCTGTAGGGCATAGAATCTCAGAGGATGATCAGATTTTATATATTATGGGTGGACTTGGCTCAGAGTACAACCCAGTGCTTGTATCTGTATCTGCTAGAATAGGTCCCATGACCATTTTAGAACTGTCATCCCTGCTACTGACTTTTGAGTCAAGGCTTGAAAGAATTGAGGGCTTGCAGATTAATATGGATCCTTCATCACCTTCTGTGAATATGGCCATGCAACAGTCAGGACAAAGAAGTGGTAACAACTATGGTAATAACCATGGAAACAGAGGTGGTGGTAGAAATTTCAGAGGAGGAAGAAGTGGTGGTAGAGGCAGATCCAACAATGGTGTCAAATGCCAAATCTGCCATAGGACAAATCACACGGCTGATAAATGCTTTTATAGAGCCAATTTGGATTATGTTCCTGATTATAACCGCACCAGCAACAGCAACAATGGAGGCAATAATCAGAATGCACCTAAACAACAGTACAACACCAACTACAGTCATCAAAGTCCACCAGATCCCTCAGTCCAATCTGAAAATGCTTCTGAGAATTCTTGGTACCCTGACTCAGGAGCTAACACTCATGTCACATATGACTTCAACAATCTGAGCCTTAGCAATGAATACCAAGGACAAGACAAAGTCCACATGGGAAATGGATCAGGTTTGCGCATTTCTCATATTGGTAATTCTGTAGCTAACTCTGTGGATTTATCTTATCCTAAAAACTCTTTTAAACTCCAGAAACTCCTCTATGTACCCCACATTAAAAAGAACCTTCTTAGTGTGTCTCAATTTGCTCTTGACAACAAAGTCTTCTTTGAGTTTCACCCTCATTGTTGTGTTGTGAAGGATCAGGTCACAGGACAAATTCTTCTCAAAGGGACTGTTAAAGATGGCCTTTATCACTTTCAGCTTCACTGCACTCCTCCCAGTCATCCTCATCATTTTGCTTCTCCAACCAATTCTGCCCCTTGCCCTCCTAAATGGATCAACACAGCCACTTCCAATTTAAATTTAAATTTATGGCATTGTAGATTTGGTCATGCACCTTTGGATATTGTAAAAAGGGCTCTTGCTATTAATAAAATTTCTTATTCCCCTTCAAATTCTGTTTCTTTGTGTGATGCTTGTTTAACTTCCAAATCCCATAAACAACCCTTTAATGATTCCACCACTGAACATCACACTATTCTTGGTTTAATCCACACTGATTTATGGGGTCCATCACCAATCACTTCTCATAATGGACATAATTATTACATCTCTTTCATTGACCATGCTACCAGATTTTGTTGGATATATTTCCTTAAAAACAAAACTGAAGTTCCAAATATATTTTCCCACTTTAAAAACCTTGTTGAAAACCAGTATAATGCCAAAATAAAAGCTGTTCAAAGTGACAATGGGACTGAGTATAAACCACTAATTCCTCTCTTTCATGCTCATGGCATTTTTCATAGACTTTCATGTCCATATACCCCACAACAAAACGGCCTAGCTGAGAGAAAACATAGACACCTTGTTGAAACTGGCCTTTCTCTTTTACATCAGTCTTCCCTACCTGCAAAATTCTGGGATGATGCCTTTGCTCATAGTGCTTTTCTTATTAACAGAACTCCCAGTAAGGTTCTGAATTACATAACACCTTTTGAAGCTCTCCATAAACAACTACCTGATTACAGTAGCCTCAGAATATTTGGATGCCTTTGCTATCCTTACACCAGACCCTATGCTAAGCATAAATTGGAGCCTAGATCCATCCCAGGTGTGTTTCTTGGTCATCATTCTCAGTATAAAGGTTACAAAATCCTATTACCTCACAACAAAGTCATTCTCTCAAGGCATGTCATATTTGATGAACAGTCCTTTCCCTATAAATCAAAAACTCCATCTCCAGTTCATCACACATCTCCTTCTGATACTTGCATCCCATTATCTGCCTTTTCTCCTATTTCACCTCCTTCTACTTCAGCTCCAACCTCACCATCACCCTCCACTTCTACTTGATCATCCTCAAATTCACCTCACAACTCTCCCAATCATTCTGCAACTTTCAATTCACCACCTTCCAATAACCTTGTCCCTTCTTCAGAGTCACAACCTTCCAGTTCTCCCATTCTCCTATCTCCACAGGGTCAGCTTTATGTGAATTTACCATTTGAGAATATGCCTAACCCTTCCATTTCTCTTGAGTCTCCTTCTTCTTCTGCAGGTACTGTGTTACCAGCAAATACTCACAAGATGACCACAAGGGCCAAAGCTGGCATTTACAAACCTAAGGCATATGCAGCTCAGGTTTCTCATGATATTGAACCATCTAACTATAAGGATGCTCTGCTCTCACCTCCTTGGCTTAAGGCTATGCAGACTGAGCTTTCAGCTCTTTCTCATAATCAAACTTGGACTCTGGTCTCTTTACCTCCTCATCACAATACAGTTGGATGTAAATGGGTTTTTAAGTTAAAAAGAAATGCGGATGGTTCAGTAGCAAGGCACAAAGCTATGTTAGTAGCAAAAGGCTACTCTCAACAACCTGGCTTTGATTTTACAGACACCTTTAGCCCTGTTGTTAAACCAGTGAGTATAAGACTTGTACTCACCCTTGCACTCCATCATTCCTGGCATATACAACAGTTGGATGTTGATAATGCTTTTCTGAATGGAGACCTTGATTCTGTCATCTATATGGAACAACCTCCAGGTTTTGAGCAAGGGGGAAATCAGATTGTCTGCAAGCTACATAAATCCCTTTATGGACTTAAACAAGCTTCCAGAGCTTGGACTACAAAATTCTCATCTGTCATCAATCAGTTAGGTTTTAAAACCTCAAAAGCTGATCCTTCTTTATATTATAGACATTCACATTCTTCTAGTGTGTTTGTCCTTACCTATGTGGATGACATAATTGTCACAGGACCTAACAAAGAAGAGATCAGCCAAGTCATTAAACAATTGAATAGACATTTCTCTCTAAAAGATTTAGGCAGGTTGAGTTATTTTTTGGGAATTGAGTTTGCTCATACACCTAGAGGTATGTTTCTTGGACAAAAGAAGTACATTGAGGATATATTGAAAAGAGTTAATATGATGGATGCAAATGGATTGAGTACTCCTATGATCACTGGTAATTATCTAAGTAAGAGTGAGGGACAACCTTTTGAAAATGGTACACTGTACAGGAGTACAGTTGGAGCTCTTCAATATGCCACAATCACAAGGCCAGATATTGCCTATGCAGTTGGAAAGGTGAGCCAATATATGCAAAATCCAACTGATGCTCATTGGAAGGCAGTAAAGAGAATATTGAGATATCTCTCAGAAACCAGAAACTATGGTTTGCAATTTACCAGAAGCAAGGAGTTGAACTTGATGGGATTTGCTGATGCAGCATGGGCTACTGACCTTGATGATAGAAAATCCATTAGTGGATATTGCATATATCTAGGGGGAAACCTCATTTCATGGAGCTCAAAGAAGCAAGCTACGGTTTCTAGGTCAAGTACTGAAGCTGAATATAGAAGCCTAGCTAATGCCACCTGTGAAATAATTTGGATTCAGTCTCTTCTTCAAGAACTGAACAGAAAATCCACCAAGGTACCAGTGCTGTGGGTTGACAATCAAGGGGCAGTGTCTCTTGCTACAAATCCAGTGTTTCATTCGAGAACCAAACACATAGAACTTGACATGCATTTTGTAAGGGAGAAAATGGTTAACAAAGAAGTTTCAGTTCAGCATGTACCTGCAATTGACCAAGTTGCAGATTGCTTTACTAAAGCTCTATCAGGACAATTCTTCGTGCATTTAAGAAACAAGCTAAACATTACATCCAGGAATGCACTTGAATTGAGGGGGAATGAAAGCGGTTCAAATATAAGCTCGGCAGCCATTGTTGATGAGAGCTTGAGCTTCAGTGGAGAAGATGAAGTTCAACCTGTGAAGAAAAGAATGAAAGTCAACATGCAAGATCAAAGACAAGGAAAGATGACATGGATAAAAAGGGAATCTGGTGCAGGGAGTATGCAGCAACAGATTCCTCCCTGATGCAAGTCATCAGCTCCATCCGTACTATGTGCATGTGCATGGTGGTCCCAATTCTTGTCATTACGTTTTACATTTATACCCTCTTAGTATTCCTCTTACTGGAGTGTTCTAGATCATTCCCTGAGCAGGTTTTTTGTATAAATAGAGGCTGTTGCTTGAGAACTAAGCTATGAAAAAGAATTAATGAAAAACCCCCAATTTCAGAAGAGTTAGGGTTAGGGTTCTTGAAACCCTAATTCGATTTTATTCCTTTTATATCTTTTCTTTCAGTCCACTATACATAGGGATTTTGCAAATGTTTCTTGAGAATTCATTTTCGATAACTGATGGTAAATGGGTTTTAAATGTTGATTAAGGGTTTTTGCTTGTGAATTTAGGATTTTGATTTTGAAATTTTCGAGGTTAGGTTTAAAGAAAATTAGGGATTAGAGATGAACTTAGGTTTTTTTTTCTAAAGAAAATGTAGTAATTGATACATATTCCCCTATATTACAATACATGTCATCCACATTTTCTCTTAAAATTGCGTATTATTTCCACTTAAGCACTGCGGCGAGATTTTACGACACGTATGAAATCACATTGATACATATTGATACATATTCACTTAAGGTATTAAAATGCATTTTTTTTTGTTTTGATTACAATACCTGTCATCCACATTTTCCCCTAAAACTGTGTATTATTTCTACTTAAGCACTGCGGCGAGATTTTACGACACGTATGAAATCACATTGCTTTTTTTTTTATGTTTTTTTCAACGGAAATGACTGAACGTAATTTTAGATGTTTAACTTAATTACAATAACCTCTCATATATGTAGTTCATGTTAATTAATTACAAAAAATAGGCCATCTTAATGTTTCTCGTTTACAAGAGAGGTAATGTAAGCTTTCTTTTTGCAAGTTTTTTATGATTCTTTTTTCAAGCTAAAAAATTACTACTACCATGTTTGAAGTTTGAACCACGGACCCCTCACTTGTCTGGTTCTTCCGTCAGTTGATGATCAAGGGATCAAGTCCTAAGTAGTTATAAACAGGTAGTCTCAATTAGGTGGCTCTTGCTGGTGATTCAAATAAGCATGAATCCCAACTGACTTAACAACTATGCTTGTGAATGAGATTCCACAAGAACATCGTGATGTTAAGTAGTGATTTTTATGTAGGAAACTTAGGTGTATTCAATCAATACTCTATAGGATTTTTATGGATTTTTAAAGCCTACCGGTATTCAATCCGGATTTTTAAAAGCCCATTAAAATCTTGAAGTATTCGATACGGATTTTAAAAAGTCTTTAAAAATCTATAAGTATTCAAAAGTTAATGAAATTTTAAAAGTCTATGTATTTTAATTGATTTAATCTCCAAAATACAAAAGAATTCTATCTTTTGAAATCTCTATACGTGAGATATATCTATGGATTACTATTTTAATTGATTAATTTATTATTATAAATAATAAAATAAAAAATATATATATAAAAACATAATAGAATTAATAATAAAATTAGAAAACATGAAAAAGATAAAAATAAAAAATAAAATAAAATTTTCAAAAAATAATACTATAATAAAATTAATATTAAATTATTAATTTTTTTTTTCAATTTTGTTGGTCTCGATTAGTTCACAAGATTGAAATGTCGATTCTCCTTCGAACCCTCAATTGATTGTTTTCGAAAAATGTTGGACCGGGTATGTAAGCCATTTGTATGTGGGAGGAACTTAAAAAAAAATGGCCTTCGGTTTTTTCACCCTCTTTTGATCTTGCAGCTATTTAAAAAAAAATTGATTTGTGCGAATTCAAATTAATAATTTTTTATTTAGTAAAAAATTATATTTGTATAACAATTATAAAAATAATTAAATTTATTTATCAAATAATTTTAAAAAATATAATTATTTTTTAATTATATATTTTACTAATTTAAAATGTTAAAAATCCATTTAAATCAATAAATAAAATATTTAAAAATAATTTACAAAATAAAAATTTACATAAACTTATAAAAGAAAGTTTATCGGACTCTAGGAAAATCCATATATAAAGTCGGTCAAACTCTGTATAGACTCCGTAAATTTTCCAAATTAATGAAACTTTATAAACTTTTTAAAATCTAAAAAAATTCAATGAATCTCAATCCTATACACCCCTTATTTTCAACTTATTCATTATATTTTAATGGGGAAAAACTTCTATTCGAGTTTTTATGAATATTATCAAAGTTTTGTTTTGGGTGTCCAAAAAAGAGTAAAAATATTAAATTAATAGCTTTGATAAAATATCTATTAAACACTCCAATCTTTTTTGTTATTTTAATATTTAAAATATTATTTTTTTAGTTAAAAATGTATTTTACTTAAAAAAAATTATAAAAAAATAAAAAATTCAAAAAATACAAAACATTTTTATTTTACTATATTTGAAATTTTGAATAAATAATTTAACTTATAATTTTTTACAATAATTTTTAAATTTTAATAATACAAAAATAAAATATAACTTAAAAAAAGAAGGCCAGAGTTTTCGAGCATTTGTAACTTTTTTTTTTCCAGAGGGGTGTTGTAAATGAAATGCTGAATTTATTTAATATTTTAATACTAATAAGATAAAAAAAAAATGATGTTTTCTCTCTCTATATATATCTCAATAAAATTAAGGGTAACAATATTCGCACTCCTGTTTATTCTATACCCCTATTTTTATATATTGAATTGTTTTATTAATTTTATTTTATACGCCACCTTATTTTCTTAATTTACCCTTATATATATAATTAATATACTTCATATTATTTATTAATAATAGTAAAATGAATACTACCTTTTATAATAATAATAAAAAAATATATTTCTTTAATTGCAAAAGGTAAAAAAATCATTGCAATCTTATTAATGGGTTTCTGACTCTGCCGATGTCTCAATAGGAGCGCGGTCGCGACTCGGTGGTGATAGAATTTTGATATTTACGAGAAGAATGTGATTAAATGTGATTAAGAGGAATTTGATTACTTTAGTTAGTTCTTGTGCTGATGAATTTCGTTAGAGATTAAATTCATATATATATATATATATATATATATATATATATATATATATATATATATATATATTGGATAATTGTTAAAAAAAGTACTTGGTTTTTTTTGAACATTTAGTGTAATTAAATTTAATTGTTTAATTTAACATGATTGCTTTTCAATGAACAGTAGTGGTTGCAGTGCATTTGAGAGAGAATTACGAAGATGAAGATGCCATTGATAAAACCTAGATAATAGGGAAGATTTTTTTTAATTATTATAAATGGTATTAAATTTACAATTAATAGAGGTGTTGTATTGTTAATGGGAAGGACAATTTAGGAAGATTAAATGGTGTAATTAGTAAAAATAATAAAATAATTAAAATTATACAAAATAGCCTTACCCTAAAACTAATTTTATCATTATTTAATATCTATCAACCCACTACTGATTAGGGTTTCCATGGGATCCGCCAGACGTGGACGCCGACGTCCCGAGCTCCCCGCCACCATAATCCGCCGCATACAGTCTTTCCTCAGCCCCAAATTAGCCATCCAATCAACCCTTGTCTCCAAATCATGGCGCGCCGCTTGGTCGACTCGCCCGTCCCTCGTCCTCGACGAATACCAATTTCCGGAAAGATCATCATACTCATCCAAAAAACTCGATCCACTCGTGAAGTTCGCGACGAGCACGTTTCGAACGTACGAGGAATCAGAACCAACGACAAGGATCGAGACTTTCCGGCTGTGTCTGAAAAGCCAATGGTACGGTCATTCCGGTCTCGCTAATAAATGGACTCTGAAAGCATTGGAATTGGGAGCCACCGATCTCACTTTCCGACTCTCTTACGGCTTCTATATTCCGATCGACGACATCTTCGGCTCCCAAAATGTCGTCAGCTTATGCATCGAAAACTCGAACAATATCGATCGACTCAAGGTAATCAAATGCTCGGGCCTTAAATCTCTCACTCTTAGCAACATGGAATTGTCGACCGACTCGTTTTTCAACATAATCTCGTGCTGCCCCTCAATTGAAAGTTTATCCTTGTCCTACATTTCTACTCGTCATGATGAAAAGACGACGATGATCGGCGGCGGCCTTCGTAAACTAACGTCGCTACTTCTGCACTATGTCGAATTCCAATTCCAAACATGGTTTCTGGATGACATGTCGTCCAAGTTCCCAAACCTTAAAGACCTATCCCTTATAGTAAGGTTAAGGTCGAGCGAATTCGACTTCTTCAGAAAAGAAAAAGAACAAGAGATACAAATCGTGATCTCAAGCCCCTCGCTAGAGATTTTAAGCTTTATCTACATTGAAGATGATAACGATTATTATCGAGAAGACCGAGATATGTCGGCAATGATCAAGTGTGATGTGAGTGCTGAGTTTGATGTCCCGAGTATTCGTAAGTTTACATGTGAGGGTAAATGCATGAACCCTTTATACTGTAAGGGTAAATGCATTCCTAATTACATGTCTTTTAGGTCGATATCCCGATACCTATGGGAGTCTCATATATCGCTAACACATCATGGTGAGCTCAGTACTATGTGGTTCTGTGAGTTGCGTAGATTCCTAGAAAAGCTTAGCCCGTCGAAGATGCACGTATATCTCCATGTGGATAATAAGGAAAGCTTTGATTATCGGAAGAGAGAGATTGGAAGCTCGAATATGCTTGAAGTCGAGAATCTGACCATCAACACAAATGCTTTTCCTCTTCCCACTTTGAGTTTTCAAGTTCTTTTGGATGCTTTGTTTCGTATGTGTCGCCCAAAGATGATTACTCAATGCGCGATACATCCTCCTGCCAATATATACCTTGGTCATGAGTCCGAGTTGTTTGATCATACTGAGAATGATGCAGTTCTTTGTCGGGAACTTATACAAGGAATGAAAGTGAAAAGATTTCTGATCCCAAGCCAGTTTATGTATGGTTTGCGTGATCTCGAGGAAGTAAATGTGCAAAAGCTCTCCCGTGGGGTGTGGACGTCGCAGCCGTTGGATTCGATATTAGATGATGATATTGATCCACAAAGAAGAATACGCTTGCAATTGAAATGGAAACAGTCTACAAGTTATGACTACCTCCCTAGGGTTTCGTTTCCATTATTGATCATGAGTAATGCAGATCACGAATATTCTTATGACGCGCTGCCAGAAGCTATAATCCACCGCATACAATCTTTTCTCAGCCACAAAGAAGCCGCCAAAACAGCCCTACTCTCCAAATCATGGTTTGGCGCGTGGTCTACTCGCCCCACCATCTGCCTCGCCCAATCCCGCTTTCCAAGAGGTTACGATGATCTGCTCGACCCACTCACGATGTTCGCAACCGACACCTTTCGAAGGTACGAGGAATCCAACCTTCATATTGACACTTTTCGACTATGCCTTTCGAATTACGATCACGACTTGTACTCTTGCTCTGGCCTCGCCTCGGAGTGGATTTCCAAAGCATTGCAAATGGGAGCAACCGATCTCACTCTCCGCTTCATCCATGACGACTACGACGAAGACTCTATTCCGATCGACAAAGTCTTTCGCGTCGAAAAACTCATCAGCTTACGCCTGCATCGTTTCAACATACATCGGCTACATGATCAGGCGATCAAATGCTCCGGACTTAAATCCCTCACGTTAAGCAGCTTGAAAATACCGACTGATTCCTTTCTTTACGTAGTAGTCTCGCGCTGCCCCTTGCTTCAGAATTTGTCCTTGTCCGATATCGATTGGAATGAATACAATTGTCGTAAAATTAAAGACGACAATCATGGTGATGTGAGATCGATTCCCATCCGACTTCTTAAACTGACGTCCCTAGTTCTGCGCAGAGTTGGAAAAATCAACATCGAAGCATTTTTCCTAGATGACTTGTCGTCCAAGTTTCCGAACCTCCTAACCCTGAGTTTTGAGCCAAGAAAATATAAAGGACTCATCTCGAGCCATTCAGTAGAGGTGCTATACTTTAAGATGCCGTCGGCTACTAATTACAAGTATGACATTGTCGAGTTTGATGTCCCGAGTATTCGCAAGTTTACATTCGAGGGTTCGGACATGCCTAAGCTGTCTTTTACATCAACATCGTGCGATCAATTTGAGTCTCGTGTAATAGTCAAGCATTACGGAAGTGAGCCGAGTACTGAATGGCTATGTGCGTTGAGCAAGTTCTTATCGCAACTGAGAGGGTCGAAGATATATCTCTGTCTTCGTGTGTGTTACAGGGAGAGCTTCGATTACCGAGCGGGAGAGATCAAAGGTTCGAATGTGTGTTTAGTGGAGGACCTGACCATGGACACGGAGGGTCTTCCGTCTATCAGTTTTGAGGCTCTTTTGGATGGTGTGTTTCGGATATGTCGTCCGATGATGATTACCCGATACGTGAAACCTCTTAAGGATGACGACGATGATAATGATGATGATGAGAAGAAGTTACATCATTATGATATAAGGCGTCACAATAAAGAGCCTGAGAGTATATATGACCCCAAGAATACTGTGAACAATGATATTTCCCTTTGTGAGGCACTTGAACAAGGAGTACTGGAAGTGAGAAGCTTTTCGACTACACAACTTATGTATGGTTTGCGTGAACTCGAGGAAGTAAATGCACAGCAGCTGTTCGACGGGGTGTGGATGCCGCAGCCGTTTGATTCAGTATTAGATTCACTGCTGCGGTACGATAAGTCGGTAAAAAGTGAGCAAATACGAAGATTTCGTTTTCAATTGAAATGGAAATCGTGGTAAGTTTTGCTTCATCACTAGCTATGATTATCTTTCTTTCAAGTTTTCTTCATATTACAAATGCTCTCTTTTTTTTCTTCCAGATATTGACATGATCAGGTGTTATCCTGAACATCAAGTGTTGGACGAATTCGAATACATATTTCAAAAAAGATCTTTTTCTTATGCTTCGACTCTCGTCACAGAAGTAGTGTTGTCACGAATGCTAGCAAGTAGCAAGCCTTGGCCAACCATTTATCTTCAAGTTGTACTTAATTACAATAACAACCTCTCATAATTTCACTTGGTTTTCTTGGTCTTTAGTCATTTGATTATCAAGGGATCAAGTCCTCAATGGGGGCTTATGTGGACAATTCAATTTACCGCAATAAGCTGCCTTACCGATGGTTGTTAATGAGAGATCGCACGAGACCATATATTTTCGACTTATTCGCTCTTAGCGGGGCAATTTCTAGCATATTGATTTAGTGAGATACGTACTGTACCCTGACTTTAATTTTTTTATGAACAGGACGGATTTCGGATTGATTGTCATTTCTGAGCCCGATCCATATAAAAAGTTTTTTTTTTAATAGTGCACTTTTACTTTTGAAATTCCTACAATAGTAGTACGTATACTTGAAATTAATAAATGATTCTTTTAGTTTTTTGACTTTTAAATATAATTGTACTAAATTTTTAAACTTACTTAAACTACTTATTCAAAAAAGAAAACTTTTTATATTTTTTTATTGTCAAAAAGACAAAAGAACATTTTAATTTCTTAATTTTTTTTGTGCCACATATTGCGTGAATACTTTTTTTTTTGTTTTTACATGTCAAATTCATAAAAATAACAATAAAATACAAATAAACTCATAAAAAAATCTTTACCACAACCAAAAGTTAACACGCTAGCTCACAATTGCAAACTGAAAAACAAGCAACAACAAGCCCAACAAATCAATTCTATGTGAATACTAAAGTTGAGATGAATAGAGTATAAAAAAAGTTTTTTTTATTGAAATTATATTAATTTTCAATATTCAAAATTATTCATATTAATTTTAATTAATTTTATTATTATTACTTAGATCACGTGGATAGATTATTATGACGAAATATAATTGATAAATAAAATAACATGAGCTATCAAACAAATTATTTATACTATAATAGTAAATAATAAAATGATGAATATTACTTTTTTCATCACACTCTAAGAGTTAGAGAGAGTTGAAATGAATTAAATAATAATGAAGTATATTTATTTATTGTATAACTTATAATTATTTGATATTTTTATTTTTGTGATTTCATTATTTGAAATAATGAAAATGAAAGTGTTTGTTGAAGTATTAATATTATTTTATCAAATTTTATTACTAAGAATAAATTTAATATTTATTTCTATTAATTAAATAGTACACTATAATTTTTAATTTTTAAATATTTAATAACATTTATTAATTAGTTATACTATAAGCTTGATATAAAAATTATTTTGCTCTTATAAAGAAGTCATTTTTTTTCGATTTGGTCTCATTTTGTTTCACCTTCTTAATTTAATATCGTAAAAGCCAAAACATGGTCAATTTAGTGCTTTTCATTTCTAAAAGTCAAAATTAACCGGCAATCGATTGACCGATGAAGACGTGGCGGTCAATTTGGAGGAATAAAACAAGAAAAATTAGTGCGACCCACATGTCAAATTGTAATTGGACAAAAGTAATTAAAAAATAATAGTATCCAAATAAGTATCCACAATTTGTAGTTTGGATGAATAAATAAATGAAAAAAAAAATTAATTACATTTTGCAAGTTTTTTGAATTTTTTTAATTATTTTCGTTCAACCACACTTTGACACGGGGATTGCACTAATTTTTGGTATTTTCCCAAATTGACTGCGGTCAACCGATTTTTGATTAATTTTGACTTTTTGGCTGAAAATGAATTAAATTGATTATTTTTTAAGTTTTACTATACTAAATTAATAAAGTAAAACAAAATGGAATTAGAAAAAAGAGCTTCTTTATTATACTAAAATAATTTTTATCTCCTATAAGCTATACCTCCAAGCCTAGCTATATATTGGATCTCACTTTACTGATTAATTAGGTTTCCATGGGATCCGCCGAAAATAAACGTCGACGTCCCGAGCTACAGGCCACCATAATCCGCCGCATACAGTCTTTCCTCGGCCCCCAATTGGCCACCCAATCAACCCTCGTCTCCAAATCATGGCGCGCCGCTTGGTCGACTCGCCCGACCCTCGACCTCGACGAATCTCAATTTCCGGAAAGATCATGGTACACATCCAAAAAAGTCGATCCACTCGTGAGGTTCGCGACGAACACGTTTCGAACGTACGAGGAATCCAAACCAACGACAAGGATCGAAACTTTCCGGCTGTGTCTGAAAAGCCAATGGTACGGTCGTTCCGGTCTGGCTAATAAATGGACTCTGAAAGCATTGGAATTGGGAGCCACCGATCTCACTTTCCGACTCTCTTATGGTGTCTATTTTTCGATCGACGACATCTTCGGCTCCCAAAATGTCGTCAGCTTATCCCTGGAAAGATCGAACATCATCGATCGACTCAAGACAATCAGATGTACGGGCCTTAAAACCCTAACCCTAAGCTGTTTGAAATTGTCGACCGACTCGTTTTTCAACATAATCTCGTGCTGCCCCTTGATTGAAAGTTTATCCTTGTCCAACATTTATACTTGTGGTGATGATGAAGAGACGATCATCGGTGGCCTTGTTAAACTAACGTCACTAGTGTTGCACGACGTCGGATTCCGATTCCAAAAATTGTTTCTGGATGGCATGTCGTCAAAGTTCCCAAACCTGAAAGACCTATCAATAAGAGTAATGTTAATGTCGAGCGAATTAGACTTCTTGAGACGAGAAAAAGATTTACGAATCGTGATCTCAAGCCCCTCGCTAGAGATTTTAAGCTTTATATACATTGAGGATGAGAACGATAAGTATCGGGACGATCGAGATACGTGGGTGCCGATCAAGTGTGACGTGAGTGCTGAGTTTGATGTCCCGAGTATCCGTAAGTTTACATGTGAGGGTAAATGCATTCGTGATAATGATCCATGTAAGGAGGGTAATTATCCATGTAAGGAGGGTAAATGCATTCCTAATTACATGTCTTTTAGGTCGGTATCCGGATATCAATGGGAGTCTCGTATATCGATAACACATCATGGCGAGTTGAGTACTAAGTGGTTCTGTGAGTTGCGTAAATTCCTAGAAAAGCTTAGACCGTCGAAGATGCATGTATATCTCCATGTCGATAATAAGGAAAGCTTTGATTATCGGAAGAGAGAGATTGGAAGCTCGAATGCGCTTGAAGTCGAGAATCTGACCATGAACACGAATGGTCTTCCGAGTTTGAGTTTTCAAGTTCTTTTGGATGCTTTGTTTCGTATGTGTCGCCCAAAGATGATTACTCAATGCGCGATACATCCTTCTGACGATAGTGATGGAAGAAATGACGACGATGGTGATGGAATAAATGATCATGATGTATACCTTGGTCAGGCCGAGATGTTTGATCACACTGAGAAGGATATACACAACGATGTAGTCCTTTGTCGTGAACTTATACAAGGAATGAAAGTGAAGAGCTTATTGATCCCAAGCCAGTATATGTATGGTTTGCGTGATCTCGAGGAAGTGAATGTGGAGAGGCTCTTCCATGGGGTGTGGACGTCGCAGCCGTTGGATTCAATATTAGATGATGATGATGATGATGATGATGATGATGATGATGATGATGATGATGATGATGATCCACAAAGAAGAATACGGTTGCAATTGAAATGGAAAGTACAGTCTACAGGTTATCGCCACCTCCCTAGGGTTTCGTTTCCATTATTGATCACGAATAATAATAATGCAGATCACGAATATTCTTATGACGCGTTGCCAGAAGCTATAATCCACCGCATACAATCCTTGCTGAGCCATCGTAAAGCCGCCCAAACAGCCGTCCTCTCCAAATCATGGCTCGACGCATGGTCCACTCGCCCCACCATCTACCTCTCCGACTCTTTTTTTCCAAGAGAGTGGACCAAGCTCGACCCACTCACGGTGTTTGCAACGGACACCTTTCGAAGGTACGAGGAATCCGACTTACGCATCGACACTTTTCGGCTATGCCTTTCGAATTACGATCACGACTTGTACGCTTGCTCCGGCCTTGCCGCGGAGTGGACTTCCAAAGCATTGCAAATGGGAGCAACCGATCTCACTCTCCGCTTCATCAATCACTCCAACGACGAAGGCTCTATTCCGATCGACCAAGTCTTCCGCGTCGAAAAACTCGTCAGCTTACGCCTGCATGGTTTCAACATCCATCGGCTACATGATCAGGTGATCAAATGCTCGGGACTTAAATCCCTCACGTTAAGCAACTTGAGTATACCGACTGATTCCTTTCTTTACGTAGTAATCTCGCGCTGCCCCTTGCTTCAGAATTTGTCCTTGTCCGATATTGATTGGTACAAATATCAATACAAGTATAAAGAAGACGATCATGTGAGATCGATTCCCATCCGACTTCTTAAACTAACGTCCCTGGTTCTGCGTAGAGTTGGAAAAATCGAAATTGAAGCATTTTTTCTGGATGACATGTCGTCCAAGTTTCCGAACCTCATAACCTTGAGTTTTGAGCCAAGAAAATATAAAGGAATCATCTCGAGCCGTTCAGTAGAGGTATTATACTTTAGGATGTCGAGGGCTACTAATAAATATAATTATGAGTATGACATTGGCGATGAGGAAATGGCGCGGGTCGAGTTTGATGTCCCGAGTATTCGCGAGTTTTCGTTTGAGGGTTCGTGCATGCCTGAGCTGTCTTTTACGTCAACATCGTGCGATCAATTTCAGTCTCGTTTATCGATCGAGCATTACGGAAGTAAGCCGAGTACTGAATGGTTCTGTGAGTTGAGTGCATTCTTGTCTCAATTGAGAGGGTCGAAGATACATTTATGTATCCGCGTGTGTTACAGGGAGAGCTTTCATTACCGAGCGGGAGAGATCAAAGGTTTGAATGTGTGCGAAGTGGAGGATCTGACAATGGACACCGAGGGTCTTCCGTCTATCAGTTTTGAGGCTCTTTTGGATGGTTTGTTTCGGATATGTCGTCCGAGGATGATCACACAATACGTGAAACCTCCTAAGGATGATGACGATGATGATGAAGATGATGATGATGATGAGAAGAAGAAGAAGTTATATTATTATAAGAGGTGTTACAAAGACCTTGAGAGTGTTTATGACCCCGAGAATACAGTAAACAATGACATTTCCCTTTGTGAGGCACTAGAACAAGGAGTGGAGGTGAGAAGCTTTTTGACTACCCAACTTATGTATGGTTTGTGTGATCTCGAGGAAGTAAACGCGCAACAACTTTTTGATGGGGTGTGGATGCCGCAGCCATTTGATTCAGTATTAGATTCATAGCTGAAGTACGATAAGTCGGTAACAAGTGATCAGCAAATAAGAAGATTTCGCTTCCAATTGAAATGGAAATAGTGGTACGTACGGATAGCTTAACCACTACACTTAGGTTGATGATCTTTCTTCCTTATTACAAATGCTCTTTTTTTCTTTTTGCAGATATTGAGATGTGGTATTATATATCCTGAACCTGAAGTGTTTGGCGAATTTGAATGCATATTCCAAAGTGTTGTCACGGATGCTTGCAAGCCCCACATATATATCTTGAAGTTGCACTTAATTACAATAACAATCTCTCATGTAGTTCAGGTTTAATTATCTTAATTAACGTTTAATTCTCGTCTACAAGAGAGGTACATAATGTAAGGCTTCCTTTTGCAATTGTTTAATGACAAATTTTAATTTCAAGCTGAAAGATTTCTGGGTCTTTAGTCATTTGATGATCAAGGGATCAAGTGCTAAGTTTAGGGGGCTTCTGTGGAGTGGACTATTCAATTACCGCAAGCATCCCAATTGACTTAACGTTGGTTGTGAATAAAGATCTCACGAGAACATCACCGGCCACAAGCAACTTCAGTGACCCAACATAAAATTAAAATTCTAATTATCAATGATTAATGTTGATGATATTTTTATGAATAATTAATATTGAGCTTGATTAATGTTCAACTTTTGACTTTTTATTAATTGAACGAACTCAAATAATTTCTAGGTACAGTTTTTTTATGAACATTAATTAACCTATTTAAATAATATTTTTTATCATTACAATTAAAAAAATAAATAAATATTTGATAATTATTTATATTTTTATATAAAAAATTTAAAAAATCCATATTTTACATTAAATATTTTGTAAAATTTTGATAAATATATACCTCCAAACCCTAGCTATCTTACTAAGCTATTAAAATACGGTTCTCACTTACAATTTACCACCCCCTTTTACTGATTAGAGGTTTCCATGGAATCCGCCAAATATAAACGCCGACGTCTCGAGTTCTCCGCCACCGTAATCCGCCGCATACAGTCTTTCCTCAGCCCCAAATTAGCCATCCAATCAACCCTTGTCTCCAAATCATGGCGCGACGCATGGTCGACTCGCTCGACCCTCGTCCTCGACGGATCCCAATACTATGATTCACACTATGATCTGAAATTGTGTATTTTGTACTTGGTTCTACCTAGAACAGGATAGTAAAGGGTAGAGTACAAAGACTTAACACAATTTGGAGATTCTAAAGACAACTCTTTTGTATTACTTGTAAAGGGTTGAACCACTTACAAACACATCTACAAAATTCTAGCGAATCTTGTAGAAAGGTCACACGACCAAAAACTAAGTCTATGTAGAACTAATCTAGCGACTCGTACTACCAAGACTAAACTGACAATAGCACCGGAGCTTTCTAGCGAAGTCTCTCGGTCTACAAATTTTCTCTCTCTAGAATGTGTCAAATCAAATCGTTAGTAATGAATTCCAACTACCCGCTATTTATAGGTGTCGAGAAATAGGGTTTCCGGAATTCACGCTTAATGGGCCGAGCCCAAAGCATCTTCATGGAATATTCGAGATTCCATTTTTCCGTGCTTGACGAACCCAGCTCTACGCACTACCACACTAGCGTGTCTTCGTGCTTCAAGCTCGTGGCGGGCATAGCTGGAATACTTGATGTATTTGTTTGGACTACAATTCTTCTAGCGAAGTCTTCTAGTCATACCCATCGCTGGCTTCATTCCTTAGCAGTCATTCGTCCAGCTGTATGTATAGCTATGCTTGCACCGCGTCCGTCAAGGTGTTAATTCTGATTCAATGTCTTCACGGTAAGACTTGAACTCTCTGATTTGTAGTGCGTTGATAAACTCGCAATTCTCTCTTGATCCACGTTGAACCACGTTGATAGAATAGCTCGTTCTATGCTCACGCACTGATGCAACTCCATGTTGTTTGTAATGGCCAAGTCTGCTTGCTCCATGCTGGTGAACCGTGGTCACGCGTTGAGCCGCTTGTTAAATCCACAGTATAACCAGCTCGTTCTATGTAGACCTAGCAGACTTGTATGAATTATTGAATGGAAAGCATACAAACATGAAACATGAAGTTACTACAAAACAAAGTGTATAGTTCAACGTAGTTCAAGCAAGAACAACGTGGTTCTATGTTGAACTAGGAAGAACTACACACTAACATGATCCATTGATAAGAATCGATCCGCTCGTCGAGTTCGCGACGAACACGTTTCGAACCTACGAGGAATCCAAGGTAAAAACAAGGATCGAGACTTTCCGGCTATGCCTGACAAGTGATTTGTACGGTCGTTCCGGTCTCGCTAATGAATGGACTCTGAAAGCATTGGCTATGGGAGCCACCGATCTCACTTTCCGATTCGGTGATCCTAGATACTTCTATATTCCGATCGACGACATCTTCGCCTCCCAAAACGTCGTCAGCTTATGCATCAATAAGTCGAACATCGATCGACTCAAGGTAACCAAATGTTCTGCGCTTAAATCCCTCACTTTAAGCAACGTGGAATTGTCGACTGGCTCGTTTTCCAACATGATCTCATGCTGCCCCTCGATTGAAAATTTATCCTTGTCCCACATTTCTACTCGTCCTGATGATGAAAGGACGATCATCGGCGGCCTTGGGAAACTAACGTCGCTAGCTCTGCACGACCTCGAATTCCAATTCCAAACATTGCTTCTGGATGACATGTCGTCAAGGTTCCCGAATCTGAAAGACCTGTCCATTAGATTAAGATTAAGGTTGAGCGAATTAGACTTCTTCAGACAAGAAAAAGAGATACGAATCGTGATCTCACTCGCTAGAGATTTTAAGCTTTATCTACATTGAGGATGAGAACGAATATTATAACAAATGCCCAGGTAGGCGGGTGCCGGTCAAGTGTGATGTGAGTGCTGAGTTTGATGTCCCGAGTATTCGAAAGTTTACATGTGAGGGTAAATGCATGGAACATTATCCGTGTAAGGGTAAATGCATTCCTAATTATATGTCTTTTAAGTCGGTATCCCGATATCAATGGGAGTCTCGTATATCGCTAACACATCATGGTGAGCTGAGTACTAAGTGGTTCTGTGAGTTGCGTACATTCCTAGAAAAGCTTAGATCGTCGAAGATGCACGTATATCTCCATGTCGATAATAAGGAAAGCTTTGATTATCGGAAGAGAGAGATTGGAAGCTCGAATGCGCTTGAAGTCGAGAATCTGAACATGAACACGAATGGTCTTCCGAGTTTGAGTTTCCAAGTTCTTTTGGATGCTTTGTTTCGTATGTGTCGCCCAAAGATTATTACTCAATACGCGATACATCCTATTCACGACAGTCACATCCAGAATGCTATAAACATTAATGATTCAGTTCTTTGTCTGGAACTTATACAAGGAATGAAAGTGAAAAGCTTTTTGATCCCAAGCCAGTTTATGTATGGTTTTGCGTGATCTCGAGAAACTAAATGCGGAGACGCTCTCCCATGGGGTGTGGAGGCCGAGGTCGTTGGATGATGATTCACAAAGTAGATTTCGCTTGCAATTGAAATGGAAAGTACAGTCTACAGGTTATCCCTACCTCCCTAGGGTTTCGTTTCCATTATCGATCATGCCTGGTTTGGAATCTGCAGATGACGAATATTCTTATGACTCGCTGCCAGAAGTTATAATCCACCGCATACAATCCTTGCTCAGCCAGAAAGAGGCTGCCCGAACAGCCCTCCTGTCCAAATCATGGCTCGACGCATGGTCCACTCGCCCCACCATCTACCTTTCCGACTCCCTTTTTCCAAGAGATTACAATCAGCCCTATCCCGAGCTCGACCCACTCACACTGTTTGCAACGGACACTTTTCGAAGGTACGAGGAATCCAACCTAAGCATCGACACTTTCCGGCTATGCCTGTCGAACCATCGCGACTGGTTCGGTTGCTCTGGCCTCGCCTCAAAGTGGACTTCCAAAGCATTGCAAATGGGAGCAACCGATCTCACCTTCCGCTCTCTCAATAACGACTACCACGAAACCACCATCCCGATCGACCGAGTCTTTCGCTCCGAAAACCTCGTCAGCTTACGCCTGCAATGCGTCAACATCGATAAGGCGATGATCGAATGTCCGAGCCTCATATCCCTCACGTTGACGAAATTGAAAATACCCAACGATTCGTTTCTTCACGCTCTCGTCTCGTGCTGCCCATTGCTTCAGAATCTGTCCTTGTCCCATGTCAAATGGGACGACTACGACTACGAATTTGACTGGAGCGGTCGTAGACGTCAAAAAGTCAAACCCGACGCGCGGAGATCGACGATCAGGCTCTCTAAACTGACGTCGCTGCTTCTGCACAGAGTTATGTTCGAGATCGAAACATTTTTTCTGGATGACTTGTCGTCCAAGTTTCCTAACCTCCGAACCCTAAGTTTTGAACCAAGCGAATATAAAGTAATCATCTCGAGCCGTTCGATAGAGGCGTTGACCTTTAAGATGACATCGGCGCATAAGTACTACCATGGCAAGTTTGATGTCCCGGGTATTCGCAAGTTTACATTTGAGGGTGACTACTTTCCCAAGCTGTCTTTTATGTCAACATCATGCGATCGATTTGAGTCTCATGTAATAGTCAAGCATTATTACAGTGAGCCGAGTACTGAATGGTTCTGTAAGTTGAGTGAGTTCTTATCGCAGCTGAGAAGGTCGAAGATACATCTCTGTCTCCGTGTGTGTTACAGAGACAGCTTCCGTTTCCGGGCAGGAGAGATCAAAGATTTGGAAGTGTGTGAAGTGGAGGATCTGACCATGGACACAAAGGGTCTTCCGTCTATCAGTTTCGATGCTCTTTTGGATGGTTTGTTTCGGATGTGTCGTCCGAGGATGATTACCCGATACGTGAGCCGTCCTAAGGATGATGATGATGAGGAGGAAAGGGAGAAGTTACTTAATTATCGGAGTAAGGGTTATGATGAAGACCGTGAGAATGTTTATGACCCTGAGAATACTGTAAACAATGATATTTCCCTTTGTGAGGCACTTGAACAAGGAGTGAAAGTGAGAAGCTTTTCGACTACACAACTTATGTACGGTTTGCGTGATCTTGAGGAAGTAATCGCGCAGCAGCTCTTCGACGAGGTGTGGGTGCCGCAGCCATTTGATTCGGTGTTAGATTCACTGCTGAAGTACGACAAGTCTGTAAGAAGTGAGCAAATAAGAAGATTTCGCTTCCAATTGAAATGGAAATCGCGGTATGCACGTAGAGCATAATTATTACTACTACACTTGGGTTGGCGATCTTTCTTTCTTTCTTTCAAGTTTTCTTCAAATTAAAACAATCCCGAGTCCGTTTTCTGATGCTTCAACCCTCGTCAGTGTTGGGATCGATGTACTCTACCGGGGAAGGCGGGCGGTGCTTTGCGTCAACGAGACCACCGACTTCACGTCGGACCACCGGGACCCGCCTCTAGAGAGCACGAGGAATTTTTCCTTGACTCGTCGATCCCCGATCGATCGGACACGCCCAATGCGTGACGGAAACTCCTATCGATCTCCAAACGAATCCACCCCGTACTCTACTACTAATCCCCCGAGAACAACCGACGTCCAACCGTTGTCGGGAATCCACTCAACCCGAGTGTTCCGAATTCCCGACCAACCAACAACGACAACCAATCACAAGCAATACATATATATCCTCGATGCACCACAAGCATACACAATATACATATTCAAGCAATATAGGAGATATCTCACAATCGAAGCAATCAACACAATACGAAACGAGAAAACAAATAAACACGACACCTAGAATTATAGTGGTTCACCTTTAAATAGGCTACATCCACTTTGGCCGCCACGATTTCTTCACTAGATAAACCGAATCGTTACACCGAGCTTTACAAGAATTCTCTCTCGAATTCTAACTCTCACGACTCTCTCTAGGACCCTCACACTATAGCCCACCCCACGAGAAGAACAAGAAATATAACCGAGCTTCCAAGAGCTTACACGAATTTTTCCCAAAAATTCTAACCCTAACTCAATTTCTCTCTTCTCTCTTCAAGATCTAGATGTAGATCTACTTTGGTGGCTAGCAAATGGTGTTGGATAAGATACATGTGAGGGGGGAGGTTGTATATATAGTAGTAAGGTCAAGACCTAGTCAAAGCCCAAAAAAGGCCTTAAAAACCCCAAAAAAAGCCCCAAAAACGAGTTGGCCCAAAAGCTCCCAGAAAGTGGCACGAACGTGCTAGTTTTGGCACGAACGTGCTACTGCCTCTGAAGTTTTGGAAGAATGGCACATTCTGGCACGAACGTGCCAGTTCC
Source organism: Euphrasia confusa (assembly GCA_954870475.1). Classification (NCBI taxonomy): domain Eukaryota; kingdom Viridiplantae; phylum Streptophyta; class Magnoliopsida; order Lamiales; family Orobanchaceae; genus Euphrasia; species Euphrasia confusa. The sequence goes on from OX940965.1 coordinate 2,960,437, forward strand.
TGAGTTTTGAGAAACTCTCCATCCGCGCTCGTTTTCGTCGTGGCTTCGTCGGTTTGGTTTGGCTACACCAAACCCAACAATCTCCCACCTGGAGACACAACCAAACTACACTCCCCATCATCCGTGGCGGCGGCCACATTCATCATCCGAGAAGTCCAACCGAAGTCTCTCTAGACCTCGGCTCCAAAGGCATCATCGCCTTCTTCCTCGACACATCGGTCGACATCCGACTTCCCCGGAACGTCTCAAGCACCTCGTGCTTGGACCGAGCATCGATTCCCGGGTTTCTCATCACAACCCTCGACGCTCTCATCTTCTCAACAACATCACCCATTCCGTTAACCTCACCATCACCACACAATCCCCTTTCGGACCTCCGAAATCGCAACATGGAACCCGAGCTTCTCAAAGCTCCCACATGTCGTCTCCCCGGATTGCTCGTGAACCGGCTAACTCCCACCGAATGAGCAACGTCGGCATTCACATGCCCATCGTCTATCACCGACGATCTCGACCGATAGCCTCCAACATTCTTACCGTTGCTAGCTCTACGACTCCTTTGCCTACTCCTCGTTTTCCGAATCCTCTCCACGGGACTCTCTCCGAAACGATTACCCGAGTAGCACCCGAATCGTCTAGCAACTCCCACCGAATGGGAAATGTCGGGTTTCATCACCTCGTCTCTAACCGACGATTTCAACCGATAGCCTCCAACATTCTTACCGTTACTAGCTCTACGATTCCTTTGCCCACTCCTCGTTTTCCGAATCCTCTTCACGGGACTCTCTCCGAAACGATTACCCGAGTAGTACCCGAATCGCCTAGCAACTCCCACCGAATGGGAAATGTCGGGCTTCGATACCTCGTCTCGCACCGACGAGTCTCCGAGTGAAAATAACGAGCTCGGCTCGCTTCCAATTTTCAACTCCCGCTTGCTCGATTTACCGGCCCGCATTGCTCTACCATCTCGACCCGAAAGCACATGATTGATCTCCAAGGTTTCCACCGGTCGGTCTTCTACCGGAACACCTCCATCATCATGTCTCCGCTTTCCGATATTCGATTTCTCAATCACCGAGAATCGAACTCGTCTCCTTTCGAGAACCGGACTCCGATCTGTATGAGGAACACCCGAACTCGCTCTTGGTTGCAACCACCTTTTGCTCATACTACCTAGCCCACAATGCATTAGCCCATTGGTGTTGTCGGGTACACCAATCTCACGACCTCCCGTCGTAGTGTAAAGGGTGCCCGTCCTTGGACCACGAGTAACAATAATCGCACCCTTCGACACTTTCCAAGACCCATCGTTAAAGGTAACCGTATGCCCCTCTCTCTCAAGTCGGCTCACCGAGATCAAGCTACTCCTTAGCTCGGGTGCATACCTCACCTTCGACAATATCAACGTCCCTCCGGACGTCTTCACCTTCACGTCTCCAACACCCACGATATCCAACGGCCTATCATCCGCTAGATATATCTTCTCATGTCTCTCGGGAACGAAGTTCACCATGCCGACACGACTACCCGTGGTGTGAAACGAGGCTCCCGAGTCAACCACCCAAGAGTCTTCACGAGGATCCGAAGATACTAACAAGTCATCTTCCCTCTCGTCACCCGTCACAACCTTGGCATCGCCTCCATTCCCCGGAAGCTCACTACAATGCCGCTTTATGTGACCGGATTTACAGCAATTCCAACATAAGAATCGCTTTTCCTTCCCGTTGCTCGACTCCACCCTTTTCCCGCGGTTATAACCTCCGTAATGATTTCTACCTCGGCTCAAACTCAAGGCCTTAGTCGTTGAAGTCGATGTCTCTCCGGAATCCCTCCTTCTAACCTCCTCGGCAAGAACACGATCCCTCACATCGGCATACTCCAACCTATCACTTCCAACGGAGTTATTCAACGCCATTCTTATCGGCTCCCAACTACTCGGTAGAGACGCCAATAGACTAAGGGCCCGAACCTCATCATCGAACCCGATCTCAACCGAAGACAACTCGTTGACGATCGTTTCGAACTCGTTCACGTGAGTCGCAACAACTCCTCCTTCTTCCATCTTCAAATGAAAGAACCGCTCCAACAAGGAGCTTTTTCCTCTCGTCGACGGCTTCTCGATCGGCTTCTCGAACATATCGGATAACACCTTCATCATCCCCGAGGTCGACTTCTCCACCATCACCTTTCTAGCGATGTTCTCCGACAACGTCAAACGGACTAACCCGAGTACTCGTCGATCTAGGAGAGCCCATTCCGCCTCGCTCATACCCTCCGGCTTCTCGCCTACTAACGGTAGATGAAGATTCTTCCCGAACAAGTAGTTCATCACTTGCACCTTTCAATGTGCAAAATCCAACCCGTTGAACCTTTCGATTGCACTCCATACCATGTCGTTGCCCGTCATTGTCCTCTGACCGCTTCAACCGAAGCACGTCCAAGCTTCTCAACTTGGCTCTAATACCAATTGTTGGGATCGATGTACTCTACCGGGGAAGGCGGGCGGTGCTTTGCGTCAACGAGACCACCGACTTCACGTCGGACCACCGGGACCCGCCTCTAGAGAGCACGAGGAATTTTTCCTTGACTCGTCGATCCCCGATCGATCGGACACGCCCAATGCGTGACGGAAACTCCTATCGATCTCCAAACGAATCCACCCCGTACTCTACTACTAATCCCCCGAGAACAACCGACGTCCAACCGTTGTCGGGAATCCACTCAACCCGAGTGTTCCGAATTCCCGACCAACCAACAACGACAACCAATCACAAGCAATACATATATATCCTCGATGCACCACAAGCATACACAATATACATATTCAAGCAATATAGGAGATATCTCACAATCGAAGCAATCAACACAATACGAAACGAGAAAACAAATAAACACGACACCTAGAATTATAGTGGTTCACCTTTAAATAGGCTACATCCACTTTGGCCGCCACGATTTCTTCACTAGATAAACCGAATCGTTACACCGAGCTTTACAAGAATTCTCTCTCGAATTCTAACTCTCACGACTCTCTCTAGGACCCTCACACTATAGCCCACCCCACGAGAAGAACAAGAAATATAACCGAGCTTCCAAGAGCTTACACGAATTTTTCCCAAAAATTCTAACCCTAACTCAATTTCTCTCTTCTCTCTTCAAGATCTAGATGTAGATCTACTTTGGTGGCTAGCAAATGGTGTTGGATAAGATACATGTGAGGGGGGAGGTTGTATATATAGTAGTCAGGTCAAGACCTAGTCAAAGCCCAAAAAAGGCCTTAAAAACCCCAAAAAAAGCCCCAAAAACGAGTTGGCCCAAAAGCTCCCAGAAAGTGGCACGAACGTGCTAGTTTTGGCACGAACGTGGTACTGCCTCTGAAGTTTTGGAAGAATGGCACATTCTGGCACGAACGTGCCAGTTCCTGAGTTTTGAGAAACTCTCCATCCGCGCTCGTTTTCGTCGTGGCTTCGTCGGTTTGGTTTGGCTACACCAAACCCAACAGTCAGCTGTCACGAATTAAAATAAGCCTCGAAGAAAGAGAGTCGAACCATGAATTAAAGTCAAGGAAGTGAAGTCGATTATGTGCGGTCGCCTGGGAATTTGGATAGTGTACATAATCTGTGATCGACTTTCTTGTATCCAAGCTATTTTGCTTGCAACAATCCGATAAATCATGAATGACAAAGTTTGATTTTCTATTCAAATTTGCAAGCTAAAAAAATTAATGCAAATTTTAGTCTTGTTAGAGTTTCTGAATCTATATATCCTCTGGTCATTATAGGTCGAATAAATTATGAATGATTGTTGTTAAAGAGTGATGTTTAGATTAAACAAAACAATCATTTAGTACAGTACTTAGTTTTGAAAGCTCACTACAAAAAAAAGCATTTGTGGCGGATTTTTTTACAAAGGATAGATGGTCTCTCAATAGACGACTGACTAGAGGGTACATTTTACATCCTTATACTGAGCAAATACACAGCATGATTTTTTATCCCTCCGTCCACATCTTGGGCTTGTACGCACGGTTTTGGTGTAAAATTGTCCCAATAGAATCCATGTATGGTGGGGGGTTAATTTTACACTTAATTTCAATCAATTTAATTCAAATTCATCCAATTCAAATCAACATTTAAAAAATATATATATATAATAAACATCATTGATTTTAGGCATACAAAGTAAAAATAAAAATAATTAGGAGTAATTTTAGGCATACACAAATAAAATTGAAAATAATTGTGTGAATTATATATATTTTTTGGTCTATTAATTTTAGAAGATTTTAAAGAAAATGATATTTTGATTTATTAATTTATATTTCAAATTCAAACTAACATAAAATACATTTTAAAGTTTAAACCCCTATTGGTTCTCAGTTTACAGATTAATTAGGTTTCTATGGGATCCGCCGATTATGGACGCCATTCCGAGCTCCCCGCCACCGTAATCCGCCGCATACAGTCTTTCCTCAGCCCCCAAAAGGCCACCCAATCAACCCTCGTATCAACAAGCCAGTATATGTATGGTTTGCGTGATCTCGAGGAAGTGAATGTGGAGAGGCTCTTCCATGGGGTGTGGACGTCGCAGCCGTTGGATTCAATATTAGATGATGATGATCCACAAAGAAGAATACGGTTGCAATTGAAATGGAAAGTACAGTCTACAGGTTATCGCCACCTCCCTAGGGTTTCGTTTCCATTATTGATCACGAATAATAATAATGCAGATCACGAATATTCTTATGACGCGCTGCCAGAAGCTATAATCCACCGCATACAATCCTTGTTGAGCCATCGTGAAACCGCTCAAACAGCCGTCCTCTCCAAATCATGGCTCGACGCATGGTCCACTCGCCCCACCATATATCTCTCCGACTCCCTTTTTCCAAGAGAGTGGACCAAGCTCGACCCACTCACGGTGTTTGCAACGGACACCTTTCGAAGGTACGAGTAATCCGACTTACGCATCGACACTTTCCGGCTATGCCTTTCGAATTACGATCACGACTTGTACGCTTGCTCTGGCCTTGCCGCGGAGTGGACTTCCAAAGCATTGCAAATGGGAGCAACCGATCTCACTCTCCGCTTCATCAATCACTCCTACGACGAAGACTCTATTCCGATCGACCAAGTCTTCCGCGTCGAAAAACTCGTCAGCTTACGCCTGCATGGTTTCAACATCCATCGGCTACATGATCAGGTGATCAAATGCTCGGTACTTAAATCCCTCACGTTAAGCAACTTGAGTATACCGACTGATTCCTTTCTTTACGTAGTAATCTCGCGCTGCCCCTTGCTTCAGAATTTGTCCTTGTCCGATATTGATTGGTCCAAATATCAATACAAGAATAAAGAAGACGATCATGTGAGATCGATTCCCATCCGACTTCTTAAACTAACGTCCCTGGTTCTGCGTAGAGTTGGAAAAATCGAAATTGAAGCATTTTTTCTGGATGACATGTCATCCAAGTTTCCGAACCTCATAACCTTGAGTTTTGAGCCAAGAAAATATAAAGGAATCATCTCGAGCCGTTCAGTAAAGGTATTATACTTTAGGATGTCGAGGGCTACTAATAAATATAATTATGAGTATGACCACCTTGGCGATGAGGAAATGGCGCGGGTCGAGTTTGATGTCCCGAGTATTCGCGAGTTTTCGTTTGAGGGTTCGTGCATGCCTGAGCTGTCTTTTAAGTCAACATCGTGCGATCAATTTCAGTCTCGTTTATCGATCGAGCATTACGGAAGTGAGCCGAGTACTGAATGGTTCTGTGAGTTGAGTGCATTCTTGTCGCAACTGAGAGGGTCGAAGATACATTTATGTATCCGCGTATGTTACAGGGAGAGCTTTCATTACCGAGCGGGAGAGATCAAAGGTTTGAATGTGTGCGAAGTGGAGGATCTGACAATGGACACCGAGGGTCTTCCGTCTATCAGTTTTGAGGCTCTTTTGGATGGTTTGTTTCGGATATGTCGTCCGAGGATGATCACACAATACGTGAAACCTCCTAAGGATGACGACGATGTTGATGAAGATGATGATGATGATGAGAAGAAGAAGAAGTTATATTATTATAAGAGGTGTTACAAATACCTTGAGAGTGTTTATGACCCGGAGAATACAGTAAACAATGACATTTCCCTTTGTGAGGCACTAGAACTAGGAGTGGAAGTGAGAAGCTTTTCGACTACCCAACTTATGTACGGTTTGCGTGATCTCGAGGAAGTAAACGCGCAACAACTTTTTGATGGGGTGTGGATGCCGCAGCCATTTGATTCAGTATTAGATTCACTGCTGAAGTACGATAAGTCGGTAACAAGTGATCAGCAAATAAGAAGATTTCGCTTCCAATTGGAATGGAAATAGTGGTACGTACGGATAGCTTAATCAATACACTTAGGTTGATGATCTTTCTTCCTTATTACAAATGCTCTTTTTTTCTTTTTGCAGATATTGAGATGTGGTATTATATATCCTGAACCTGAAGTGTTTGGCGAATTTGAATGCATATTCCAAAGTGTTGTCACGGATGCTTGCAAGCCCCACATATATATCTTGAAGTTGCACTTAATTACAATAACAATCTCTCATGTAGTTCAGGTTTAATTATCTTAATTAACGTTTAATTCTCGTCTACAAGAGAGGTACATAATGTAAGGCTTCCTTTTGCAATTGTTTAATGACAAATTTTAATTTCAAGCTGAAAGATTTCTGGGTCTTTAGTCATTTGATGATCAAGGGATCAAGTCCTAAGTTTAGGGGGCTTCTGTGGAGTGGACTATTCAATTACCGCAAGCATCCCAATTGACTTAACGTTGGTTGTGAATAAAGATCGCACGAGAACGTCACGGGCCACAAAGCAATCCAATCCGAAACCGGTGGGCTAGCCTGAAATTCGCCCGAAAAAATATAGGGTTAGGGCCGAATATTTTCGACCCGAATTTTTTTTAGCCCGAACAGAAGTAACCCGATAGCTCGAGTGGGCTAGCCCGATAAACCGTGGGCTAGCCCGACAACCCGATGTATTTAAATATATTATAATTCATTTTATTTATTTATACAAATATTTTAAATAAATAAAATAATATATTCAAATAAAAAATAATTGTTAACTAAAATTAAAATTTTAAATATTATTGAATGAACATTTGGACAATTTAAATATTATAATTATAATAATTATTATTAAATATTAATATTTTATTAATATTAAATTTAATTTGGTATTAAAAATAATTTTTTTACTATATAATATTATTTTTTTCAGCCTGACGACCTAGCCCGAGACCGAAGATTTTAGGGTTAGAGCTACAAATATACAGGCCGAAATTTTTTTAGCTCGATCAGCCCGAACCGAAATAACCCGATAGCCCGAGTGGGCTGTACCGAAACCGAGCAGGCTCACCCGAATGACAATTGAGCTTGATTAAAAATGTAACTTTTGACTTTTTATTAATTTAACAAACTCAAATAATTTCTACAGTTTTTTTATGAACATTAATTAACCTATTTAAATAATATTTTTTATCATTACAATTAAAAAATAAATAAATATTTGATAATTATTTATATTTTTATATAAAAAAAAATTTAAAAAAAATCCATATTTGACATTAAATATTTTGTAAAATTTTGATAAATATATACCTCCAAACCCTAGCTATCTTACTAAGCTATTAAAATCTGGTTCTCACTTTCAATTTACCACCCCCCTTTTACTGATTAGAGGTTTCCATGGAATCCGCCAAATATAAACGCCGACGTGTCGAGTTTTCCGCCACCGTAATCCGCCGCATACAGTCTTTCCTCAGCCCCAAATTAGCCATCCAATCAACCCTTGTCTCCAAATCATGGCGTGCCGCTTGGTCGACTCGCTCGACCCTCGTCCTCGACGAATCCCAATTTCTATCAAGATCATCATACTATGATTTATCGATTAGAGTCGATGCGCTCGTCGAGTTCGCGACCAACACGTTTCGAACGTACGAGGAATCCAAAGTAAAAACAAGGATCGAGACTTTCCGGCTGTGTCTGAATAGCGAATGGTACGGTCGTTCCGGTCTGGCTAATGAATGGACTCTGAAAGCCTTGGAATTGGGAGCCACCGATCTCACTTTCCGATTCGTTTGTCCTAATTACTTCTATATTCCGATCGACGACATCTTCGCCTCCCAAAACGTTGTCAGCTTATGCCTCGATAAGTCGAACATCGATCGACTCAAGGTAACCAAATATTCGGCGCTTAAATCTCTCACTCTAAGCAACATGGAATTTTCGACCGACTTGTTTCTCAACATAATCTCGTGCTGCCCCTCGATTGAAAATCTATCATTGTCCCGCATTTCTACTCGTCTTGATGAAAACAAGATCATGGGAAGCCTTGGTAAACTAACTTCTCTAGTTCTGCACGACGTCGGATTCCGATTCCAAACATTGTTTCTGGACGGCATGTCATCCAGGTTCCCGAACCTGAAAGACCTGTCCATAAGGTTAAGGTTAAGGTTGAGCGAATTAGACTTCTTCAGACAAGAAAAAGAGATACGAATCGTGATCTCAAGCCCCTCTCTAGAGATATTAAGCTTTATCTACATTGAGAATGAGAACGATTCTTATAAGAAATGCCCAGGTACGAGGGTGCCGATCAAGTGTGATGTGAGTGCTGAGTTTGATATCCCGAGTATTCGTAAGTTTACATGTGAGGGTAGATGCAATGAACATAATTCATGTAAGGGTAAATGCATTCCTAATTATATGTCTTTTAGGTCGATATCACGATACCAATGGGAGTCTCGTATATCGATAACACATCATGGCGAGTTGAGTACAAAGTGGTTCTGTGAGTTGCGTAGATTCCTAGAAAAGCTTAGATCGTCGAAGATGCACGTATATCTCCATGTGGATACTAAGAAAAGCTTTGATTATCGGAAGAGAGAAATTGAAGGCTCGAATGTGCTTCAAGTGGAGAATCTGACCATGGACACGAATGGTCTTCCGACTTTGAGTTTCCAAGTTCTTTTGGATGCTTTGTTTCGTATGTGTCGCCCAAAGATGATTACTCAATACGCGATATATCCTCCTCGCGGCAGTGATGGAATAAATGACACCCAGAATGCTATAAACATTAATGATTCAGTTCTTTGTCTGGAACTTATACAAGGAATGAAAGTGAAAAGCTTTTTGATCCCAAGCCAGTTTATGTATGGTTTGCGTGATCTCGAGAAACTAAATGCGGAGACGCTCTCCATGGGGTGTGGAGGCCGAGGTCGTTGGATGATGATTCACAAAGAAGTTTTCGCTTGCAATTGAAATGGAAAGTACAGTCTACATGTTATCCCTACCCCCCTAGGGTTTCGTTTCCATTATCGATCATGCCCGGTTTGGAATCTGCAGATGACGAATATTCTTATGACGCGTTGCCAGAAGCTATAATCCACCGCATACAATCCTTGCTGAGCCGTCCTCTCCAAATCATGGCTCAACGCATGGTCCACTCGCCCCACCATCTACCTCTCCGACTCTTTTTTTCCAAGAGATTACAATCAGCCCTACAACCCCTCAGCATATCCCGAGCTCGACCCACTCACAGGGTTTGCAACGGACACTTTTCGAAGGTACGAGGATTCCAACCTTAGTATCGACACTTTCCGGCTATGCCTTTCGAACCCTCGTGACTGGTTCGGTTGCTCGGGCCTAGCCGCAAAGTGGACTTCCAAAGCATTGCAAATGGGAGCAACCGATCTCACCTTCCGCTCCCTCAAGCACGACTATCACGTAACCACCATCCCGATCGACCGAGTCTTTCGCTCCGAAAACCTCGTCAGCTTACGCCTGCAACGCGTCAACATCGATAAGGCGATGATCGAATGTCCGAGCCTCAAATCCCTCACGTTGACGAAATTGAAAATACCCGACGATTCGTTTCTTCACGCTCTCGTCTTGAGCTGCCCCTTGCTTCAGAATCTGTCCTTGTCCCATGTCAAATGGGACGACTACGACTTTGACTAGAGCGGTCGTAGACGTAGAAAAGTCAAACCCGACGAGAGGAGATCGACGATCAGGCTCTCTAAACTGACGTCGCTGGTTCTGCACAGCGTTATGTTCGAGATCGAAACATTTTTTCTGGATGACTTGTCGTCCAAGTTTCCTAACCTCCGAACCCTAAGTTTTGAACCAAGCGAATATAAAGTAATCATCTCGAGCCGTTCGATAGAGGCCTTGACCTTAAAGGTGACATCCGTGCATGAGTACCACCATGGCAAGTTTGATGTCCCGGGTATTCGCAAGTTTACATTTGAGGGTGACTACTTTCCCAAGCTGTCTTTTATGTCAACATCATGCGATTGATTTGAGTCTCATGTATTGGTCGAGAATCACAGTGAGCCGAGTACTGAATGGTTCTGTAAGTTGAGTGAGTTCTTATCGCAGCTGAGAGGGTCGAAGATACATCTTTGTCTCCGTGTGTGTTACAGAGACAGCTTCTGTTTCCGGGCAGGAGAGATCAAAGATTTGAAAGTGTGTGAAGTGGAGGATCTGACCATGGACACAAAGGGTCTTCCGTCTATCAGTTTCGATGCTCTTTTGGATGGTTTGTTTCGGATGTGTCGTCCGAGGATGATTACACGATACGTGAGCCGTCCTAAGGATGATGATGATGAGGAGGAAAGGGAGAAGTTACTTTATTATCGGAGTAGGGATTATGATGAAGACCGTGAGAATGTTTATGACCCTGAGAATACTGTAAACAATGATATTTCCCTTTGTGAGGCCCTTGAACAAGGAGTGAAAGTGAGAAGCTTTTCGACTACACAACTTATGTACGGTTTGCGTGATCTTGAGGAAGTAATCGCGCAGCAGCTCTTCGACGAGGTGTGGGTGCCGCAGCCATTTGATTCGGTGTTAGATTCACTGCTGAAGTACGACAAGTCTGTAAGAAGTGAGCAAATAAGAAGATTTCGCTTCCAATTGAAATGGAAATCGCGGTATGCACGTAGAGCATAATTATTACTACTACACTGAGGTTGGCGATCTTTCTTTCTTTCTTTCAAGTTTTCTTCAAATTAAAATAATTCCGAGTCTTTTTCTGATGCTTCAACCCTCGTCAGCTGTCACGAATTAAAATAAGCCCCGAAGAAAGAGAGTCGAACCATGAATTAAAGTCAAGGAAGTGAAGTCGATTATGTGCGGTCGCCTGTGAATTTGGATAGCGTACATAACCTGTGATCGACTTTCTTGTATCCAAGCTATTTTGCTTGCAACAATCCGATAAATCATGAATGACAAAGTTTGATTTTCTATTCAAATTTGCAAGCTAAAAAAATTAATGCAAATTTTAGTCTCGTTAGAGTTTCTGAATCTATCCTCTGGTCATTATAGGTCGAATAAATTATGAATGATTGTTGTTAAAGAGTGATGTTTAGATTAAACAAAACAATCATTTAGTACAGTACTTAGTTTTGAAAGCTCACTACAAAAAAAAGCATTTGTGGCGGATTTTTTTACAAAGGATAGATGGTCTCAATAGACGACTGACTAGAGGGTACATTTTGCATCCTTATACTGAGCAAATACACAGCATGATTTTTTATCCCTCCGTCCACATCTTGGCTTGTACGCACGGTTTGGTGTAAAATTGTCCCAATAGAATCCATGTATGGTGGGGGGTTAATTTTACACTTAATTTCAATCAATTTAATTCAAATTCATCCAATTCAAATCAACATTTTAAAAGAAAATTATAATAAACATCAGTGATTTTAGGCATACAAAATAAAAATAAAAATAATTAGGAGTAATTTTAGGCATACACAAATAAAATTGAAAATAATTGTGTGAATTATATATATTTTTTGGTCTATTAATTTTAGAAGATTTTAAAGAAAATGATATTTTGATTTATTAATTTATATTTCAAATTCAAACTAACATAAAATACATTTTAAAGTTTAAACCCCTATTGGTTCTCAGTTTACAGATTAATTAGGTTTCTATGGGATCCGCCGATTATGGACGCCATTCCGAGCTCCCCGCCACCGTAATCCGCCGCATACAGTCTTTCCTCAGCCCCCAAAAGGCCACCCAATCAACCCTCGTATCCAAATCATGGCGCGCCGCATGGACGACTCGCCCGACCATCGACCTAGACGAATCCCAATTTCCGAAAAGATCCAAAAATCTCGTGACGTTCGCGACGACGTCGTTTAGAAGGTTCGAGGAATCCAAACCAATGACAAGGATCGAGACTTTCCGGCTGTGTCTGAAAAGCTTATGGTACGGTCCTTCCGGTCTGGCTAATGAATGGACTCTGAAAGCATTGAAAATGGGAGCCACCGATCTCACCTTCCGATTCGCTTATCGTAATAGCTTCTATATTCCGATCGACGACATCTTCGGCTCCCAAAATCTGGTCAGCTTATGCATGGATTATTCGAACATCGATCAACTCAAGGTAATCAAATGTTCGGCCCTTAAATCTCTCATTTTAAGCAACATGACATTATCGACTGACTCGTTTTCCAACATGATCTCGTGCTGCCCCTTGATTGAAAATTTATCCTTGTCCCACATTTCTAGTCATGATGAAAACACAATCAGCGCCCTCCCTAAACTAACGTCTCTAGCTCTGCACGACGTCGAATTCCGATTCCAAACATTGTTTCTGGACGGCATGTCGTCTAGGTTCCCAAACCTGAAAGTCCTGTCTATTAGATTTAGGTTAAAGTCGAGCGAATTAGACTTCTTCCAACGAGAAAAAGCGATACGAATCGTGATCTCAAGCCCTTCACTAGAGATTTTAAGCTTTATCTACATTGAGGATGAGAACGAACGTTACTATAAGGGCAGCCTAGACAACTGGTACACGGTCAAGTGTGATGTGAGTGCTGAGTTTGATGTCCCGAGTATTCGTAAGTTTACATGTGAGGGTAGATGCATGGAACATTATCCGTGTAAGGGTAAATGCATTCCTAATTATATGTCTTTTAGGTCGGTATCCCAATATGAATGGGAGTCTCGTATATCGTTAACACATTATGCTAAGCTAAGTGCTAAGTGGTTCTGTGAGTTGCGCAGATTCCTAGAAAAGCTTAGTTCGTCGAAGATGCACTTATATCTCCATGTGAATAATAAAGAAAGCTTTGATTATCGGAAAAGAGAGATTGAAGGCTCGAATATGCTTGAAGTGGAGGATCTGACCCTAAGCACGAATGGTCTTCCGAGTTTGAGTTTTCAAGTTCTTTTGGATGCTTTGTTTCGTATGTGTCGTCCTAAGATGATTATTCATTGCGCGATACATCCTCCCGACGATAGCAATGGAAGAAATGATGCATACCCTCGTCATCAGACTGAGATGTTTGATCACACTACGAATGTTTATAACAATGATGTAGTTCTTTGTCAGGAACTCATACAAGGAATGCGAGTGAAAAGCTTTCTGATCCCAAGCCAGTATATGTATGGTTTGCGTGATCTCGAGGAACTAAATGTGGAGATGCTCTCCAATGGAGTGTGGAGGCCCCGCAGCCGTTGGATTCAATATCAGATGATGATTCACAAAGAAGAGTTCGCTTCCAATTGAAATGGAAACAGCCGTAGCTAGCTTACTCAACATCTACCTGTCAAAAAAAAATCTAGCTTCATCTGTCCATGAACAATTGATACATTTCTATTCTGCAGACACATTGTCTTTTTTTTATTGTTGTGATTCTTGTTGATTTACCTCTTTTAGTGCTTGCTATAGTTTTACGAGCAACTCATGAGTCTGAGTACCATAAATTCTAAATTTTCCCTCGAGATTCAATTTCAGCTTGTTATTTTTAAGGGCTAAATACACTTTGCCACCTCAGGATATGGGGTTTTTACACTTTGCAACCTCGTCGGAAAAGTTTTACCGATCAGTACCACACGCAACTTTTTGTGCGTGTGCTTTCACAATTTTGAAACCTTGAAGGATACTTTTGTAATTACACAATATATTATTAAATTTAATTTAAATTTAATATATTTATTTATTTAAAAAATTAAATAACAAACAAATAAAAAATATAAACATCCAAAAACGCAAATTCAACACCAACACACCAAGAACCCTAAAATTAGCACCAGAAAAATTCTTACAATTCTTACAAATAAATAAACATCAAAAAATGCACAAATCTTGAGCTTAACTAATCACCTAAAACAACACACAGGTTTTAAAAAATAAAATAAACATATACATCTCCAAATTCGCGCATCTGACGGCGAACATAGCAATCTTAGAAGTCGCCGAGAAATTCAGAAAGATCGACATCGTCGATTTCGGCGTCGTTCAAGGAATCCAATGGACCGCGTTTCTTCAAGCTCTGGCGACCCGACCCACCGGAAAACCCGAAAGGATTCGGATCTCCGGCATACCCGCCCCATCTCTCGGCTTCGCTTCAGGCCACGGGGAATCGATTGCGAGACATCGTCAAGCTGTTGGATCTGAACTTCGAGTTCGAATCGGTCCTCGACCCGGTTCAGGAGCTCAAGTGCTCCAGTTTTCGGGTCGACCCTAAATTTTTTGGATCTCGATCCAGAACAAGACCTCGGGCGGACGGCGAGGAGAATTGTTTAAAGTTCACTGTATGACCTCCGAGACCAAGACGAACACGGCAGCAATGCTATCAACCTATTGGAGGCGAAAGATTTTGAGATCCGGTTGCGAGTTCGACGGAGCATTGCTTGTACATCAGGTGGAGAATGGTGCTGGAAACTGTGATGAGAGACTCCTCGATGGACTCGGGTGGGGCAGATGGAGAATTGGTGTCGCGAGCCCGCCACCACTGGATCTAGGTTTTTGGTTTAGGGAAGATGATGAACTGGGTTTTGGGGGTTTGGTTTAACGAAGATGATGAACACATATTTTTTTAGCAAAAAAATAGGGCCGGGGTAAAATTGTAATCAGCCATTTTTTTGGGTTGATATTTACTAAAAAATCCTTCAAAACGGAATATTCTATGGCATATTTCGATCCGGCAGCCGGCAGGTACCAAATTGTAATATTGTTTATCCTGTGATAGTGATCAATATAACTTTTCCGACGAGGTTGCAAAGTGTAAAAACTCCATATCCTAAGGTGGCAAAGTGTATTTAACCCTATTTTTAATTCGTTCAGATTTATTAAATTTATTTTAAATAATTTATGTATACAAATTTAAAATAAAATATAGTTCAATTTATATCACTTTAGTTTCAGTTCATATAATAATTTTTTAAAAATATATAATAATAATAATAATATATAAAATTTATTATTATTATTACTCAATAATAAGTTAAAACGAAATGGGCTTCTAGCCCAACCAAGCTTTGTGGCCCGACCTAAAAATCTCAATATGCTATGATTGCTATCCCTACCTATCTCTAGGGTTTGGTATCCATTGTCGATCATGGCCGGTTTGGAATATTCCTTTGACGCGCTCCCCGATCACATAATCCACCGCATACAATCCTTGCTCACCCACCGCCAAGCCGCCCAAACAGCCCTCCTCTCCAAATCATGGCGCGGCGCGTGGTCTACTCGCCCCGCCATCTGCCTCGTCCAATTCCACTTTTCAAGAGAAGACTATCACAAGCCGGCTTGGGTTCTCGACCCACTCACGGTGTTCGCAACGGACACCTTTCGAAGGTACGAGGAATCCAACCTACGCATCGACACTTTCCGGCTATGCC
The DNA here is from genome assembly GCA_954870475.1 of Euphrasia confusa. Lineage (NCBI taxonomy): Eukaryota > Viridiplantae > Streptophyta > Magnoliopsida > Lamiales > Orobanchaceae > Euphrasia > Euphrasia confusa. Next base: position 2,976,130 of record OX940965.1, read on the forward strand.
TGAATTCGAACGATCACGAAGTCTACACTTGCTCCGGCCTCGCCGCCGAGTGGACTTCCAAAGCATTGCGAATGGGAGCAACCGATCTCACTCTCCGCTTCACAGAACACTATCCCTATCCCTATGACCAAGACTCTATCCCTATCGACCTCGTCTTTCGTTCCGAAAACCTAGTCAGCTTACGCCTGGAAGCCTTCAACCTCTCTCGCCGAGATCAGGCGATCGAATGCTCGATGCTCAAATCGCTCACGCTGACTGACTTGCCAATTCCCAACGATTCGTTTCTTCACGCCATAGTCATGTGCTGCCCCTTGCTTCGGAATTTGTCCTTGTCCCGTGTCAAATGGAACGACTACAACGTCTTTGACTACAACTCTCGTTTGCGTGATAAAGTCGACTTGCGGCAGGACCCGAGGCGATCGACGATCCGTCTCGATAAACTGACGTCGCTTACTCTGCACAGCGTTATGTTCGAGATCGAAACGTTTTTTCTGGATGACTTGTCGTCCAAGTTTCCTAACCTCCGAACCCTAATTTTCGAACCGGAAAATTATAACGACACCATCTCGAGCCGTTCGATAGAGGCGTTGACCTTTAAGATGACGAGCTCGTACGAGGGAACGCCTGATCGGGTCGAGTTTGATGTCCCGAGTATTCGCGAGTTTACGTTTGAGGGCGAAAACAACTGCATGCCTAAGCTGTATTTTGGGTCAACATCTTGGGATCAATTTCAGTCTCGTGTGTCGATCGAGTATTGCAGAGAGCCGAGTGCTGAATGGTTCTGTGAGTTGAGTGAGTTCTTATCCCAGCTTAGAGGGTCGAAGATTCATCTCTTTCTCCGTGTGCGTTACAGAGACAGCTTCTATTACCGAGCGGGAGAGATCAAAGGTTCGAACGTGTGTGAAGTGGAGGATCTTACCATGGACACGAGGGGTCTTCCGTCTATCAGTTTTGATGCTGTTTTGGATGGTTTGTTTCGGATATGTCGTCCGAAGATGATTACTCAGTACGCGAGCCCTCCTAAGGATGATGATGAGGATGAGTTAATTTATTATCGGAGTAGTGATTATGATGAAGACCCTGAGAATGCTTATGACCCCGAGAGTACTGTAAACAATGATATTTCCCTTTGTGAGGCGCTCGAACAAGGAGTGAAAGTGAGAAGCTTTTCGACTACCCAACTTATGTACGGTTTGCGTGATCTCGAGGAAGTAAATGCGCAGCAACTCTTTGATGGGGTGTGGATGCCGCAGCCGTTTGATTCAGTATTAAATTCACTGCAGCAGTACGATAAGTCGGTAACAAGTGATCAGCAATTAAGAAGATTTCGCTTCCAATTGAAATGGAAATCATGGTACGTAGCTTAATCACTACACTTAGGGTGATGATCTTTCTTTCTTTCAAGTTTTCTTCCTAATACAAATTCTCTTTTTTTTTGCAGATAAATGTTGGCATGTGAGGTGTTATCCTGAACCTAAAGTGTTTGACGAATTCAGATGCATATTCCAAATTCCTTTTTCTTATGCTTCGACTCTCGTCACAGATGCTAGCAAGCCACCCATATGTAGTACCTTCATGTTTAATTACAAAAACAAGTCATTATCTTAGTGTTTCTCGATTACAAGAGAGCTAATAATGTAAGGCTTCCTTTTGCAAGTTTTTAATGATTTTTTTTTTCAAGCTAAAACATTACTACTATTATGTTTGAAGTTTGAACCACGTGCAGACCACTCACTTGAATTTCTGGGTCTTCAGTCATTTGTTGATCAAGGGATCAAGTCCTAACTCCTAACTCCCTAACTCCTAAGTAATTATAAAAAGGTAGTCTCAAGGAGGCTTTTGTGGACGATTCAATTTCTGCAAGCATCCCATGCCAATTGGCTTAACAACGATGGTAGTGAGAGTTGCAGACACGTTTTCAAAAAACATCTATTTTAACGTTTGGCACAACGGGCGGGCATAAAATCTCGCTCATCTTTATGAGTCGGGTCGATTATGAATGACCAATGTTGAGCATTATGCCTTATATTGGAAACTTTAATGATGATGGTAGATTTATTATTGTTGTTTGGATGGTTTGAACATTTGTTTCAGTTGATTTGATTTTGAAACTCGTGGTAGTTGATTGATTTTATTTATGTTTTAATATTTAATATTTTTGTTGAATTTGTTTATGAACAATTGTTGTTACTTCTCTCCATCAAATCTTTTTAATTGCACAGCCTTAGTTACTGCTAGGGCTGCAAACGAGTCGAGCCGAGTCGAGTTTTGAGCTAATCGAGCATGCTCGACTGAAATTTGTATGCGCTCGAGCTCGTCGAGCTGAAGTATTTGATGCTCGAATTCGGCTCGCCCAAAATGTGGAATACTCGACCTCGCCTCGAGCTCGACTCGATTTCGCGTTGACAACCCTCGACTGAAAATTTAAATGATTTAATACAGCGAAAGATAAATAAATTTTGGAATAAATATACAAAATATTCTTATAGCCTTGCGATTTTGATTTGGGGGTTTGTGGCTACATCAACCAGATCTGAAATAGATCTGAAAAAAAAAAACGGATCTAAAACAGATCTGAAAAGAAAACCAAATCTGCTGAAAGAGGGGCGACGTGATGACGTGACGATGTTCTTGAAAGGTTTTGAAATATCGATGTGGGAGCTACAAAGAGAAAGTCGAGGACGAGGAAGATGAGCAGTAGAATTTTTGAGTTTGGACCGTCCATTCAATTTAGACTTTAACATTTCTCTTTTAATTAGTGGCACAAAATACAAATACAGATCTTTTCATCATTTCTTAGTATAAATATTGGGGGTACTTTTGTAAATTTCATGTTAATACAGTGTTATACGAGCCGCTCGAGCGGCTCGTGCACATGAAATTTGTACTCGAGCTCGGCTCGGCTTGCGGATCGAACAGCTCGAGCTCGACTCGAACTCGGTCAAACTCGAGTTCGAGTCGAGTGTTGACCGAGCCGCTCGCGAGCGGCTCGACTCGTTTGCAGTCCTAGACTTACTGCCTTGCAAGAAAATTTTGTTTTAAACTCAGTTTTTTGGTTCCTTAATTTATTCGGTTTTTAAATACGGAACAAAAAAAATCCGATTTGGTTCTTGAAAAGCCAAAACCGAAAAAGTCAGATTTTGGTTCCTGAAACTCCACGTTTTTGGATTCAATCAACCAAAATTTTGCTTCCGTTTACTAGTAATTATTTTTTAATTAATATACGTAATTATTTTGTATTATACTAATATTTTTATTAAACTTTAGCCTTTCAATTAGGAAAAAATGTTAAAAGTCCTGTCTTTTATTTCAAACTTAAAAAAGTTTGATTTTTTTTGCAACCAATTAGTATTTTTAATACAATTGACCCTTAAATCTTAAAAGTAAAATACTTATTTAAAATTCAATATAAATGTACTTTATATATGGGTAAGGGTAATATAATAACTAGTCATTTCAAATTATAGTTTTTTTCCAGCTTGGTTCATCGTCCCACTTTTGCTCTTTTTTCTTAAATTTTGACATGAAAACTCGACTACACCACGCATAAGCTCCGTCATAGCAATAATAAGCAATCCCTCATTAATCATACACATATATACACAAAAGTGAACACAAACGAACCCTAAAAATGTACTAAAAACGAACATAAAATCGGCACTTCATATAGCACTTTTTTTATAATTATAAATAAATAACTACCTATTTAATATACAAATATAAAAATATTAATATTAAATTGTAAATCGTGTTATTGGGTTGTAAGTTACAATTTTATTGTTGAAATATAACTCGGGACGAAGTAGATCCAAAGAGTGGGATGCGAAAAGATCGAAGTAACATTTTGGTGCGTTCGTGCCAGCTTATTGGGACTGTGACGCGTTTGCGTCATCTTTCTTATGCGATTTTTGCTGCTTTAGAGTTATATTAGAAAATGATTTTCCTAATTTTAATTGATTCCAATTTGATAGGTTTGCTACACCTATTCGGAAGACCTATTCGGAAGACGAAAATCATAAAGTGAATTATTATAAGATTCAAGTGGATTTCTCTTTCTTCCCATTATTTTTCTCGTGTTTTGGGTTTTCACGGTAAACTTTTGTGTTCGTCTTTTTCATTTTTTTTTTTCGCATCTTATATATATTTCGAGATTTGTGGACAATTTGGTGGCGGGATATCATGGACTTATTTTTGGTCGAAAATTTCTTGGTTTTTGTCTCATATCTCTAGAAAGATTGGGAACGGTTTGAACACTCTGTTTTGGAAAGATCATTGGATTGGAAGTGCTAGTTTATCGATTAAGTTTCCTAAATTATACTCAATTTGTCTCAACAAGGATATAACGGTAGGAGAGTCGGGTTTTTTGTATAATGGGGTTTGGCGTTGGAACTTTGCTTGGAGACGTAATCTTTTCTCGTGGGAACAAGAGTCGATTTGTGAGCTTCTCGGCGTTCTTGATGGGGTTTCATTACAGGTTGAAGTCCAGGACTCTTGGGTTTGGTCACGCGCAAAAGACGGTCGCTACACAGCTAAAGACGCTTACACTCTTCACATCTCTTTGCTTCCGAAGCCTACGAATCTGGATAAAGAAGTTTGGTTAGTTTTTTCAAAGATTTGGAACAACTTAACGCCTCCAAAATTTTCGGGGCTCGCATGGAAAATCTTAAGATATCGTGTGCCAACTAGAGTCGAATTGCGAAAAAGAAAAATCCTTGACGATGATACCGAAATATGCTGCAGTTTTTGTGAACAAGGTGACGAAGATATTAAACATCTCTTTTTTGACTGCCGAAAATCAAATCATGTTTGGAAGCTTTGCTACTCTTGGCTTTCTGTTTCAACAGTCTTGCCCAATAGGCCGGCGGCTCATCTGTTGCAACACGTAGGTGTTTGGAGAAAAAAAAGTTCCAAAAAAATTCTTGTGTGTATTTGGTCTTGCGTGCTTTGGTTCATTTGGAAAGCGAGAAATCTCCGCATCTTTGAAGGCATCGAAACTACACCTGAAAAAATATTTGAGGAAGCCAAAGCGAAGTCTTGGAGTCTTGTCTCTTTAAAAGGGCGCAGTCTTAGAAACTTTTCTTTTCAAGATTGGTGTTGTAATCCTCAATTGTGTCTCATTTAGGTGTGGTATTTTGTAATCTTTTGTAACTTTGAGTACCTCTAGTACTCTTTTTAATTAATATATTTTTCCGATCAAAAAAAAAAAAAATTTCAACAAATGATTGTAGGGCCTTTGAAGTTCTTGGGCGGGGATATCCAATTGGCTTGAGAACATTGTAAAAGCTAAACATCTATAAACCAATGTTACTTTTTATTTAAAAACATCTTAAATAAATAAATTAAATATTTTTTATGAATTTAGGCTAATAAAGGTTAATTTAGTCTGGGATTAATTTGGGGGTTTGGGCTGGGATTAATTTGGTGCTTTGGGTTAATTTTGGGCTGCTGTCTTCTGGAGGTAAATATTGGGTTGGGTGTTTGCATGGAGCTGGGCCTGCATGTTGAAGTAAATTTATATAAAATTTTGAAATATATATTGCTCTTACTTTCAATTTGCCACCCCCTTCTACTGATTAGGTTACCATGAGATCCGCCAAACGTGTACGCCGACATCCCGAGCTCCCAGCCACCGCAATCCGCCGCATACAGTCTTTCCTCAGCCCCCAAAAGGCCACCCAATCAACCCTTGTCTCCAAATCATGGCGCGATGCATGGTCGACTCGCCCGACCCTCGTCCTCGACGAATCCCAATTTCCGAAAAGATCCAAAAATATCGTGACGTTCGCGACGACGTCGTTTAGAAGGTTCGAGGGATCCAAACCAATGACAAGGATCGAGACTTTCCGGCTGAGTCTGGAAAGCTTATGGTACGGTCCTTCCGGTCTGGCTAATGATTGGACTCTGAAAGCCTTGGAATTGGGAGCCACCGATCTCACCTTCCGATTCGCTTGTCCTAATCACTTCTATATTCCGATCGACCAACTCTTCGCCTCCCAAAACGTGGTCAGCTTATGCCTCGATAAGTCGAACATCGATCGACTCAAGGTAACCAAATGTTCGGCGCTCAAATCTCTCACTCTAAGCAACATGGAATTTTCGACTGACTTGTTTTTCAACATAATCTCTTGCTGCCCCTCGATTGAAAGTTTATCCTTGTCCCACATTTCCACTCGTCGTGATGAAAAAACGACCCTCGTCCGTCTTGTTAAACTAATGTCTCTAGTTCTGCACGATGTCGGATTCCAATTCCAAACATTGATTCTGGATGATATGTCGTCCAAGTTCCCGAACTTGAAAGACCTATCCATAAGATTACAGGTAAGGTTGAGCGAATTAGACTTCTTCCTACGAGAAGAAAAGATACGGATCACGATCTCAAGCCCCTCGCTCGAGATTTTAAGCTTTATCTACATTGAGGATGAGAACGAATGTTATAAGAAATGCCCAGGTACGCGGGTACTGATCAAGTGTGATGTGAGTGCTGAGTTTGATGTCCCGAGTATTCGTAAGTTTACAAGTGAGGGTAAATGCATGGTACATTATTCCTCGTGTAAGGGTAAATGCATTCCTAATTACATGTCTTTTAGGTCGGTATCCAAATACCAATGGGAGTCTCATATATCGCTAACACATCATGGTGAGATCAGTACTAAGTTGTTCTGTGAGTTGCGTAGATTCCTAGAAAAGCTGAGAGCGTCGAAGATGCACGTATATCTCCACGTGGATGATACGAAAAGCTTTGATTATCCAAAGAGAGAGATTGAAGGCTCGAAATTGCTTCAAGTGGAGAATCTGACCTTGAACACGAAAGGTCTTCCGAGTTTGTGTTTTCAAGTTGTTTTGGATGCTTTGTTTCGTATGTGTCGCCCAAAGATGATTACTCATTGCGCGATAAATCCTCCTGATGATGGAAGATACGCTGCATACCGTCGTCGTCCGGCCGAGATGTTTGATCACACTAAGAAGGCTATACACAACGATGTAGTCCTTTGTCGGGAACTTGTACAAGGAATGAAAGTGAAGAGCTTATTGATCCCAAGCCAGTATATGTATAGTTTGCGTGATCTCGAGCATGTAAATTTGGAGAAGCTCTTACATGGGGTGTGGAGGCCCCAGCCGTTGGATTCAATATTATATGATGATTATGATGATTTTGATGTTGATGTTGATGATGAAAGAAGAATACGGCTACAATTGAAATGGAAACAGTCCACATGTTATCCCTACCTCCCTAGGGTTTCGTTTCCATTATCGATCACGAATAATAATAATGCAGATGACGAATATTCTTATGACGAGCTTCCAGAAGCTATAATCCACCGCATACAATCCTTGTTGAGCCATCGTGAAGCCGCCCAAACAACCCTCATCTCCAAATCATGGGGCAGCGCATGGTCCACTCGCCCGACCATTTACCTCGCCCAATCCCACTTTCCAAAAGATTACTATCATCCCTCACCATATCCCGGGCTCGACCCACTCATGGTGTTTGCAAACAACACCTTCCGAAGGTACGAAGAATCCAACCTTCGTATCGACACTTTCCGGCTAAGCCTTTGGAACGATCAGGACTTGTATGCTTACTCAGGCATTGCCTCACAGTGGACTTCCAAAGCATTGCAAATGGGAGCAACCGATCTCACTCTCCGCTTCATCAATCATGATTACGACGAATGCTCTATCCCGATAGACCAAGTCTTTCGCTCCGAAAACCTCGTCAGCTTACACCTTCATCGTCTCAAGATCCATCAGGCTACGATCAAATGTTCGTTGCTCAAATCCCTCACGTTGAGCGACTTGCAAATACCGAACGTTTCGTTTCTTCACGCTATAGTCTCGTCCTGCCCCTTGCTCCAGAACTTGTCCTTGTCCCGTATTAAATGGGACGACTATAGCTTTCTTCATAATGAAGTCACAGCCGACTTCCGACAGGACGCGAGGATATCGTTGATCAGACTCCGTAAACTGACGTCGCTAACTATACGTAGCGTTATGTTCGAGATCGAAACCTTTTTTCTGGATGACTTGTCGTCCAAGTTTCCTAACCTCCTAACCCTAAGTTTCGAACCGGAAAATTATAAAGACACCATCTCGAGCCGTTCGATAGAGGCGTTATACTTTAAGGTTACGCACGCGTATGAGTACAACCTTGGCAAAGGCGAAACGCCGCGTGCAGAGTTTGATGTCTCGAATATTCGTAAGTTTACATTTGAGGGTTCGTGCATGCCTGAGCTGTCTTTTACGTCAACATCTTGCGATCAATTTGAGTCTCGTGTATCGGTCGAGCATTACGGACAGCTGAATACTAAATGGTTTTCTGACTTGAGTGCATTCTTGTCGCAACTGAGAGGGTCGAAGATACATTTATGTATCTGTGTGTGTTACAGGGAGAGCTTTCATTACCGAGCGGGAGAGATCAAAGGTTTGAATGTGTGTGAAGTGGAGGATCTGACCATGGACACGAGAGGTCTTCCGTCTATCAATTTTGATGTTCTCTTGGATGGTTTGTTTCGAATGTGTCGTCCGAGGATGATTACCCGATACGTGAGTCCTCCTAAGGATGATGATGAGGATGAGGATGAGGAGAATATTTTACCTTACTGTCGGAGGGGTTATAAAGACCCTGATAGTGTTTATGACCCCGAGAATACTGTAAACAATGATATTTCCCTTTTTGAGGCACTTGAACAAGGAGTGAAAGTGAGAAGCTTTTCGACTACCCAACTTATGTACGGTTTGCGTGATCTTGAGGAAGTAATCGCACAGCAGCTCTTTGATGAGGTGTGGATGCCACAGCCGTTTGATTCAGTGTTAGATTCACTGCTGAAGTACGACAAGTCGGTTAAAAGTGATCAAATAAGAAGATTTCGCTTCCAATTGAAATGGAAATCGCGGTACGTATGTCTTTTTTACTTGTGTTACAATTATTATTATTATTATTATTATTATTATTATTATTATTATTATTATTTCTCGTAAATGTTGACATCGATCTGCAACTGAAGTGGTTGGCGATTCTAATGAATACCGAAAATACGATTAGGTTCATTATTTAGATTCCAGCATAATAATTCAGTCTTTTTTCTTATGCTTCGATCCTCATCACTGATTGTCAAGCTAGGCTGCCTAGTGTTCACAGGCTCACTATAGTGAACTTGAGGGCTATATATATATATATATATATATATTTATATATATATATCTTTGAAATTAAATTGCACTTAGTTACAATAGCAACCTCTGTTGTTTAGCCTAATTACAAAAACAGGTCATTATCTTAATGTTTTTTGGTTTACAAGTTAGGTTTCCTTTTGCAATTATGTCCCAATCCCAAGAAGTAATATTCATCAAGGCGTGTGCTGATTAATATGCCTTTTGTTTTCTGCAAATGCAGGTAGCATATTTACGGTTGAGATAATTGCAAAACGTTGTTGGGAGTGGAATCAAACCAAATAAGCCGAATAAAGAGTGTCGAGCCATGATCAATCAAGTTCAAGGAAGTAAAGATTTATGCGGTCGCCTGGGAATTGGGATAAGAAATCGTGCCACAGGATCTCGTTACCACGATATTTTTGTTAAAAAATATTTTAATTAGGGTTTTTTATATGAAAAATCATGAATGACAGTTTGATTTTCTATAATTTTTGCTAGCTAATATAATTAGGCTCAGTTTATTTACACCTCCGTTTTTACTATACACACTCCAACGATTAATTCAACTCCTTTAATTTATTAAAATACTTGGTACACCCTCCTAAAATATCAATAATACCCTTCTACATAAAAAAAATAAAAATCAAATACAATAACAATTAAAGAAAAAAAATCAGAATTCACTGTTTATTTTTGGTTAATTAACAATTAAATTCAACCATACAGGTTTGCTTATGAGCTAAATCATAGCGCGGGTAGGAGACCTCCAATGTAGCAGTGGACGTGATGACAAAGATCTCCTTGTCGAGGCTGAGGGAGACGAGGCAGTACTATTGATGCTTTCCATGGCGGGGGTGTAGGTTGGATGAAAGTACGATTTTCGTCAATGTTCGTCTTCACCCCGACTAGGGCTTGTTTTGGCTCACATAGGACCAAGTACCAATTTCTAATTCCATGATGAACTCGCACCATGATAAAGGCTTTGAGAACGCGTGGATCGACATTGTAGAAAATCAAAGTGTGTCATCAAAGAAATTCATGAGCAGCCGAGACTACGACTTTAAGGTGTGAGGGGTTTAATGGCTTTGTTGAAAGCTCGATTAAAAATTAGGATTGAATTCGAAACACTATTTTTACATTTATCTTCTTGAATTGCGTGAAAATTAGGTTTCATCAGGTCAAAAGATGAAAGAACAATATCGTGTTCAAAATATATATTAAAACTTTTAAGTTATATAAAAAGGTATTATAGACATCTTACCATAGTATTTAAATAAATTAAAATTAAGAGGGGTGGATAGAGTATTGTTGGAGGTGTAAATAAAATTAACCAAATAATTAATCAAATAATTAATGTGACACGTATTCAATACAGTATTTGTTAGGACACGTATGTCATAAATATTCAGTCTAAGACCATCTTTATCCACAACCCAATCTACCCTAATATTTTAATTAAGGGGGAATTTAAAAAAGGGTAAATATCTTACTCTAAAACACACATTAAGACTAATCTTTACACTATTTATAAAAAAAACAAGAATTACCCAAACCACCCTTTTAGTCTTTTAGTTATTGAAGAAAATAATATATTACATTACTAAAAAATAATGTGATATCTATTAATTGATTCTATTAATATACACTTACCATTATAGACACTACCAAAAAATGGCGTAATCACAATAAATCTTATTCTTTCCCTATAACTTAAAAAAGAACCGTAACCTACTATTCATTACACAATTTACACTATCATTTCATCACAATTCGTATCAGGAAACAAAAACTCAATTCTTTGCGCAGAGGAGTGGGATCTCTCCGGCAGCGTCTTCGTTGTGTTTGGGTTTCCTCTCAAACCTACACAACATCAGTGTTCTTGTAAGTGTTCTGTTTTAATTTTCAATTGCAAATTTTGATTTAGGGTTCTGGAATTTAGTAATTGATTTGACCTAAACTATCAGATATATGTTTCGATTAACGTAGTGTACTAATAGAAGTGATTGCATGTATGATTTATGGTTCTTGGATTTTTTTTAATCCCCAAAAATATCTGAAATTGGTACTTTGAACCCCTGTGTAGTGTTTGTACCAGAAGTAGTGATTTCATGGCATTCAATTTCGACCTTTCATAGTGACCAGTCGTAGTAGTGTTTACTCAAAAAATTCGAAGCCTACTCTTGTTTTTTATGGCAGTGTCTCAATTGGAAATATTGGGTGAGTAGATTGCATAACAGATTTAGGTTTCTCATATTTGGTGTTTGATTATACGGAAATTATTCGTTTTTTATGGTTGATTTGACATAGTGTAACACGTACCTTTATTGCATGTTTGATTTATTGGTCTTGAATAGTTGTTTCAAATCGAGATTGTGCAGGTAACTTGATTCTTTTTTATATTTCTTGTATCAACAAAGCACTACTCCATTCAGTGTAGTATTCATAAAAGAGTGTTGTCTTTGCATATAACTTTGTTATTGAATATCAAATAACTGCCTATTTTGAACCAGGACTTGAAAAACATGTCTCCGACGACACGTTCTGATTCAATGAAAAAGAAGTTGCAGAATCGAGAGGCATATTCACGATCTGCCCACTACTAAAAACAGAGCCATAGACATCACTTCATTTAAATCATCTCCAAATGCGCCCGATGTCAATGTATATATTTTAATCGGTTTAAAAACAACTGATTTAAATCTGAATAAAAATATCGTTTTTAAATAAAATTGATTTAAATGAGATCGTTTTTTAAAACAATTAAATCGCTTGTATTGTCTAACCGATTTAATTGATACTTTAAAAAAATCCTTACTCTAAGTGATCGGTTATAAATATAATCCGATTTGACTGTGATAAAAAAAATTAAAAATTTTCTAAGTTAAGATGTCCCTCTATATATTTCATCCGCTCAAACACTCTCTCGGGCACTCCAATCTTTTCACTTCAAGCTCAGGTCAGGTATGCTTCGTCTCTCTTCCACTCACAATCTCTCGTAACTCATTAACTCAACCCTAACAATTTCGGTCTGTGTATTACTTTCGTTCTCCGTTAACTCTGAAACCCTAATTTCTAAAAATTCATTTCCAGCGTCCGTCGCCAAAATCGTCGTCTCTCTCGATCTCCTCCAGCCTGAAGACCCGATACAAGTAAATACGCTCTTCTCTAATATTACGCGCACGTGCTGTGTGCGTGATTTCTCTGCGTAAAATTACGAAATTCGTGTTTATTGGAGCAGGTAGACGACGACGGGTTCGTGCAGAAGCGCCTGAAGCGTCCGCGCCTCGACCCCGCTGACGAGCCTCCGGCGCCGGATCCGAGGGCGGAGAGGAAGCGCCTACGAGAATTGAAGAAGGGGATCTGAGGAATCTACTCGCTAGAGACCAATTGATGATCTCCTCTCGCAGGTAAACCCTAATTGTACTTGCTGTTAGTATTTTTTGGGGGGATTTATAGTAGGCTTTTGTAAAAGGGGTCTTCAGCTTCCCCAATATATTTTTTCTTTAGAAGCCGAGTAGATTGATTTTAGTGGGTTTTTTACTGTAGGTTTTTGTGTTTTATTAGAAGCTGAGTAAGTTGATTTTTTTTACTGTATTTTATTTTGAACCTATAGGTTGAAGCACAAGAACCCATGATAAGGGATATTTCAAGTTTATGCGATATAGCCGAAGCATTATGTAGTGCAGAAGAGGACATATTGAAGCAGCAATTTACTGATTTACCAATTTGGGAACCATCCCCCCACGAGCTCATGGCAGCATTAGGTAATCAATAGTACTTCATTGATATATAACAATAGTTTAATGTTTTCTTTTTCTTCTGGTTGGACAAAAACTAGCAAATTAGGAAAATCTGTATAATCTCTGCAGTTGTTCAATTTGTATCTTGTGTGTATTCAACTGTAGTGCAACTAAAGTTTGTGATCTATCGGTTTTTATTTGTAGAATTGCTTGTTTTAGATTTGTTTTTAGGAGAACTACTACTGAGTACTGAGATTCGTTGCTAGATCATGTGATCTCATGTATGGTGGTGGTCGGTAAAGTTTATTAATGATCTGTTTTACTCAGTTAGTTATAACCGATTCACGGGGCTTGGAGACTTGTAGTATTCTTGGGGGTACTTGGACAAGTCCGGGGATTTTGAGTTTCTGACTTGTAGTCATATTGTGGTTTCTGACTTATGTTTATTAGCAGCCTTGAATCTATAAAGATGAGTTCATCATGCATTAAATTTAATAAAACGATGAAAAATTATATGTGTTTAAAAAAAGGTGATTGGTTACCTTGTTTGGAGCTTTTATCACAAGCAAATCTTGAGTTCAAATGCAGAAGCAATGTAACAAGTCCATACTTACATTCGCAACTCGAAAGTCGGAGATACGAATGGGACTGTCCAGCTTGGATGCATAATTTGATTTTTTTTTATGTTTTCTCTTACATTTTGCCTTGATGTTTATCAGATGCTCAATAATGATCCTGGTGTGCACATGAGGCCTATGCCAGGAATGATGGGACTGATTACGTCGACCAACATCTAAGGTAGTTCCTTGCAGTTGTTCCTTAAGTGAAATTGTCGCATATTATTCATATTCATTTCAATTTTGTCCTAGATGTCTAGAAATTTCTTGAGAAATCTAGTTGAACTGTCAAATCGAAAATGTAACACCTACAGAGTATGTCAGCCAAGAGAGTTCTTCGTATAAATTAATACGAGAATTTGTAAATTTTCAAATTCATTGTAATTCATATGTTGTGCCTGAGTATCTTGTTTATATATGTCCTATAGGGTACTTGTTGTGTTTTGTTGCAAATTATCATTTCCAGCAGTATATATAGAGTGCTTGGTTAATTTCGGTTTATTCATGTGTTGTAGATGAGTATCTTGGTATATGTTGAGTAACATGCCAACTACATATGTTCTATGGAGTACTAGCTTCTTGTGTTTTGTTGCAAATCACCATTTCTTGCTGTACTTCTTAATGTATGTCCACTTGGTTAATTTCATTTTTTTCATGTTGCAGCAGAGATATTTCGTTGTGTTTTGCAGCTATCCATATTTCAAGCGGCTGTTGGAATTGCAATTGGCACGCTCTTATAATTTTGTAACATGTTTTGGATATTTATCGCTATTATGATGTTTATTTTCGATCATGTTTTTTATTTTTATCGGTGTTTAATAGAATGTCTTGGATCGATATTGGTTAACATTGACAATGTTTAGGATGTTATTGAAGTAAATATTATGGTATTGATGGTTTTATTGATATATTTATATATTTGGTGTGATTTTAGTGTTAAAGACATCGCTTGTAAAAGAGTAAAAGGCTTGTGAAAGAGTAAAAGGATGTATCAAACTGTAAAAGACATCACTTTTTGCTAATTAAATGAGATCGGCATATATCAGATATCGGTTTATGTGTTCGCAACGAAATCGGTCAATACTCGATTTCTTAAGTTCACAATTATATTGCTTTTCCTATTTAACACAGATTTAAATGTTAATATAGATATCGGTTAATAACCGATGTCTGAAATATTAACACAGATTTAATTGTTAATATAGATATCGGTTAAAAACCGATGTCTGAAATATGGGAGTATAGACATCGGCTCCATACACATCGGTTGCACAAGTCATTTAAATCAGGTAATACCCGATTTCTATGGCTGTTTTTTTAGTAGTGGCCAAACGTAGTTTGGAGAACGACTTTGAGGCAACTACGTCTGATGCACAGACAGAAATTAATAAGGTATTTAAAGCCATCCGTTTATTGACTATCTTTGAATGAATCTGTTTTTACAAAAAATTAATACTTATTCTGACATAGGTCGCGAAACGTGCGGCAAAGAACACTAACAAGGTCGGGTCTCTAAAATCACAAAAGAGGAAACGTTTCAATGTGGGAATAAACACGCCAAAAATAACTAAGAAGCCAAAGGTATATGCCATATGCTTATTTGTCATATTCATAAAGCCATATTTGTTTAAATTTTGATCGATTTTAGGAGTCCGAACATGTAACTGTAAGCGACGACGATTTCCAGTCAGGCCAGTTTATGCCGAAGAAAAAGAAGCGTGTAAGTGACAGATTAATTTAGTTTTATATTGAAATAATGCAACGTAAGGCATCTTACATCATATCGAACTACTTAAGAGATGTACATATGTAAGCAACATCTTTTACCTTTTTACTCTTTTTTTGAAACCAGAGTGGCATCAAAATTGGCATCGGGCGTGGGAAGTTTCCTCGAGAAACATTGGCTGTGAAAAAGGTTTGCGTATTCTATCAATTATTTTATAAAAGCCTTGCTATTAATGGTGTGTATTAGTAGTGTGGTCCACCCATAGTGTCTATGAAGTTTCATAACTGTTGTGAACAATCTGAATTCATAGCATAAATTATTAATATGCTCTCCAGTAATTTATGTGTTTATCCGAATTTGTTGGCAGTGTATGATACATGATATGCTCTGCTAGTCAGCATACAGAAATCTTAGCAACATAAGCAGCCATTGATCCTGCAACAAAAAAGTTCTTGTTATCCTCGACGAAAATTATGAAAAAATAATACGAGTACACAAAGAAACTTGTCTGCCAAGCCATTTTTACATATACTGTACGATGGTCCAACAATCTTAACATACGATTCATGCACTACTCTAGAAAACCCCGTTCAATAATATACGTCATGGACCGAAATATTAACACCAGTACAACCAACCACGATCGACCAATGAATCAGTTTATACTTGGGAGCCGTGTGCTATTCACAAAAACCTAAAACTAAAAAAGCATAACGTGGTAGTGTCGTTGGATGATCTAGAATAAGATATACACTTGGAACAAGACTGTGAGATCATCTCAAATAGATTGATTGATGATCTAGAAGAAAGTCGTAGTGTGTTTCCAATAAATAAACGAACAAAAATCGACAGGCTTTAATCGATTTGTTTACTCAAGCCTAAGAATTTCAATTGAAAAGATGACAAATAATTTACCTCGGTGGAGCTCAAAAGAATTCTGAGAATGCGAGAACGGCTACGAATGATTTTTGAATTTTGAAAAAAACAGAATCGCAATCAAAAAATAATTTCCAAAAAAAGAGATTTCTGATTGATTTGAATAATCTTTGTCCAAACTAAAAAGATTTCTGCTGTTAACACTATAAAACGTATGTAATAAATGGATAATATCAATAAAAAAATAAGAAGGTTAAAATAGACAAATCAATTTTTAAAAACTTACCTTCCTTATAAATACAATTAATATAAATACATTAAATTATATATAGTCAATAAATTAATTACCTTTTTTATTAGATGGGTAAACTATGTTATTTTTCTTTAAATCATAATCTCATTTTAATTTTTTTTTCTAAATTACTCTTTAATAAATGTATTGGATTCAAATTACTAATTTTTATTTTTATGAGTAGTAACATATTCAATACAGTATTTGTTATCATTACAACCACTCCTCATTAATTACAATTAAAATTTACTCCCTCCTATTTTTTTTATAAGACGCCCCAAGCTTTAACGCAAGTATTAAGAAAATATTTAATTTCAATTAATATTCATTGAAAAAATAAAATATTAAAAACAATAAAATGTGATTGGTGGAGAAAAAAAACATGTGCATAAAAAATTAAAAAATATATAAATTAATGTTATTACATCATTTAATAAAGCTAAAACGTCTTATAAAATAAAAATAATTAAAACTCTTAAACGACTTATAAAAAAAAGAGGAGGGAGTATTTGATAATTATTTATATTTTTTATATAAAAAATTACAAAACAAATCCATATTTGAGTATTAATATGGGAAGAGGTAGTATATATAGGCACTTTCAATTTGCCAATTTGCCTTTTTATACTGATTAGGTTTCCATGGGATCCGCCGAACGTCCCGAGCTCCCCGCCACCGTAATCCGCCGCATACAGTCTTTCCTCAGCCCCAAAAAGTCGACCCAATCAACCCTTGTCTCCAAATCATGGCGCGCTGCATGGACGACTCGCCCGACCATCGACATCGACGAATCCCAATTTCCGAAAAGATCATGGTACACATCCAAAAAATTCGATCCACTCGTGAGGTTCGCGACGGACACGTTTCGAACGTTGTCAGGGATCGAGACTTTCCGGCTGAGTCTGACAAGCTTATGGTACGGTCGTTCCGGTTTCGCTAATGAATGGACTCTGAAAGCCTTGGAAATGGGAGCCAAAGATCTCACTTTCCGATTCGCTTATGGTAATAGCTTCTATATTCCGATCGACGACATCTTCGCCTCCCAAAACCTGGTCAGCTTATGCCTCGATTATTTGAACATAGATCGACTCAAGGTAATCAAATGTTCGGCGCTCAAATCCCTCACTCTAAGCCACATGCTATTTTCGACTGACTTGTTTTTCAACATAATCTCTTGCTGCCCCTTGATTGAAACTTTATCCTTGTCCCACATTTCTACTCGTCGTGATGAAAAAACGACCCTCGTCGGCCTTGTCAAACTAAAGTCTCTACTTCTGCACGACGTCGAATTCCAATTCCAAACATTGTTTCTGGACGACATGTCGTCCAAGTTCCCGAACCTGAAAGACCTGTCCATAAGGTTAAGATTGAGGAAGAGAGAATTAGACTTCTTCAGACGAGAAAAAGAGATACGAGTCGTGATCTCAAGCCTCTCGCTAGAGATTTTAACCTTTATCTACATTGAGGATGAGAACGAATGTTATCGGGGAGACCGAGAAACATGGGTGAGGATCAAGTGTGATGTGAGTGCTGAGTTTGATGTCCCGAGTATCCGTAAGTTTACATGTGAGGGTAAATGCATTCGTGATAATGATCTATGTAAGGAGGGTAAATGCATTCCTAATTATATGTCTTTTAGGTCGGTATCCCGATATCAATGGGAGTCTCGTATATCGCTAACACATCATGGTGAGCTGAGTACTAAGTGGTTCTGTGAGTTGCGTAGATTCCTAGAAAAGCTTAGTCCGTCGAAGATGCACCTATATCTCCACGTGGATTATACGAAAAGCTTCGATTATCGGAAGAGAGAGATTGAAGGGTTGAATGTGGTTGAAGTGGAGAATCTGACCTTGAACACGAAAGGTCTTCCGAGTTTGTGTTTTCAAGTTGTTTTGGATGCTTTGTTTCGTATGTGTCGCCCAAAGATGATTACTCATTGCGCGATAAATCCTCCTGACGATAGTGATGTAAGATACCGTCGTCGGGCCGAGAAGTTTGATCACACTAAGAATGCTATACACAACGATGTAGTCCTTTGTCGGGAACTTATACAAGGAATGAAAGTGAAGAGCTTATTGATCCCAAGCCAGTATATGTATGGTTTGCGTGATCTCGAGCATGTAAATGTGGAGAAGCTCTTCCATGGGGTGTGGAGGCCGCAGCCGTTGGATTCAATACTAGATGATGATGGTGATGATAATGATTCACAAAGAAGAATACGGTTTCAAATAAAATGGAAACAGTCCACAAGTTATCCCTACCTCCCTAGGGTTTCGTTTCCATTATTGATCACGAATAATAATAATAATAATAATAATAATAATAATAATAATGCAGATCGCGAATATTCTTATGACGCGCTGCCAGAAGCTATAATCCACCGCATACAATCCTTGCTGAGCCATCGTGAATTCGCTCAAACAGCCGTCCTCTCCAAATCATGGCTTGCCGCATGGTCCACTCGCCCCACCATCTACCTCTCCGACTCCCTCTTTCCAAGAGAGTGGACCAAGCTCGACCCACCCGAGCTCGACCCACTCATGATGTTCGCAAAGAACACCTTCCTAAGGTACCAAGAATCCAACCTTGGTATCGACACTTTCTGGCTATGCCTTTCGAACGATCAGGACTTGTATTCATGCTCCGGCCTCGCCTCGCAGTGGACTTTGAAAGCATTGCAAATGGGAGCAACCGATCTCACACTCCGCTTCATGAATTATGCTTACGACGAAGACTCTATCCCGATCGACCAAGTCTTTCGCTCCGAAAATGTCGTAAGCTTACGCTTGCATGGTCTCAATATCGATCGGATAGATCAGGCGACGATCAAATGCTCGCGGCTTGAATCCCTCACGTTGAGAGACTTGCGAATACCGAATGATTCGTTTCTTCACGCTATAGTCTCGTGCTGCCCCTTGCTTCAGAATTTGTCCTTGTCCAGTATTAATTGGGAAGACAATTACCGTAAATCCAAGTGGAGGTTTGGTCATAGGCGTAATGAAGTCAAAGCCGGCGTTCGACAGGACGCGAGGAGATCGTTGATCAGACTCCGTAAACTGACGTCACTTACTCTATGTAGCGTTATGTTCGAGATCGAAGCCTTTTTTCTGGATGACTTGTCGTCCAAGTTTCCTAACCTCCAAACCCTAACTTTTGAACCGGAAGAATATAAAGAAATCATCTCGAGCCGTTCGATAGAGGCATTATACTTTAAGATTACAGACGTGTATGAGAACAATCATGAGGAAATGCCGCGGGCAGAGTTTGATGTCCCGAATATTCGTAAGTTTACTTTTGAGGGTTCATGCATGACTAAGCTGTCTTTTACGTCAGCATCTTGCGATCAGTTTGAGTCTCGTGTATCGGTCGAGCATTACGACAGTGAGCCGAGTACTGAATGGTTCTGTAAGTTGAGTGAGTTCTTATCGCAGCTGAGAGGGTCGAAGATACATCTCTGTCTCCTTGTGTGTTACAGGGATATCATCCATTACCAGCCGGCAGAGATCAAAGGATTGAACGTGTGTGAAGTTGAGGATCTGACCATGGACACGAGGGGTCTTCCGTCTATCAATTTTGATGTTTTCTTGGATGGTTTGTTTCGGATGTGTCGTCCAAGGATGATTACCCGATATGTGAACCCTAGTAAGGATGATGATGAGGATGAGGATAAGGATAAGGAGTTACCTTATTATCGGAGGGGTAATGAAGACCCTAATAGTGTGTATGACCCTGAGAATACTATAAACAATGATATTTCCCTTTGTGAGGCACTTGAACAAGGAGTGAAAGTGAGAAGCTTTTCAACTACCCAACGTATGTATGGCTTGCGTGATCTTGAGGAAGTAATCGCACAGCAGCTCTACGATGGGGTGTGGATGCCGCAGCCGTTTGATTCAGTATTAGATTCACTGCTGAAGTACGACAAGTCGGTAAGAAGTGAGCAAATAAGAAGATTTCGCTTCCAACTGAAATGGAAATCGCGGTATGTATGTCTTTTTTACTTGTGTTACAATTTTATTTTATTTTTTCTGAATTTCTCGTAGATGTTGACATCTGCACCTGAAGTGGTTGGTTATACCGAAAATGCGATTAGGTTCATTATTTAGATTCCAGCAAAATTCTTTTTTCTTATGCTTCGATCCTCGTCACTAATTGTCAAGCTAGGCTGCCTAGTGTTCACAGGCTCACAAGTGAAGTTGAGGGCTAATATATATCTTTGAAGTTGCACTTAATTACAATAGCAACCTTTGTTGTTTAGCCTAATTACAAAAACAGGTCATTATAATCTTAATGTTTCTCGTTTACAAGTAAGGTTCCCTTTTGCAATTGTGTACCAATCCCGAGAAATAATATTCATCAAGGCGTGTACTGATTAATATGCCTTTTTATTGCACAGGTAGCATATTTACGTTTGAGATAATTGCAAAACGTTGTTGGGAGTGGAATCAAACTAAATAAGCCGAATAAAGAGTGTCGAGCCATGATCAATCAAATTCAAGGAAATGAAGATTTATGCGGTCGCATGGGAATTGGGATAAGAGAACGTGCCGACTCCATCTCACAGGATCTCGTTTAAATTGTAATGAATAATATATATTGTTTATTGAATTTGATAATTAATTGCTTAATATTTTTTACACTCAATTAAATCAATCTCTATTTCATGTCAAAACTGGATCGAATTGGAATCATGAAAAATCATGACATGTAAATTGATCGACCTGATAATTTAAAATTTTGATCCATGCAGAGCTAAACAAAAAAAATAAAATGACCAATATTTTTAAAATTATAATTTTCCTAAATATTGGTTAATTTTTATTTTTTTTAGTGAATTACTTATAATTTTATTTTCATCTTTTCCCATATAATTAATATTGGCTCATCCTTTCAAATAGCCACCCCTTAGGGTTCCGAAATTCCAATATGGAAACCGCCGAATACGGACGCCGTCCCGATCTACCCGCCGCCGCAATCCACCGCATACAGTCTTTCCTCAGCCCCCAAAACGCCACCGTTTCAACCCTCGTCTCCAAATCATGGCGCGCCGCGTATTGGTCGACTCGCCCGACCCTCGACCTCGACGAATCCAAATTCCAATCACCATCATCATCCAAACTCGATCCACTCGTGGAGTTCGCGACGACGTCGTTTCGACGCCTCGAGCAGGACGAATCCAAGATCCACACTTTCCGGCTGCGCCTGAAAAACCAAAGCTACGGCCACGTGGGTCTCACCGCCAGATGGACTCTGCAAGCACTTGCGTTGGGAGCCACCGACCTCACTTTCCGATTAGACTCCATCCCCAGAGGCGTCTACATTCCGATCGACGACATCTTCGGCTCCGAAAACCTCGTCCGATTATCCCTCGATAAGTCAAACATCGACCGAGTCAACGTCATCAAATGCGCGGGCCTCAAATCCCTAGCTCTGACCGACATGGAAATATCGGGCGACTCGCTATTCCACGTCATCTCCTCCTGCCCCTCGATCGAAAATTTGTCTCTGGTCAACGTCAATTGTTGTTCGTATTCCGGCCAAAAGACGATCGGCCGCCTCCCTAGGCTAACGTCCCTAGTCCTGCGCCACGTCGGATTTGAATTCCAATCGTTGTTTCTTGGCGACATTTCGTCCAAATTCCCGAACCTGAAACGCCTAACCCTAGGACTAAGATTAGGGTGGGACGACGGTTCAGAATTCTGGAAACGAAAACGAGAACAAGAACGTGAGAAGCTAATAATCGTGATCTCAAGTAGCTCGCTAGAGGTTCTAAACTTGATGTTTTTGGTCAATGACTTCGTCTATTTTAATAATGACGGCACTGGGAAGTACGGGAGGATGGAGCCTTACGTGAGTGTTGAGATCGATGTCCCGAGTATTCGTAAGTTTACGTTTGAGGGTAATCGCATTCTTAATCTGTCGTCTATTCGATCGATATCGGGATATCATGAGTGGGAGGAGTCTCGTGTATCGCTAATGCGTCGTGGTGAGTTCAGTAGTACGTGGTTCTGCGAGTTGGGTAAATTCCTAGCAAGTCTGAGACCGTCGAAGGTACATGTGTGTATCCACGTGTACAATTATAAGAAAAGCTTCGAATACCGGAAGGGAGATTTTGAGTGCTCGAACGTGGCCGAAGTGGAGGATTTGACGATGAACATGTATGGTCTACCGACTATGAGTTTTCAAGCTCTTTTGGATGGTTTGTTTCGCGTGTGTCGCCCAAAGATGATTACTCAATACGAGAGGCATCCTCGTGACTATAATCATGGAAAAATAGATGTGTTTCTTTGTCGGGCACTTGAACAAGGAGTGAAGGTGAAAAACATGTTGATCCCAAGCCAGTATATGTATGGTTTGCGTGATCTCGAGGAAGTGAATCTGCAGAAGCTCTTCGATGGGGTGTGGAGGCCGCAGCCTTTGGATTCAATATCAGACGATTCAAGTAAAGATAGAAGATTTCGCTTGCAGTTGAAATGGAAACCGTCGTAGCTAGCTTACAAAAAATGCAGGTTAACAATTATAATATGATCAATTTGTGCTCTACACAACAATTATCCAGAATTTATTTTCAATTTTTTGTGCAGATCGTAATATACCATAAGTTTTAAGTTTTCTTGGAGATTAAAATACTCTGTCCAGCCTCCAAGAGGTATAGTCAAGTGGTTTTGGCGATGTGGGCGCAAATCATCGTCAACGCAGGTTCGATCCTCGTGTGGGACAAATTTTCCAGTGATATATTATGTTGTAGTTTGTCCTGAATTAAAAATTATGTTTGCTCTTTTTCAAGTGCCTATTATTCGAACACGACCCTTGATTTACATCTCACTCGATCGAGAGGTCGACAATCGAGTGAGGATGGAATTTCTCTTTTCTCCGGTATACTTAAGGAATGAAAGTGAAAAGCCTTTTGATCCCAAGCCAGTATATGTACGGTTTTCGTGATCTCGAGGAAGTAAATGGGCAGGAGTTTGGATGGGGTGTGGATGCTGCAGCCGTTTTATTCAGTGTTAGATTCACTACTGCAGTACAATAAGTCTGCGTCTATAAGAAGTGAGCAAAGAAGAAGATTTCGCTTCCATTTGAAATGGAAATAGTAGCTTAATCACTAGCTAGCTACACTTAGGCTTAGAGTCTTTTTTTCCACGCAAGTAGGGACTTGGGCCGAGCTTTGCTTAAATAGGAGTCTGGTGTAGAAATTTTAGTCTTTTCTCCTACCCTTATAGGTCTGGGCCTGGCCTAGAAATTTTAGGCACAAGTCTTGTCTTGGTCTAGCCTAGAAATTTTAGGCTCAAGTCTTAGGGTGAAGTCGGGTCTATTATCAGTCTTAAGTTTTTTTAAGATTCAGTTATAATATTTTAGTTAAATTTGATTATATTTCATTTATTTAATAAAATTATATTTAATTTTTAAGTATTTAATAATTAATAATAAAAGACAAATTAAAAATAAATTTAATTATTTAATAAA